>PVKU01002149.1:9908-199381 GCA_004027475.1 Anoura caudifer | reverse complement strand
CAACTATTATACAAAAAATCAACCTGGATAACCTTCTGAAAACTAGCTGTATGGAAGTCCTATAACTAAGGATATAAAGAAGAAGCCACATTGAGACTTGTAGGGGGGAGAAGACCCGAAATGGGCTGCCCTCACACCCACATTCAATGGTTGAGAATTGGGAGGGATATGGGGGCTGTCATATCCCCAAGTGAGAAGCAAGTGGTGCCACCTCCACACTAGGCTCCCTGGCCCAGAACACTAGTGCTAGGAAGAGGCCCCTACACCTGGCTATGAAAATTAGTGGGTATTCCATCCATCCAGGTGAGACAGAAGGCACCTTGAAACCTGGGCATCCTTTTAAAAAGCCCAGGCACAGACTTAGTCATTCATGGCAGAGGGACAAAGGCTGGGGAGGTGCCAGAGATACCAGGAAGAAAATGAGTTGTGTGGCTTCAGGGTGAGGGCTGTAGAAACAGTTGTCATTGTACTGAAGCCAAATCTAAATCTGCATTATCCTGGCAAACTCCACCAGCTCCCCCTTCACAACTCTCTGAGATATTGCCCCACCCAACTCACACACCAAGGCTCTTTTTGTGGTAGGCTACCAGCCTTGGCCTGTGCTGTAGTTTTTCTTTAAAAACTCTCAAAGTTCTGTAGGCCCCAGATGGGTGGCAGCTGGCCTTGGTGTACTCTGTGACTTTTGCTGAGTGACCCCAGGCTCACCACTGAGGCAAAATCTCTCTCTCTTAACCTAGTGAACATCACTCACCTCACCTTGGTGACCCTCAGATACTCTGTTTCACCCAAGTTGCAAACTGCCCAAGACTTTCAACAGCTGAGCCTTACAGAAAGCTGACAGATGGTGGCAGTCCTTAGTGTGCATTTTGCTGACCTGCCCCAGATGGGTATAGGTGAAGCTCCTAGAAAATGCAAGATGTATGTTTGGAATGGATTTTAAAGAAATCTGTTTAAGAACAAGAGTTGAAAATGTCCTTATATTCCATATGTCTCTGATAGATAGGAAGTAAAAATACAGATTAGTGAGGTAAAGATAACTTCCACTCCAAATACTTAAACATTGATCTATTAACTCATATGTAAGAGGCACTGATCTAAATTAGATCATATGCATAATTTACTTTAACTTCTACTAACCTGGAGAAGTAGGTATGATTGTTAGAGATTAGAACACTGAGGTTGGTGTAGTTAAGTAACTATGTAACCATGCTTGTTTATCCTGTAGCAAATTGAGAATTATATATTTGGAACCTGTTGCAGGTCTACATAGCGTTTATATAAAAATCCAATAATGTGTGAAGGTAAAGACAATTGTTTTGAAGACTTCTATGCTCCCTACCAGCTCTCTGTGAGCTAGGACACTAGTGGTCATAGAAAGCCATGGAGGATTCCTATTTCTTAGTATTTTAACATGTAAAGGGAACACAAGGGAAGGAACTAATACTACATTTGCTTTTGGAGGTACAGGAAATTGCTTGAAACAAACCTCGTCTTACATATGGGTTTTAGCCTCATCTCTTTATCAAACCACCAGGCAATGCCACTAACAGCCAGTTTGCCAAATTAGACCTTACTTCTGTCCCTAAGTCTCTGTTGAGCTTCTGACAAATTCATCCAAATAAAGTCTGTAGGAAGAAAAGGAGTTCTCTATTAACCTATACAAAATACAGTGATGTACCCATTTCTTTCAATACAAGTACTCTTGATATCTAAGCAGTGTTTGTGTCAGATGACTCACAGGTACTGACAATCATGCAATGAAGCTGCATTACTGAAATCTTACCCCAGTGGCCCAGAGCTTCTCCAAAGCCTGCTCATATCCTTCATATGAGGAGGACCCCCAAAATTGAATTATATTCTGGAGGGTGGGGTCCTTGTAGTATAGGCTTCCCCCACAAAGTGAATGTCTAGGAATGCATCTGCATCAGAGTACCAACTGGTATTGCTGTGAAAGGCTGCATTGAACTTCAGTGAAATTCCTTTGAAGACTCTTTCAACATGTTTGCCTATTTCATGATGGATGATTTATGAGCACACCTGCCCAATCCATGCTGTGTGTTCAGCAATTTTTGACCAAAAATGGCATGAGCCCTATGCCCCACCCTGCTCATTCACCTAATTATTCCCAGAGGTTTTTTTTTAATTGTTTGTTTGTTTCCTTGGATTAAAAAAGGCTGCAAAGGAAAACATTTTGCTGATGCGGAAGAGGAGAAACAAAAAATGGCAGAAGCACTAAAATGTATCAAAATTAACAAGTTCAAAAACTGTTTTGAGCAATGTGAAAAAATTTCCTGATTGGTGTATTGCATCAAATGAAGAGTACTTTGAAGGTGACTAAAGTTTAAATATGTAAGAATAAATACACATTTTTAAATAAATAAATTCTGTTTTGGGAGTTTTTCTCATCATACCTGAAATTAAGAATACACTAGAAGAAATCAGTATCAGATGAGATGAAGCAGAACATAGAATCAGCAATTTGGAAGATAAGGTAGCAGAAAACACCCAACAGAACAGTAAGAAAAAAATTAAAATATGAGGATAGTTTAAGGGATCTCTGGGATGACACTAACAATAACAACATTCACATAACAAGGGTACTAGAAGAAGAGAGACAGCAAGGGATTAAGAACCTACTTGAAGAAATAATGACCAATAACTCACTAACCTGGTGAAGGGAATAGACATGCAACTCCAAGAAGCACAGGGTATTCCAAACAATATGAGCACAAAGAGGTTAATGCCAAGACACATCGTAATTAAAATGGCAAAGTTAAAAGACAAGGAATCTTAAAAGCAGCAGGAAAAAAAAAACAGTTAGTTACCTACAAGGGAGCTCCCATAAGACTCTCAGCTGATTTCTCAACAGAAATTTTTTAGGCAATAAAGGAGTGGCAAGAAATATTCAAAGTGATGAAAAGCAAGGACCTATAACCAAGATTACTCTACCCAGCAAAGCTATTATTTAAAACTTAAGGATAGATAAAAAGATTTCCTGACAAGAAAAAATTAATGCCATTCATCACCACAGAACCAGTATTATAGGAAATGTTAAAGGGACCTCTTTAATAAGAAGAAGAAAAAGAAAAGAAAAGAGAAAAAAAAGAAATAAAAGAAAGGAAAGGAAAGGAAAAGAAAATAAATATGAATAATAAAATGGCAATAACTATGTACCTATAATCACTTTAAATGTAAATGGATTAAATGCTTTGATCTAAAGACGTAGGGTAGCTAAATGGGTAAGAAAACAAAACCCATACATATACTGTCTACAAGAGATCCACATCAGATTGAAAGACACACATAGACTGAAAGTGAAAGTGTGGAAAAAGATATTTATGTAATCTTATTAATACGATGAAGACTATGAAAACAATAAAACCTCTGTAATCCAACATGCTTGGGGAATAGGGTATTCTTCAATTTTATGTGGTAACAATGCTGAATTTGAGCAGAATCTTCTCCTCACACATTGTGAAGGAGCTACTTCAGGAACTCTTATCAGGAATGCTTCTCTGCGCTGGTCATTCAGTTAAACATTATTTTTTAAAATGCAGCACTTTATTAGCCACATGAATATGCCTGGTATCTTCTATATGTAGAAAGACCCTGAGCTGTGGAGACCAAGCAGACTCCTTCACTTATCAATGTTGACTTTCAGCACACTACAACTTCTCTAGCCCTTGGCCTCTCCATATCTCAAAAGGATAATAATTCCTTCCTCTAATTAATTGTTATGAATAATTAAATTACAAGATTTAATGTGATGCCTGATACAGTTTTGGGTATATAACCAATACTCATTAAATATTAGATTTCCCTGTAAAGAAAAAGAAAAATTCTACTTAACCTTTTCAGGAATAGCATTTCTTAGAATTGTAGGAAAGTACAAGGAATTTCATAAAAAAGAAATAGCACCAGATTTTTTTCCTATATATTAGTGGGGCAACTAGAAAGTGCTTTCTTTTTAAATTAACTGCTAATTAAATATATGATAATGTTCAAACTCAAAGTCACATCTTGTACCATAGTTTAAAGAATTAACTCAATTTGTGCCTTGATTTAGAAAGAAGAATGAGGAGTCCTAAGCAGACTGAGACTGTGTAGACTCATGGTCAGACAGTAAATATTTTTGGTTTAGGAGACCATAAGATCTCTGTCACAACTGTTCAACTCTGTTACTGTAGCATGAAGACAGCCAGATACAATATGAATGAGAATGATTGTATTCCAATAAAATTTTATTTACAAAAATAAGCACAGGCTGCATCTGAAATGTTGAAGGTAGTTTGCCAACCCCTCATGTTATAAATTGTATGTTTGTGTCCTGAAATTCATGTTGAAACATAATCCTCAATGTGATGGCATTTGGAGGTAAACCTTGGAAAGATGATTATTTTATCATGGTAAAAGCCTTTTCAGCTGGGATTAGTGCCCTTAAAAAAGACACCTCAGAGAGCTCCCTTGCCTCATCCAAGTAATGACAATGCAAGAAAACGGCTGTTCACAAGCTAAGAGGGGAGCCCTCATGAGACACCAAAGCTACCAGCATCTTGATCAATGACTTCCCAGCCTGCAGGACTGTGAGAAGTAAATTTTTGTTGTCTATAAACAAATAAATAAATTTTAATACTAAAACTATTATTAAAGTATGCATGATTTTAAACTACATTTTAATATCATTGTAAGCCTTCTAGAGGGTAGCAAGCAGGTTTAATATCTTTTAAAAACTCAAATACTATTTCTGCCAACATATTCATTACAACAAAATCATATTAAATCTTAAATTAAGCACTCAATAATTACCTTTTTTTTTAAAGAGCTACAACTTAGGTTTCCAAATCTCATATTAAAAACTGAACAGTTTAAATTTAAAATACATTTTCAAATGTAAAAATTTTAAGCAAAGTACCACCCAATTACCTCTACAAATGGCACACCCAAAGGGTAATCCTGGCAGGTACTAGACCCTGCTGTAGCAAATAAAATAAAACAAATTTTCACCATCATTTTTATGATACATGCTGATAGCAGCATTAAAAACTTATATTGAAAGCATAGTTGTCTCTAACGTATAGATCATCACAATGTTCCTAAAGCTTATTTGTTTGTTTTACAATATACTGAATATAAGATACAAATTGGATATACTCGGCTTTGAAATTTATAGAAAAGTAAAATTAGCTGACTACTAAAAGTAGATGTATGACATAGTTGCTAGCAGTTCCTTATTCTCCTTGCCTGTGTGGGTGTTTCAGTTAAACCCCCCTGATACTTGGCCTGCATGCAGGGGCCAATCACAGGATGGAATCCAAATAGCTGGCTGTGTATTGATGTGTGCAGTGTACTCAACATTTTCCCACATAATGTGGGAATCCCATAGGAAAAAGTCTCAGCCTGGAAATGTTTCGTGAATCATTCTCTCATCTCAACTCTACCACACCCCCAAGATATCTTGCTGTTAGTCATGTTATTGCAACAAAGAGAAGGGAAGAATGACCTCTGCTGGACAGTGGTATCCAACTCAAACTGAGAGACATTGTTGTCTCTTTAGTCCTGAGCCCAGTTTGAACTGTTAAACTTCTAAAGAGGCTCAACTTAGCAGTTAGTCACTCTGGAACTCTACCATTTTGAAAAGAAGATTCTATCATCTGATAATAAAAGGCACAGGCACTGTGTTTATGGGATCCAGAGCAGAATGTGTAAGTCTCACTTAGGGTTTTCTCCTCTCAGGCACATTGTCATAGGGGCCTTCCCTATCCCTGTTCCTTCTCTGGTACAGGTGGTCCTGTCTGAACAGGTTCCCAGAGCACCATTATTCACAGAAAATTCCAAGGGTGCTTTCCCCTGACAATTAACTTCAGGTTTTGATGGCGGTTTGAGGAGGAAAAAACTAAAGTGCTCTTAATTTCTTCCATCAAAACCAAAATTGTACACCATACGTATGTATAATTTTTAATTGTCAATATATAATATATCCCAGTAAAATTTTTAAATAAACAAGAAAATACCTTGAAAACCATTTTTTCATCTTTCTCCTAACTCCCCATTTGACATCTGATCAGAATAATTTCTTTACCTAGTATGACCAGTATATTCTGTTCTTTCTACTTTGTTTTCTACTGTTAAAAATGTTGATTTGCAGAATTAAGAGCAAATGAGGAAAACAATTTCATTTTAGAATGTAAAGGTAGATACAAAGCCCATCCTAAGCCCAAACAGGACCTTTTCCTCTAATGTCTGACAGTGTAGGCCATACCACACAAGTCCCAATGCTTCATGCAACAACTGTTCCAGTCTCATTGACAAATATTGATGCAGCACCAGGAAACATGGGCAATTTCAAGGGCTGCTCTCAGGACCAATTTCATTAATGGGTTACAAGGATAAAATTCCCAAGATGCACCAAGGTGACACTACAGGGAAGTAAGAAGCAGTAGTGATAAACTGCACTGTGTCAGGAGAGAACCTGTTTCTTTTGTGACTCTCTATGACCCCTCTGTTTCTCCAACCAGCCTGCAAGGAATCAATTCAGACATTGAATTGATTAATAGTAGTTAATTTTTTAAGTTGCTTTTGTAAAGTTGTCAGCTTGGGAATTTCCACCAAATTCTACTTTAAACTATCTTTTTGTAATGACTTTTCTCAAAATATAAATCAGAAAGAATCTTCCTAGGAAACATGGTGAAATAATGGAAAGAATACTGACCTGAGAATTGAGTTCTAGTCCTTATTAACTGCCCAACTTTGGGCAAATAGCCCAGTTTCTCTCTGAATAAAGTAATGTCTTAGAGGAGGCAGTGGGCCTTCTAGGCTTCTCACTAGGTGGCTCTGTACCACCTGCAACATATTTCCTGAGGTGATCATTAAAAAGACAATTTCAAGAACATTTTGGCAAATTTAGCAGATCAGAATGTTGGGGTGTGGTCCTGGGATCTACATATTTAACAAGGTTTGTTGGTAGTCTTTGTGCACACTAACACTTGCTCCACAAACTAGAGTTGAGGGTTCTTTTAAAATACTTGCCACATCCCCTGAAGTTTATTTTATTCTTTGGAATAGCTCCAGGTTTAATCCCTTCTATACTTTCTAAAACTACCACTAGAATGTGCAAGTCCTAAGACAGGAACACACCTTTTTGGTTAAAAGAGGAATTAGCAGTTTGTCTTGATTGTAAGTAATCCTACAAGGTGTTAATAAAAAGGTTAATACTCAACTTTCTTCCTGTTGTAATGAGTAATATTGAAAAAGAAATGCCTTTCATGGAAAATATACACAGTGGTCCACCGAAGGTTTCGTGTCAGAAAAAAATACCTTTTCTTTAAGACAAACTTTTAGGAACTTACTTACTATAAATAGGCATAATGTTCTTCATCAGTTTCCTCCTGAGAAAATCATGCTCTGTTCAATGCTCCTTAATGAAGTTCTGGACCACTCTAATATCCCCTACAATTGAGGGAGAAAGTGCATTATCAGAGGAATCAAATTTCCGGGTGTGCCTGGAAGACCTGGAACATGCATTCCATGCTGCCTCCCGAAGTCTCTGATTCTGTGCCTGTTTTCCTAGAGGGAATAACTTAACTGGTGGGGAGTTTTGTGATAGAGATAAAGGAGCCTTTCCTGATATCAGAGTTTCAATGTGAAAACAGTTTTCTAGCCATATAAGTTCTAATTAAAAACTTAAAATTCCTTATAAAACAGTGATATTTCTTTAAAGACTAAATCAAATCCTGTGAAGAAGCTCCTGGTACAGGCTTGTTTCAGTGAACAGTGGATAGGGAGGCATGGAGACAACCCCCCTCTGCAGAGGATCTGCAGAGAAACACACTGGTCTCCTCTGCTCATACTCTCTCACTCAGGAAGAGATCCTCAGCCTCACACAGCCCCTCATTTTGCTGCTATTTAATTCAATTCAGTAAATATTTTACTGAAGCCTATTGAAACCCTTGCCATCTGTGGTAGACAGATTCCAGAAGTCCCCAAACCTCCACTTCCTGGTTCTCACACTCTGTGCAATCCTTTCTCCCTAAGTATGCATAGGACCTGAGGCTTCCTTCAGACTAACAGAATATGGCAACAGTGATGGTATGTTATTTCTGTTGTTAAGATCCATTATGTAAGGCTCCATCTTACTAGCAGACTCACCCTAGAGACAGTCCTTGGACGACTGATGAAATAAGCAACTGTGCTGGGGAAGCCCATGTTGCAAGGAGCTGAGGGCACACTTGGCTGACAGCCAGCAGAACACTGAAGCTCTCAGTCCTACAACAAGAGACTGAATGCTATCAACAACCATTCTAGTGGGGAAACAGTTCCTTCCCCAGTCAAGCCTCCAGAGACCACCTTCCTGACCAACAATTTTTCACAGCCTTGAGAGATTCTATCTATCTATCTATCTATCTATCTATCTATCTATCTATCTATCCATCCCTCCATCCATCCATCTGTCATCTATTTATTTATATTATTGTTCAAGTGCAGTTGTCTCTATTTTCCTGCCACCACTTTCCCTTACCCCAACCACCCCCACCTTGAACCCTCAAACATTCCTTTGGCTTTATCCAGGGGCCCTTTATACATGTTCCTTGATGACCCTTCCTTTTCTTTACCCCATTATCCCCAACAACCCCTCCCCTCTGGTTGCGTCAGTTTGTTCTTTATTTCGATATCTCTGGTTATATTTTGCTCCCTTGCTTGTTTTATTGATTACGTTCCACTTATAGGTGAGATCATATGGTATTTGCCTTTCACTGACTGGCTCATGTCACTTAGCACAATGTTCTCCAGATCCATCCATGCTGTTGTAAACAATAGGTGCTCCTTCTTTCTTTCTGCTGCATAGGACTCCATGGTGTAAATGTACCACAGTATTTTTGATTCACTCCTTTACTGATGGGTACTTAGGTTGCTTCCAACACTTGGCTATTGTAAATTGTGCTGCTATGAACATCGGGGTGCATAGGTTCTTTTGAATTGCTGTTTCAGGAGACTTAGGGTATAGTCCCAGCAGTGGAATTGCTGGATCAAAAGACAGTTCCATTTTTTTAGTTTTTGGAGGAAATTCCATACGGTTTTCCACAGTGGCTGCACCAGTCTGCATTCCCACCAACAGTGTACTAGGGTTCCATTTTCTCCACAATCTTGCCAGCACTTTTTGGTTTTTGATTTATATATGATGGGCATTCTGACCAGTGTGAAGTGGTATCTCATTGTGGTTTTAACTTGCATCTCTCTGGTAACTAGTGATGCTGAGCATCCTTTCATATGTCTCTGGGACCTCTGTATGTCCTCCTTGGAGAAGTGTCTGTTCAGGTCCTTTGCTCACTTTTTAACTGGGTTGTTTGTCTTCCTGGAGTGGAGTCAAGTGAGTTCTTTATATATTTTGGAGATCAAACCATTGTCCAAGGTATTATTTGCAATTATATTTTCCCATATGGTTGGTTCCCTTTTCCATTTTGTTGATGTTTTCTTTAGCCATGCAGAAGCTTTTTATTTTGATGAAGTCCCATTTGTTTATTCTTTTCTTTATGTGCTCTAGGGGATGTATTGGTGAAAATACTGCTGCATGGAATATCTGAGATTTCCCTGCTCATGTTCTTGTCTAACAGTTTTATGCTACTCTGGCTTATATTTAAGCCTTTTATTCATCTTGAGTTTATTTTTGTGGATGGTATAAGTTGGTGGTCAAGTATCATTTATTTTCATGTAGCTATCAAGATCTCCCAACAGCATTTGCTAAAGAGGCTATTTTTACTCCATTTTATGCTTCTGCCCCTTGTTGTCAAATATTAATTGACCATAGAGACACAGCTTTATTTCTGGGCTCTCTATTCTGTTCCATTGATCTATGTATCTGTTCTTATGCTAGTACCAGACTGTTTTGATTACAGTGGCCTTGTAGTATGGTTTAATGTCAGGTATTGTGGTCCCTCCTACTTTGTTCTGCTTTCTCAAAATTGCTGCATCTATTTTGAGTCATTTATGGTTCCATGTAAATTTTTGAAATGTTTGTTGTATATCTGTAAAATATGTCATTAGTATTTTAATAGATGCAGCATTAAATATATAAATTGCTTTAGGTAGTAAGAACATTTAGATAATATTAATTTTTCCAGTCCATGAACACAATATATGCTTCCATTTGCTTGTGTCTTCTTAATTCCTTTCTTCAGTGTTGTATATTTTTCTAAGTATAGGTCTTTTACTTCCTTGGTTAGGTTCATCTATAGGTACTTTATTTTTCTTGTTGCTATAGGAAATGGCATTTTTTTCCTGATTTCTGTTTCTGATATTTTGTTGTTAGTGTACAAAAATGCCTTCTATTTCTGAATATTTACTTTGTATACCACTGTTTTTCCAAATTCACTTATTAGGTAGAGTAGTTTATTGGTGGAGTCTATAGGATTTTTTGTGTATACTGTCACATCATCTGCAAATAGTGACAGTTACACTTCCTCCTTTCAAATTTGGATGCCTTTTTTCTTTTTCTTGTCTTATCACTGTGCCTAGGACTTCCAATACTATTTTCAATAGAAGTGGTGAAAGTAGACACCCTTGCCTTGTTCCTGATTTTAGTGGGAAAACTTTTGGTTGTTGCCCATTGAGTATGATGTTGACTGTATGTTTCTCCTATATGGCCTTCATTATGTTGAGATATGTTCCCTCTACTCCCACTTTGCTGAATTTTTTATCATAAATGGTTGCTGTACCTTTTCAAATTCTTTTTCCACATCTATTGACATGATCATGTGACTTTTGTCTTTCCTTTTGTTTATGTGATTTACTGCATTTATAGATTTGCAAATATTGTACCATCCTTGCATCCCTGGGATGAATCCCACTTGATCATGGTGTATAATCTTTTTGATGTATTGCTGGATGTGGTTTTCAATATATTGCTGAGGATTTTAGTGTCCATGTTCACCAGTAATATCGGCTGTAGTTATCTTTCTTTGTTGTTTCTTTATCTGGCTTTGGGATTAGAATGATTTTGGCTTCATATAAAGAGTTTGGCAGTCTTCTTGTTTTTTTTGTAATAGTCTGAATAAGGTATGGGTTAGCGTCTCCTTATAATTTTATAAAATTCTCCTGTAAAACCATCCAATCCAGGGCTTTTGTGTGCTAGGAGTTTTTTTTTTTTTTTTCTTAAATTACTGCTTCAATTTCACCAACTTATCAGTCTGTTTATGCTTTCTGCTTCTTGTTGCTTCAGTTTTGGAAGATTATATTTTTTCTAGAAATTTGGCCATTTCACCCAGGTTTTCAAATTTCTTGGCATATAGTTGTTCATAGGAGTTTCTTACAGTCCTTTGTATTTCTGTGGTATCAGTTGTAACTTCTCCTCTTTCATTTCTGATTTTATTTATTTGGGTCCTCTCCCATTTTTTTTGGATGAGTCTGGTTAAAGTCTTGTAGATTTTGTTTATCTTTTCAAAGAACCAGATCCTGGATTTGCTGATCCTTTGAATTGTTCTTTTAGTCTCTATGTCATTTAATTCTGCTCTGATCTTGATTATTTCCTTCCTTCTACTTATCCTTGGCTTTGTTTGTTCTTCTTCCTCCATCTTGTAGATGTAAGGTTAGGTTGTTTATTTGAAATGTTTCTATCTTTTTTAAGCAGGCCTATATTTCTATGAACCTCCCTCTCAAGACTGATTTTGCTGTGCCCTATAGGTTGAAGAGAAAAAAGGTCCACAAGTCCAGGAAGCAGAGAGGGTCCCAATCAAGATGAACACAAGAAGCCTACTCCAAGACACATCATAATTAAAATGGCAAAACTCAAAGACAAAGAGAGAATCTTAAAAGCAGCAAAGGAGAAACAGGAAGTAACATACAAGAGAGCCCAGATAAAGCTAACAACTGTCTTCTCAACATAAACACTACAAGCCAAAAGGGAATGGCAAGAAATATTCCAAGTAATGAAAAGCAAAGGTCTGCAACCAAGAATACACTACACAGCAAGACTTTCAATTAAAATGGAAGGTTATATAAGGAGTCCCTGGACAAAAGAAGGCTGAAAGAATACACCTTCACCAAGCCAACATTGCAAGATATGCTAAAGGGATTGTTTTAAGAGGAAGAAAAAGATTGAGTGAAAGCAAGGAACACAGGTACAAAGGAGGTAAAATATCAATGAATAAGTACCTATCAATAATAACCTTAAATGGAAATGGATTAAATGCTCCAATCAAAAGACATAGGGTACCTGAATGGATGAGAAAACATGACCCACACATATGCTGCCTCCATGAGACCCACCTCAGAACAAAAGACCTACACAGACTGAAAGTGAAGGGTTGAAAAAAAAAAAAATCCCAAGCAAACAGACATGAAAAAAAGGTGGGGTAGTAGTACTCATATCAGACAAAATAAACTTCAAAACAAAGGCCATAAAAAGAGACACAGAAGGACACTTCATAATACTCAAGGGAAGAATCCATCAAGAAGACATAAACATTGTAAACATATATGTACCCAACATAGGAGCACCCAAATGTATAAGAAATATCTTGGAGAACTTCAAGAAAGATGTAGACAGCAACACAGTTATACTAGGGTATTTTAACTCTCCACCGACAACAATGGATAGATCTTCCAAACAAAATATCATCAAAGATATTGTGGAACTGAACGATGCATTAGATCAAATGGACTTAACTGATATATAAATATATAAATATATAAATATATATATAGATAGATTCTATATATATAATATAGATTTTATATATATATATATATAATCTTTCATCCCAAAGAAGGAAAAACACATATTCTTTTCAAATTCACATGGAACATATTCAAAGATAGACCAAACAGGACACAAAACAAGCCTCAACAAATTCAGGAACATTGAGATCATATCAAGCATTTTCTTGCACCACAAGGGCCTGAAACTAGAAACCTATCTCAAGAAAAAACCTCAAAAACATTCAATCTCATGGAGACTGAATAACATGTTATCAAACAGTGAATGGGTTAAGAATGAGATCAAGGAAGAAATTAAAAAGTTTCTGGACACAAATGAAAATGAAAACACAACAGCCTTGTGAGATTCTGAGCAGAGGGCCTGCTTGAGCTAGACCTGGACTCCTGACCTACAGAGACTGTGAGATAACAAATGTGTGTTGTTTTAAGCCGGTAAATTTGTGGGAATTTTTTTATGTAGACTACATAAAGATAGAGTACACCTCTATCTTTAAAGTTTATTCATTGACTTTTTTCCTTATTCAATACGTTAGGTTAGCCACCCAATACATTGAAACTGGGATCTAAATGTTAACATAAACAAAAGATGTATGACTTTGTCATTTCAAATCTATCCATAAGACTAAGTACAAAGGAAGTGTGTGAGATCCCACAAGTGTACAGCTGAAGAGAATTGGAGCTCAGAAGAGGGTGGTTACTCTTCTAGTTAGCAAGGCTGGGAAGTAGCATAAAGGAAGGATACAGGGGTTTGGAGAGATTTTGGAAATACAGTGGAAACTGATTTCTTAAAAAGAGCTGGAATTGATGAAATATACAAAATAAATGGTTTTATTTCTCTAGTTTCTGAGTCCAGTCATACTGCATTGAAGGAGTTGACAAATTATGGCCCACTCACCCAATCTGACAAAATGCGTATGTTCATAAATAAAGTTTTATTGGAATACAACCATGCCCATTCATTTACATACTACATGTGGTTACTTTCTCACTACAACACCAGAGTTGAGAAGTTCCAACAGAAAACATATGGAACCAAAACCTAAGTCATTTAATATCTGCCCCTTTACAGAAAAATTTTGCTGATCCCTAGAATCTCCATTTCTTATTTCTTCCCAAAATTTATTCATAATTTCCTTGTTCCTTCCAGTTAGTAAATCACACTTCCACATAAAACTTAAGCCTTAAATCCAATTTAAATCTCCTCTTCTCCCCAGTTTACAGTGTAGGGTTGAAATAGGACCCTGATTTCTTGGATTGGAGGTAAGAAATCCCTCTTGTTGCCCTGAGATGACTCCTTCTTGTCTCTTTTCATTTTCATTTTTTAATTTTATTATGTTATTTATTTATTTTTTCTTTTTATTGAATGTAATGGCATGACATGGGTAACAAAATTATACAGGTTTAAGATGTACAATTCTACAACACATCATATGTGCACTGTATTATATATTCACAACCCTAAGTCAAATCTCTGTCAACTTCCTGTCTCTTTTTAAAAACTATCTTCTCCAGTTTGTTGATGTGATGATAATGATGCTGCAGAAATAGGAAAAGATCTGTATTACTTACCTGTCTGTGCCTATATGCCTCTCAGACTAATGTTTACCAGTTTCTATACCATCTCTTCATCTGCCTTCTAAGTGCTGCCTTTTTAGTGAGTGCATAAGGAGGATTTCTTGGATGACTCTGTGGGGAATCTCCCTACACAATTCCCTGACATGGATATTCCTGCTGCAGTTTGACTTTTTCTTCCACTTTTAGCTCCCACCATCAGAGTTTCTTGAGGCTTGCATCTTCTTGTCTCAGGGGCATCACTTCTGGACTCCAATATCCATTTGAGACAATAAACAGAGAGAATGTGTTCCTTCACCATCCTCCCCAACCACCATTATTTATCCCCATCTCAGATAGGCAAAAGAGAACATCAGTAAAACGTTTGCCTAAGCAGATATTGAACAGGGAAATGGAATGGCAGTCTTTGATTTTTTGTAAGAGCCCCAATCCCTCTCTTGTCTAATTGTCAGAGTAGGAGAAGATATAGGAATGGAAGAAAGTAACTTTTCATCATAAGTGCTACTATTTCCCTATGACCTATGACCCCAATGATGATTTTCTCATTCCTTTCTGTTCCAACAGCCCACTCCTATAATTTTGTATCAATTGTGAGGAGAAAAGTGGAGCACATATTCTGGTAGGGGAGGTGGGCTATCCTCAGTTAGTAATTCTGACACATATGTTTGGCTTATTTAGGTTTTTTTTTTTTTGTCTAAATTGTAGGAGTTAATTAGTGAGTCTTCATGCAAATTCAACAACATATTACAAGGAAATGGAGTTTTTCACTCCAGAAAGTATTCAGAAATCTCAAAGATGTTACAGATAGAATGATTTGGAGATTGAATTAAAGAGGATCATAGCATACAGGATCTCAGTCCTATTAATTTAGATAGCACTAAGGTTTCCTAATAGCAGTCTTATTGACATTTTAGATCAGAGAATTCTTTGCTGTGGGGAGTTGTCCTGTGAATTGAAGGATTACTGCCCCCTCAGTTGTTACAACCAAAAGTGTCTTCAGACATTCCCTAATGTCCCTGGGATGGCAGGATAAGGGTATGGTTGAGAAGTCCTCTAATTATGAGATTGGTTAACCAGCCAATACCAACTGGGTTTATATTGAGAAAGAGAATCATTGGTTTGTTTATTTATTTTTATCCTTTATTTTAAGGGTATTTTATGCAGTCAAACTTATGAAAAGACTATTCTGAAAAACCATCTAGAAAATATCAACTTAATATAATGGCTGGATATATATACAAACACCATAAACGATGTCACACTAACCACTTTTATGAATTCATATATCACTTATTCTATCAAAATCTAATTTCTATGAGTAGATTTTTGACCAAAAAATCATCTAACAGTTCAAGGAATCAGTAGGTCTTCCGCCTAACTTTTAATTCTGCCTTGGATATTTGTAATCATTCCAGAAATATATTGAACTATTTGCATCTTCCACTCACTGTGAAACTTAAGAACAACATAGCTGTTTCTATAAATGTGGGGATCTAGAAAAAATGTGGGCCCACTCAGTTTTAACACTCAACATGTGATTCTATTCAGTTTTAAAATTTTGTAGTCCTTGACCATTGCTGCTGATGTCTTTTTTAAAAAAATTATTATCTCTTCAATTAAGATTGATATTTTACCCTATCACATCCTCATTTAGTCAACCAGTTAGTGGTTGATAGATAGTTCTATTGCATGATCTGTGCATGTTTACATTCTCATAACTGAAACTAGGTCTCAACCACCACTGCTTAGAACAATGCAATAACTTATACTGAGCAAGATGGCCTTCCACAAACAAAGTGATCATCACATGTGTCATTAGTAATTACAAAAATTGTGTGAAAAGTCAGGGCAAGAAGAGACAGCAGAGTATTCAAATGTGTTTACTTTTAATAAACAAGGAACCCTACAAATAAAATTTAAATGCAAGACCAGTGTATAAAAAATAATGATTGTTTAGGTTAGATATTGGATCAAGGCCTGGACTCTTACTTGGCCATCTCTGACCACCTAAAATGTATATCCTTTGGAAATTTCCTGCAGACTTCCCAGGATTTCAACAAACATCTTTAAATCATTGTCCTAATAAAAATAATTTTGGAAAATTAAATAAGGACCTTCTAATATCCATTCCTCAATAAAAGCAACAATAACACTGTAAAAATTTCAAAATCTACTTATTCAGAATTCTGAAAATTATCCAAAAGATTACATCAATCCAAAGAGCATTTATTCAAGAAAAATGGCTGAATCTCAGTAAGAAAATTCAGCATCTTAACCTATCCTATTCCAATCTCCTTTGCATTAGTTTTCTTATACCACATATTTACTAGCTTAAAAATGCACAAATTTAGCATCATATACTTCTATAGGTCAGAAGTTCAACATGGATCTCACTGGGCTAAAATCAGGACAATGGCAGAACTGCATTTTTTTTCTGGAAGATCTAGGAATCAGCCTGTTTCTTTGCCTTCTAAATTGTCTGCTAGCTGCCATCATTCTGTGGCTCATGGTTCCTGGAGCCAACAATGGAGGGTTGAGTTTTTCTTAGATCACATCACACCAACCTCCTTTTTACATCCCTCTTCCACTTAAGGGCCCTTGTGACTACACTGGGCCCACACAGATAATTCAGGATAATATCTCTGTCTTTAGGTCAATTAATTAGCAAACTTAATTCCTCTTTGCCATGTAACATAACGTACTCATGGGTTCTGGGAATTAAGACGTGAGCATGAAGCAGGGTGCCATTAATTTGACTATCACATTTCTCTCCCAAGGTCTGCAATAGGATTGAAAATCACCAACTTTTCAAGTACACTTTCCATGAAAACCAACAGCCTCATAGTCACAGGGAGGGGGCAAAATCAATTTGAAGTTCTTCAAAAAGATCCTTCACTGATTATGTCACTATTTAACCTATCTGGCAGTTCTCTGAAAAGCTCCTTTCTCAGAGCTTGTCTTTACTTGACCTGACTTAGTTCTCACTCTATGCAAACACTCTTATACCTAGGATCTTTGAGGAAAATAATCGATAACAATTACTTAACATCACAGCTTCCTGACAGTGGTAACAATTGGGGCAAACAACAGACTGGCCATAAACCTTAAACGAAAGACCTGAGGAATTAAATGTATAAAAGTAGCTTTGAAAATTTCTAATATATTGCTGAGGAGTGAGAAGGCCCTGTGTATATACAAGGCTGTGTGAATGTTAAGGAAAAACATGAGAATGTCCTAATCTCTTAACTCTGGATAACATAAAGGCCTGTGCAAGTAGGAAGTGAAAACCCAAGCACAGTTGTAAACTGCCAGAGTATTAAAAGTATAAACAATATATACACAGAGCCCCTCAGCAAATAATAAGAGACATCGATTTAAGATTTAAGAAAATCATTGCCAATCATTAGCTGACCACTAAGCTAAATGAGGAGACATGAGTAGCCATACGTGACAAGAATATAAAATTTACATAATTATTTCAGGAAAGTAACTACACAACAACAAGAAATTCTAGGATGGGAAGAAGGAAAGGGAACTGTGATTTCCAGGATTGCCACATTATAGTATATAAAAACATGCATCTTTCAACAACAACAAAAATATACAAGCCACACAAAGAAACAAAAAAAGTATGACCCATAAAAGAGGACAAAAATGGGTCAATAGAAACTGTCCTCTCACAAAACCCATATTTTGGACTTAGAAAAAAAAACACCTTTTATATAAATGTATATAAGTCAGGCAGAATATCAACAAAAACATGAAAGACTGAACAACACTATAAACTGTAAATATATACATATATGCATAGTATATACTTACAGCTGTGAGTACAAGAAACATACTTCATGCTTTTGTTATCATTTATTAATTACTGTATCATTTTCCATACAAACAACTATAAACCTACTTTTTCCCCACCCTGTATATATCTAAAGACTAAAGAAACCATATTTAAAGAATTAAAAAAAGATTGAGTATGTCATCTCACCAAATAAGGCATTTCAAGAGAAGCGGAAATTATTAAGAAACAAATAAGTAAATAAACTGATCAATTAATTCTGGAATTAAAATGAATAATCAGTAAAGTAAAAAAATTCACTAGAAGAGCTCAAGGGAAAATTTCAGGTAATCAAAAACAATTAGTAAAATTGAAAACAGGTCAACGTAGTGTATCTATTCTGATGAAAAAAAAAAAGATTGAAAAAAAAGAACAGAACCTCAAAGACCTGTGAGGCACCTTCAAGTGGATTCCAAAAAGAAGAGAGGAAAAAAGGCATAAAGAATGGCTGAACTTTTCTAAATTTGATGCAAATATTAATCTACATATCCAAGAAGCTCAACAAAGTCCATATAGGATGAACTAAAGAACCTCAAACCTAGACAAATTATTATCAAACTATCAAAAGCAAAGGATGAAGATATAATCTTGAAAGCAGTGAGAGAAAATCAAATCATCACATAGAAAAGGGTCATCAATAAAATTATAAATTGACATCTCATCAGAACATATGAAGGCCAGAGAATAGTAGAAATTCAAAGTGCTGAAAGACAGTAAATGTCAACCAAGAATTCTAAAACCAGAGAAACTATTCATCAAAAGTGAAAAAAATTAAGATTTTTTAGACAGACAAAACTGACAGAACCTGTCACTAGCAATTCTCCTTAAAGAAATACCAAGAGGAGTTTTTCAAACTGAAATGAAGACATGAGACAGTAATTCAAATGCATAAGAAGAAATAAAGAGCACATCAAAAGGCAACTACATAGGTAAAATAAAATACAGTGTAATTATATTTTCCTTTGTAAGTCTTCTCCAAATGATTTAAAAGATAATTGTATCAAGAATAGTTATTAAACTATGTTGATAGGTTTATAATGTATAAAGGTACAATTTGCATGATAGTAATATCACAAAGGAGAGTAGAAGAAATAGATCTATACTGGAGTAAAATTTTTGTATTACATTGACATTAAGTTTGTATATTTCTAAACTATATGGTTTTAAGTTATAATGTTACTTTAATTTAGAGCAATCTGCAATAAAATAATGCAAAGTACATACTGTAAAATAGTTAAGAAAAAATTAAGATGGCACAACAGAAAATTTCTACGTAGCACAAATGAAGGAACTATTGAAGGAATAGAAGAACATAAAACACATTAGTAATAGAGAAAATAAATAGCAAAATGGAAGATGTACATTCTACCTTACCATTAATGATATTAAATGCTAATGATTAAGCACTCCAATCGCAAGAGAGATATTAATAGAGTGAATTAAAAGAATGCATGATTCAATTATGTGCTTTCTATAATACACATGCTTAACATACAAAGTACCAAGAGATTTAATGTAAAAAAATAGAAAAAGATATACTCTGCAAATAATAACCAAAAATGAGCTGGAGAGTCCATACTAATATCAGACAAAATAGATTTTAAGATAAAAATGTTTACTTGAGCTAAAGAATAATTATGGTTATAAAATGATCAATTCATCAGGAATACATAACAATTATAAATATGGATGAACCTAACAACAAAGCCTCAATATAAATGAAGAAAAAAATGACAGAACTAAAAGGGAATATCAATGATCAAACAATAGTAGTTGGATGTTTTAATACTTCACTTTAAATACTGAGTAGAGCAGGCAGAATATTAACAAGAAAATAAAACACTCAAACATCACTATAAACCAACTAGATCTAACAAACTCTACTCAGCAACAGCAGGATATACATTTTTCTAAAATCATCATGGGATTTTCTCAAGCATAGACCATGTGTTAGGCCAAAAAAAAAAAAACAAAAAAAAAAAACAAAAAAAAAAAACCTTTGTTAAATTTAGAGTGATTAAAACCACACAAAATATGTTATCTCACAAAATAAAATCAAATTAGATATCAATAAGAAAAAGTTAAGGAAATTCACAAATATGTAAAAATTAAGTGCATGCTGCTAAATAAAAAGGAATAAAAACAAAAATTATGAAATATTTTGAGATGAATGAAGACAGAAGCATAAGTACACCAAACTTACTGGATGCAGCTAAATCAGTGCTCAAAGGAATTTATAGCCAATATGTAAATGCCTATATTAAAAAAGAACAAAGATCTCAAATTAATATCAAAAATTTCGATGTAAGCAAATAGGGAAAAAGGAGCAAACTAAATCCAAAGCAATCAAAAAGAAGAAAACAATAAAGACTAAAGCAAAAATAAATACAACAAATGAAAGATAAGCAAAAAATCAAAATTTGTTTATTTAAAAAGATTAATAAAATTGACATTCATTTAAATAGACTGACCAAGAACAAAGGAGAGATGGCTGAAATTACTGAAGTCAAAAATATAATGCTGGCTGGTGTTTCTCAGTAGATTGATTGCTAGCCTGTGAACCAAGATGTCACTAGTTCAATTGCTAGTCTGGACACATGCCTGGGTATGTCAGGGGCATATGAGCAGCAACCAATTGATGTATCTCTCATACATTGATGTTTCTCTCCCTGTCTTTCTCTTTCCCTTCCTCTCTCTCTAAAAATAAATAAAGTCTTTGAAAAGTATTATAAGAAAATACTATGAACAGCTTTATGGCAACAAATTATATATTCTAGATCAAATGGATAAATTTCTAGAAGGGTGCAATTTATCAAAGTTGATTCAAGAAGAAACAGATAATCTAAATACACAAAAAATGTAAAGAGATTGAATTATAGGATTATATTTTCAAACTTTATACAAAGAAAAGCTGAGAATCTGATGCTGTCACTTGTATATTATATTTTAAATAATTATGCCAATTATTTAAAATATAATTAGTATCAATACTTCACGAACTCTTCCAAAAACCAGATGAGGAGAAAAAACTGTTATCCTCATACTGAAACCAGACAAGGAAAAAAAAACTTAGGGTCAATTTTCCATATTAAAATAGACACAAAAACTAAGTACTAGCAAACCAATCCAGAAACATATATAAACTATTATATACCATGACCAATTGATAGTTACCCCAGGAATACAAGGTTGGTTTAAAATCCAAAACATATCAGTGTAATACACCATTTTAATAAAATAAAGGACAAAAACCTATGAATTTGTTCAATAGATGTAAAAGGAGCATTTGAAAAAATCCAACACAATTTTATAATAAAAATCATCAGCAAGCTAGCAATGAAAGGGAGTTTGTTCAATCAATAAATGATGCCCATGAAAAACTCACAACTAAGATTATACTTAATGGCAAGTGACAGAATACCTTCTCCTAAAATCAAAAACAAGAAGGATGTTCATGTTAACCTCTTTCATTTAATGTTGTACTGGAGGTTTTTGCCAAAGAAATTAGGCAAGAAGAAAACCAAAAAACAAACAAACAAAAAAAATACATGCCATACAGATATGAAAAGATGCAAAACTATTTGCATCACCAATGACATGATTTTATATAACAAAATTCCTGAGGAAAAATTATGAGAACTAATAAATAAGCTAAGCAACAATTCAAGATAGAAGACCAATATATGAGAATCATTTGCATTTATATGCAATAGCAATTTACAATCCAAACATGAAAATAATAAAACAAAATAGGATTAAAAATAATAAAAATAACTATGAATAAATTTAATGAAAGAAGTCCAAAATTTGTTTACTAAAGACTATAAAACATTGTTTAAAAAATTAAAGAGCTTAGCCCTGGCCAGTGTGACTCAGTGGATTGAGTGCTTGCCTGTGAACCAAAGGGTCACAGGTTCGATTCCCTGTCAGGGCACATGCCTGGGTTGTGGGCCAGGTCCCAAGTAGGGGGCATGTGAGAAGCAGCCACACATTAGTGTTTCTCTCCCTCTCTTTCTCCCTCTCTTCTTTTCTCTCTAAAAATAAATACATTAATTTAAAAAATAAAAAATTAAAGAGCTTAATAAATTGAAATGAATCCCATGATCATGAATCAGAAGGTTTAATATTGATAAGGTAATAATACTCAAATTAATTTATAAATTCATTGCAGTCATTTACAGAATCTCAGCTCCAGTTTTTAAAGAAGTTGACAGGGTTCATCATAAAATTTATGTGTAAATGCAAGGGACCCAAGAGAGATAAAATAATATTAAAAAAGAACAGTTAGAAGACTCATAGTCCCTGATATTAAAACTTACTGAAAAGTTATCATAATAAAAAGTGTGTAGTATTGGCATTAGAATAGACATTTAGATAAATGGAATAAAATTGAAAGCCCACAATTTAACCTACATATCTATGGTCAATTAATTTTTTGACAAGGATGCCAAAATAGTTCAATGAAGAAAAAGCTCTTTTCAATAAATCCTGATGGGGCTGGATATGTACACGTGAAAAATGAATTTGGATCTTTACCTTACAGCATACAAAAATTATCTAAAAATGGATCATAGATTTAAATGTGAGAGCTAAAACTATAAAACTCTTAGAACAAAGCATAAGAATAAATCTTCATGACCTTGGGTTAGTTATGTGTTGTCTATCTTTTCTTTTGATGGCTGTGTCCTAGAAGTGATGCTAACAGCATGAGTGACAAATACCCAGAATAGACAAATTATAGAAACAGAAAGTAGATCAATGATTTGCAGAGTTGGGGGAAGTTTGATGGGTTTCTTTTTGGGTGATAAAAATGTTCTAAAATTAAATAGTGGTAACATTTGCACAACTCTGTGAAAATACTAAAAGCCACTGAATTGTATACTTTGAAAGGGTACATTTCATGCTATGTGAATTATATCTAAATATAGCTATAATTTTTAAGTGTTGTTCTAGATTTTGGTACACCAACAGGGATGATAATGTTATAAGGAAAGTGCCATGAAAAGCTATAAAGATTCTTATATTTAAATGTGACTAAAAAGTTGGACTTTACATTATTTACTATGTGTTCTTAGTGCATAATACATCAGAAGTGCTATATGAATGTAAGCTACAGTTGTTTCTGCTGCTGTTGTTATTGTTGTTGTTGTTGTTGTTGTTATTATTATTATTATTATTATTATTATTATTATTATTATTTTGCCTTGTGTAATGAAGTTGATATTGGCTTTTCACCTGGTACTGGTGTGTTGGATGGATTATGTTGTGCCAAGTTGATAACTAACTGTCCCATAATTCCCTTTATTGAGTGTTCCAATTTAGATTGCCAAAAAAAGGACATTTGCTAGATTTAGAGAGCAGAACTTGAAGGTTTTCTTTCAGATTAGACGTGGTAGAGGAGAGCTGTGAGATGTTCAGGGAGGAGTAGGCTGTCCTTTCCAGTCCAACTATTTGTCTTGACTTCTGACCCCACTGAACCCCACTGACCAAGAGTGACTCCAACCCCAGAACAGAAGCTCATTGGGATCTACAAGGCAGCAGCTACACAGTGAAAATGTGAACCTCACCCACTGCCTTCTCTGCTGTCCCACTTTGGTGGCTGGACAGGCTGACCTTCTCAGTCTATGGGTGTGTTGAGGCCTCCTTAATCCCTGTCTCTTGCTGGGATTCCATCTCTTCCCTCCATGGTGTAAGACAAGGCTTCTACCAAAAACCCTTTATCTCATGATGCTCCTAGGATGGCAGCTGTCATAAGTGAGCCTTGTTTGATACATTGGATCTTCTCTACGTTTCAATTCATTTGTTTACTCATTTATGAAACAAAAAATGTTGAGCTCTTGGTATGTATGAGTCATTCTGCTTGTGTACAGTGATGAACAAGGCAGGTGCCATTCCTGTCTCTGCACTTAAACCATTTCCTCAACAGCATGACACAGACCAGGGGACATAGGCTTCTTTGGAGGGCCTCACATGAGGTCATGAGAAAGTGACAAAATGGCATACTTCTAATATCTTACAAGAGGGAGCAAGACGAGGTGAACTGAAAACGCTTTGTTACAGAAAAGCTGTTCCCAAGGAATGAAAAGCAATTTATCATGCCAGTACAATTGATTAGGACAGACAAGCTCCTGAACAGAGTGTGAACACTGGAGTTGAAGAGGCAGAAGCTGCAGGGAAAAGGGGTTTCAATGCAAACCTTATCTTGTCACTCAAGACAAAATATCTTCCTACTGCCCTACTGACCTGGTCTCCAGTGCCCACTGCTCATCTCAGGCCACCTGCTGGGCCCAATCCCAGACCAGTCCTCTCCATGCAGAGCTGTACCTGACAAGCCCTGCTTAGGTGTTCTTTCCCTCTTCCTACCTTCTGGCACCGACTCCCACTGTTACACTGCCCTGGACTGCCTCATGAAGACCCTAATATCATCTGCTCTCACCATTCTAGGAGCTTCTCTTTCAGAGACTCTGGTGCCCACTGGACACTGGTCATAAAGACAGGGTCATGGCCAGGAAATGGCAGAAGGCAGTATTGAAAGGCAAGGCTTACAACTACAGCAAGTATATCCTGCCCAAAATAAGGAAGAGGCAGGAGGTTAGTTGGGAAACACCTAACGGTGGCATTCCAGATACTCACCTACAGTGAGGCTGTAGAGAAAGTGAAACCTTGTGAGATTCTGAGTTATGCAATTCAAAATAGAGGGCAAAGTATTTGTATCTGCAAATAGAATTACCAATAGAATTGACCTTCAATTTTAAAACTGATTCCTAATATAAGAAGAAAGAACAATTTTTTTAATGATTGTCTTTAGTTCCTATGAATCTGCAACAGAATACCACAGTTAATATAAGAAAATGTGGCCAATTCAGTAATTTAATGTGTTCATTTGTCAAATATCTTTTGAACACCATCATGTGTTAAGTATACTCCCTGCTTTTCAGCAAAGGGGAGAGGGACTAAATAAATATTTAATTGCAAATGTGCTAAGTACTACCAGCTACAAATGGAAACTGTACTATAATAAATAGTGCTCTCCCCAAACTCTTTTCTACCTGGAACTTCAGAATGTAACCTTATTTTGACATAAGGTCTTTGCAGATATAATCAGTTATGTTATACTGCATAGGTGGGCCAATTACAATTTTCCTTGTAAGAAGAAAATACAGAAATACAGGAGAGAATGTCACATGATGGAAGCAGAGATTGGAGTAATAAAGCTACAAGGCAAGGAATGAAAAGGGTTGTTGGAAGAAGGGACAAGGAAAGATTCTTCCCTAGAGCTTCTATAGGGAGCATGATCATGCCAACACCTTGATTTTGGACTTTTCACCACAGTCTTCAGAACTGTGAAAAGATGAATTACTGTTATTTTAAGCCACCAAGTCTTTGGTCATTTGTTACAGCAGCCATAGGAAATGAATATAGAAACTAAAATACTTAGTATATCCTAATACTTTGTTGGGAACATATATAATGATTGTTTCTTTTATGTACTAATTTTGCTAGACTATGGTTCCCACTGTTTGGCCAAATATCAGTCTAGATGCTGTTGTGAATGTTTCTCAAAGATATGATTAGCATTTAAGTGAGTAGACTTTGAGTAAAGGGAGCTCTCAGGTAAGAGGTGGGCTTGGGGATGAAAGCTGCAAGTGGCTGAAGTTCTGCTCTGCTGCTGGTGGTGATATTGTCTTCTACTGCATGGTCAGTGGCTTCAAGCTCCACTTGATTCCCCTGTAAAAGGAGACTGTAACACTTAAAATACTATACCTGTGGGCTGTTGGGAATGTGAGTGAGGCTTAAGCACAAAGCCCAAAAGATAGTAAGTGATTAGTATGATATTTCCTAAAGTACTGAAGTGGGGACAATCACTAATGGATCTCTATGATTGATAATCTTCAAAGAGTTCCTATAAACATTCTCTCTTTGCCTCCCTTGCAGCTCTGCTAAGTAGGTAGGAGATGAGTGGTTATGACTATGATGCTGGTTTTACTGATGATGGAGCAGAGAATTCAGAGAGATTAAATGGTTTCCCAAATTCACAAAGTGAGGATAAAATTTACACTGAAAGTTTACCATCTGGTTTTTGATGACAAGACTTCCACATTAGTTTCCAACTGCTGTTGTAACAAATTACCACAAATTTGGTAGCTTAAAACAACACATATTTATTCCCTTATTTTGGAGGTCAAAAGTTCAAAATGGGTCCCATTGGGCTCAAGGTTTCAGCAGGGCTGGGTTTCTTTTTTGGAGGTTCTAAGGCAGGATTTGTTCTTTGCTTTTTCCACCTTCTAAAATCTGCCATATTCTTTGGTTCGTGTGTCCTTCTCTATCCTCCCACTTCCACTTTAAAGGACCCATGTGGTTACTTTGATCCACCTGTATAAACTAGCTTAATGTTCTTATCTAAAGGTCAACTGATTAAAACTTTAATTCTACTCCCTTAATCTGCAATCTAATTCCCCTCTGTCATGTAATAACATATTTCCAGATTCTGGAAATTAAGAAGTGCACAACTTTGGGGTCATAATTCTTCCTACCACAACTATTAAAGAATTTACTTTAGTAAGCAGGAAATTGACTCAAAAGAACAAAAGGAGCAATAAGGAGCAGAAGATTTTGCTCAACATCTTAATAAATACAAATAAATATTAACTATAACATAAGCATCTGAATAATAACAAGGTAAAACAATTTGGTGAAATTAATAGACTAACAGATAACATGGAAGATGGAAAGATATTATCAAAATTAATTTTTTTCACTACTCTGTCAGTAGGAAGAGTGAGATAATACATGTTATTCTTATAACATTAAAAACAATAAACAAAATTATGACAGTTATTTCCTGTAGACAAGGAAAAAGATATAAATGGAACAATGTATCCACTAGAAAAAAGAAAAAGAATGAATGAAACATATTAAAATTTTTTGAATGTTTATTGATTTTAGAGAGAGACATAGAGAGGAAAAGTGCCAGAGAGTGAAAGAGAGAGAAAAAACATCAATGTGAGAGAGAAACATTGATTGGTTACCTCCCATACTCGCCCTGACTAAGGATCAAACGCACAACCCAGGTATATGCGCTGACCTGGAGTTGTACCCCCAACATTTTGGTGTTACAGGATGATGTTACAACCAACTGAGCCACACAGGCCAGGGCTGGATGAAGTATATTAGATGAAATGTGGAAAATAAGTTGGTAGAAACATATAATGCATATACATGTGTAATTTATTTCAATTTCCCATTAAAAAATTCTTACATGAGATACCATGCTGTTTACATTAAGACACATGTCTAAAACACAATCCAAAGACAGATTGACCATAAAAGCTAGAAAAATATATAATGAGGGGGACAAAAAAGCCAGTGAAAGCCCTGTCTGGCCAGTTCAGTTGGTTAGAGTATTGTCCCCATATGCCAAGGTTGTGGGTTTGATCCCTGATCAGGGGACATACAAGAAACAACCAATGAATGCATAAATGAGTGGAGCAGTGACATGAATTTTTTTCTCTCTCTTTCTCTCCATTCCTCACTCCCTAAAATCAATAATAATTTTTTTAAAAGCTAGTGAAGTAATTAGCTTAAAGGTAAATATCCATCATGGATAGGGTGGCCAGAGAAAACACAAGCCCCAGTTAAATTATAATTTTACAGTGATATGAACATGACCAATGTTTAATCTAAGAAAGTTGCATGTAATATTTAGGACATAGTTATATCAAAAATATCATTTCCTGTTTGAATCTGAAATTCAAATTGAACTGGGTTTCAGTATTTTTATTTGTTAAATCTGATCATTCTAATGCTGGAGTTCCTTGTTCAGGAGTTCTGAGAATGAGCTCTGGATACTGAAGTGATTTTCAATTGGGTAAGAAAGTAGAAATAAGCATGTTACTCTTAATAGTATTCATTTCCTCCAGAGAAAGTCCAGTTTACTCTAGGCAGCTATCAAATGTCCCAAGCCCCTCCCCAGCCCCAGGCACCTGGGCCAACTCACACCTGCCATTACTTCCAGCCTCTGGGCAATAGTTTGCCTCAGAGGGTGACTTCGCAAAAAAACAAACAAACAAACAAACAAACAAAAAAAAAAACAGAAGCACCTGGAAAAGCACTGAAGCTTCTTTCTGAGTCCCACTAGAGCAGCCAAGAACTGGAATTTTGGTGTATCTTGTACTACATTTAGATAAGGAAGCCTTGGTTCATCCAGGACACACTGTGGATCTCCAGCTCCTGGAGCCTTTTCATCCTTGCAGCATTCATTTCTCTCAACAGTCTCATTGTCCCCTCAAACACCATGGAGAACTCTGGACATTGGAATAAACAAAGACTGTATGAAATATAAACACCTGAAAGGCAAAAAAAAAAAGTCTTCAAATTCAGCAGACTCTTCTTCTTATAATATGATAGTTTGTCTATGTGTATCACAATCCCAGGATATGTGCATTTTGCTCAGTAAATTTCTCATTAATCAGTAAAATATGATGCTAAAAGCAGCCTCCTTGCTTACCCCGTTCTCTGCCCTAGTGCTGACTTTTCCTAGAGCTGAGTTTTTACTCTAACAAGCCTTTTGCAAAACCTGCACCATTCTCTTCTCAGCCCCAAACAGGCTAAGGGCAGCCATGCTTCCTGTTCAGGCTGTGCTCGAGTCCACAGGATTCTAAAACCCTGAGTTCAAGTAAGTACCAAGAACAATGGTTTGCCACTGCAGCAGTTGGAGCATCCCTTTATTATCACCAGACAAGCAAGAGATTCTTGTAGGAAAAAAACTCAGGCATTGATTTTGGGTATGTTTGACTTGTGGATTCATCAGTGTTGCTCCATTTGCAGTGAGCCAGCAAAGGTTAGCCGCTTTAAAAATGAAATCAAAGTGTCTTTTTTTTCCCACTGTATATAAATAAGGTCCTTGGTGAAGTCACAGTGACTTATTCTGGGAAATAATTCTTTGAAAAATTAAGTTGAAACTAGCTAACATCTGCCAATTTATCTGAAACTCTCTAGGGATCTCTCTAGGAAAATATAGGATTTTTGTCCATTACAATAAGACATGTAACATGGTTTTCATGTTGATAAGACATTACTGTGATTACTTGTTTATTGAACTATACAAATGATAGGTGATGGATATATAGTTTTGAGAATTTAGCCTATATTATGCCCTTTAATCCTCCAAGCAGGAAACATTGGCTCCATTTCCTAGAAGAGGAAGCCAATATTTTCATGACAAATATTCTAAATACTAAAACCTATTTTAGGTGAAAAGTCTCTGTGTATGTTCTGTACACTATTTAATTGTCTTTAAATATAGAAGAGTGAATTAAAATAGCTTCATCTCTTACCCTCTAGCTTATAGACATCTCAGGAGAAGAAACACAACCAACTGGAGTTTCCAGTTCACCCCAAGGTACATTGTTAGGGACACTCAACACATCACCCATAGACAAAAGGACATTGGATCAGCCCTGGCCACAGTGGCTCAGGAGTGGACATACCCAGCCCTGCCACTTAACTCCAACCCTAGGCTACAACAGTGAGTTAGGGCACCTGCTTGACTCAGTAAGATGTGTACATTCTCTTGGGGCAGCCTGACTATCCAAAGTGATCCTATAGGGCACAGGATATTTTAAAGGCAGCCCCTCTTTTGACTCACAAGCCAAGTGCCCAAGTCGCCTGTTGTCTTATACCTTCACTTAACCAAAAGACCTCATGTGACCTAGACCTTGGCCTTTTGGAAACAGCATATTAATGGAATGGAATGCTTCACAGGCAGTAATTCCCACTGAGACAAGTTTTCCTTCCACATGAACTAAGTATATGGCCTCTCCATTTCAATAATAATGGCCAAGATTTTTGAATACACATTATATTCCAGGCATATATAATGTTTTCTCATGTAACCTTACTGACAACCCTGTGGATTACATATTATTATTACCCCCATTTCACTGATTAAAGACAGCTAATGCTTCAAGGGATTAAGGGACTTTCCCAAGGACTCAGCTGGCAAGGGATGGCATTGGAGTGTGTTTATGAAGCAAACTGCAGCTTATCCAAGGCTGCACTGGCCAAAAAACATGAGTGGTTAAAACCAGCAATAACCCTGAGGTAGGAGTGATGTCCAGCTCCTCCTCCTTCCTGGCCATGTTGCCTAATTTAATTTAGTTCCAGAGAGTCAATAAATTTATTATTTTAAAGGGAAATGAAAACATTCCAGAACATTTGAGTATAATTTCAACTCAAAGAACACAAAGATCACTTTACAAAGGAGTTCTATAATGAACAAACTCTTCGGGGGCGGGGGAGAAGCAGGAAAAATAAAGTTCGATTTCCTTGGGATCAATTCAACTCTTTAACTCTGACTCTCAGTTACTAACAAAACATTCTTCTCTGCATTCCTTCATCCTACAGTTTCATCACTCGGAAAGCTATGACAGCCTTTACCAAAAGTGATGTGTTACTTTTTTCTCATGAATCATCAGTTTTGCTATTGTTCTTTCAAGAAATTTTTAGGAAAGAAAAAAAATAAATTTTCTACAATTCAAGATTTGGTGATAGATGCCTGCTGTCTTCCTAGACTTTTCTGTAAAGAATTTCAGACAAAGGAAAGATACATTGTTAAAATATAAAAAGATAAGAGAAAATTAAAAGAAAATAATGAAGAGTCTAAATGGATGGTAACATTAAGAAAAACATATTAAGAGGAAAAATGGGAAGTACATATTGCAGTAGACCTTCTATGATATTGAATGATCTTGACCATCTCTCCCTCAGGCCATTGCTCCCAATGCCTCCCAAAGTCACCCCATAGGCTGGTGTCCTCTGGACTCTTCCTTCTATAGTCTGCTTTCCTTCTCACATTTGCCTTGGGGAATCCAACTCAACACGACAGCTTCATTTATTGCCTATATATTGATGAGACGCATATTTATATTTCCAGGCAAAACTTCATCCTGAATATCGAATTGTCTGCCTGGCATTCCCTCTTGGGTGCTACACATATACTACAACCAAGGATTTCCTAAACTAAACTCATTTTTCACTCCTCCCAACCTACCCTCTTTAATGATTTCCCATTGTTCTCTATTTAAGTTAAGGCTTCTGGAACGTTCTCTCTGATTTACACAACACTTTCCTCTCCAACCATGTCTCTCAATATTATTCTGCTCAAGCCCTGAGGCTGCCATAATAAAATGCCTAATCTTCTGAAGGGCCTCACACTTTCTCCTGTCTTGCATTTGCTCATGTTTTTCCTTCTGCCTTGACCATTATTTCTCTGCTTCTTGTTGCTTTATTAATGTCTATTCTTCCTATAAACTTTAGCTTAGATATAGCAGACTCCAAGAAAGACCTTAAGTATACTTCCTATGTTGGTTAACACTATTCTGTACTTGCCTGGCACTGCTTTGTGACAACTGTTTACGTAGCATCTGCCCATTAGACTGTGGCCCCCTGGGGACAGACAATATTTCTTATTCACCATTTAATCCATGATGCCTGGCACATACTGGGAAATCACTCCATATAGGTCACTTAAGTGGATGAACAAGTGATCGCATGCATAAATAAATAAATGAATACAATTGATTGCTGGTCAGGTAAAAATTTTCTACTGAGAACCCACATTGAACAGGGAACCATGGAAGTATTCTAAAAGCTTATATTTGACACTGGGTTATTTGTGCTCCTAAAGGTTTCTCCAAATATCATGAGAAAACTCATAACCTCATGAACAATAAAGTCTTACTTCCTAGAGGACCAGATTTACTTAATGATTAACCAATACAATAGGTAACAAAACAATATTTTTATAATGAAGTTTTTAAAAGATAAAACAAAAGACCTCCAAGAAATTTGTACTTTTGTACCTGGTTTCCTGAGTTAATGCTGCAGAATCCCAAATGGGACCAGTTCAGACAGTCTATTGGATTTCTTCTCCGAAAAAGTTTAGGGAACATTTCTGGTTGCCAAAGCTTTAGTACTGTATTCCTGAGCACTTCACAGAGTATGCTCAGGAATACAGCATGTAAGGTTATTCTCAAAATAACGGTATTCGGTTCCTCTCCAACCCTCTCAGTGACTACTGAGAGGGTTTGTAAAAAAATAGAGTTGGGAAAAGTTAGAGCAGGAGGTTTAATAAAGAAAAGCAATCATGTACATGTAGAGTATTAAGAAAACACAGACTTAGGAGATGGCAAATTCTGCCTCTGCCACATACACTAAATTCAGTCTAAATAGAAGGAATGATTATGGGCCTACCTCATCAGGTAGCGGGGACTGATAGGGATACAAGTCTCATTATAATCATTTGAAAGACTGAATTTTTTATCTATACACTATAGACTCCCTGCCAAATTTATAGTAAAAGTGGGAAAAGAGAGTTTGACAAAGAATAGGCAAAACAATGTTCTGTAGTCTCATTAATATCCAAATCTCCACTTCCTCCCTTGCATATATAAAAGATGCTAGAGGTCAACGTCAAGTACTGCAGTCTCAGTAAGTGTTGTAAAGCAGTTTGAACTAAAGGCAATTCACACAGACTGAGCCTTTCTAGCTCTTTGACATTGTACACCGGTCTGAGTACTCCAGTGCGCATCAGGAGGCACTGAGAGGGAAGTAACAGAAGTCAAAGCAACTGAGGCAGCACCTGAAGGGTGTGTCTGGAAAGGGGTAGTCAAGGGCAATAGAACGTAATTTTCAAATGTTGTGAAGACCCAGTTTTGAGGCCCTGGCTAGCAGCCAGTCAGTTCCTCTTCTTCAATAGCCAATTAATTCCACATTGCAACCACCTGCCTACAAGCTCTCATACTAAGGTCTTTAACCACCCACCCTAACTGCTCCAGAGGACAGGCAGTTAGGCACCAAAAAAACAGGGACAGCCCCTATACTCCAGAGCCTGCTGAAATTATTCAAACTGGCCCATCCTACACCTGCTAATCCGCTTCACTGCATAGTTACAGAACAAACAAAAACAAAAAAACCTCCACAAAGTAAGCACATGGCCAGAGTTCCCTTTTTTCCTCTGCCTCCTGACCAGACCTAATACCTCTCACGCTGTGTTCTCTCCAGAAAACTATAACTGTAACAACACTGTAAAACTCTTGGTTCCTCTCTCTTGATCATTGTCTGGCCTCATCACACCCTACCCAAGGTATTATGATTAAGATAGGCAGACACCCTTTTTGCCCTGGGCAGCAGCAGCCAGAGGAATTAGAGTATCTCCAACAGGATGTTGCCTTCTTGGTACCAACTAGGCTGGGGACAGAGTGATTTGACCTTTTGGGAGTTAGTGAACTGCTAACTTTCTGAAAAAAAAAAAAAAAAAGAGAGAGGGAAATCACTGCTTCTTCTGCTCTAACATAACAGTTGCTGTTTGTCCCATTCATCTTTCTTCATTATTTCAAATTTCCATTTAAATCTTGGGTTATAAGATCACATTTCAAATGTCAGAGGTCTTCCTCCCTGAGGCAAACCCCTAGGGGTGGGAAAGCACTGGGTTGCAGTGAGAAACCCGAGCTTGCATCCTGCAACATCTACTCAAGGATCAGGGAATTTGGTCCAGGTCTTTGCCAAGACCTGAGGTTCCATTTCCTTAGTTCTGAAATGGAAACAATGATGCTGCCACACAGAGCTGCAATGAGAAAGAAAAGAGAGAGAATGGTGCCAGCCCTGCTGCAACAACACTAACTTTGAACTAACCTAGTACAAGGCTTTTCCTGCATGGTGGTGAGACTATCACAGTCTCTACAACTGCAATTTGTAACTCTACTTATTGTCTGTAGTCTAGAGGATGAAATGCCTCTCATGTGCACATGGATGTGGTACCCTTACAGCTTGCTGCCAGTGGAAAAGAAGTTATTCCCCAATAATTTTAGTGCTGCTTACTGGTCAAATGGCACACAAATGCTTTCCCTTTCTAAACCTAGAATTTGCCCCTATATTGATCTCTTCCCACAATTCATCTTTCTATGTCTTACTTTGTGTGCTCTTCTAATGTAAAGGTACTTGGCAGCTTTTTCCCTGCAAAAGTGTAGCTGCCTAAAACCAAGCGTCTACAATTTAATCTGGTTACAAAAATCTCTTAAGGAAGAATAATGATGAAAAACTTTTTGGTAAAAAAGCTGTATTGTGGAAAAATGATTTTGCTACTTATGTAGTCAGGTTTCCTTCTAAAAGCTAAGTATAAACCCAGAAATTTAAATATTCTGAGACGTGGTTTTTCTTTGAAAGTCACTGAATTGTGTTAAGAGTGGGGGTTTGGTTAACTGTGAGGTTTTCTTTTTGATGATGTAAAGCAGGTCAAACTTTCATTACATTAAGAAGAGCTGCCTCTCAATCTGCTCAACAGGGAAGTTAGTGATCTGCATAGAATGATGATCCTTTTACTTAAGGCAACTAATTTTTCCATAAATGAAAAATACTTTTCAGCAGGAAAAGTGCTACACCAGCTTCAATGACTACAATTCAAAATTATGCTTCTGTTTTTATATAAGCAAGTTAATCATAATGAATTTATAGCATCAAAAGTAATTTAAGAATCAGTGAGCAAATTGTATTGAGTCTTGGCTTAGTAAGAAAACTATTCGTTTTTAATTCACCTTTATTTGCTTGGAAAAGAGTGACAATGTTGAACTTTAGCTAAACTCAGTATTCCTGGAAAACAGTTAAAAAATTCCTCCACACTTTTGTGATTCAAGAAGTAAATAATCACAAAGACCCCCTGCTCTTTCATATCCTGAGCTAAGTAAAATCCACCTCCTTTCTCAGTGACTCATATAAGACCCAGTTCCTCTTCCTCATGACTCCCAAAGACTGTGAATGATTCTGTTGTCTACCTGCCTCTGCAAATGCGCAGGCCCCCTAGATTTTCTTTGAGATATTCTCATTAGTAAACCTTTACTCTATTGCACTAGCCTGAATAAAATCACCCCCGAAATTAACTGTCTTTCACAGTTTTGGTGCCTGACTTGGGTATTGACCAGACTTTGCCTTGAACCACCATTTACTTCTCGTAGGTAATGAGTCTTTCAGGACTTTTTATGCTCCATTCCTGCCTGGTGGTCCAATGACTCAAAAGTTGGGTTAGCTCCCAATCCCATTCTCAGGGTAATGAAGTAAGGATTCACACCCACTGGGAAGAGGACAGCTCTTTCATATGTTTAAGTGGGCTTCATGATTTTATGTTTACTCTTGATTCAAAATTTAATTTTGAATTGAAACTGTAAGCCCTCTTTCTGTGTGTTGTGTATTTATGTATATAATTAAGAAAGGCCTTTACCTATCATTATACCAGAATGTAACATTTTCCTACTTCCAGATGGTATAAGAAAATTAATTTATAAAATCTCTTAAGTTATAGAAACTCTATTTTGATATTTTGATTGGCTTAGAGATAAATAAGTGCTTACATATTTTGAATATTTATAAAATTCTCAGACATTAAGAAAATTGGACTTTCAATATGCTTTTCAAAAAAGTATTCTTAGATTTCCGGTCAAGATGGTGGAGCAAGTAAATGCTATGCTTCCCTTTCATGACCACATCAAAATTACAACTAAATTATGGAACAACCACTCTTGAGGACCTGAAGACCAGCTGAACAGACTATTAAAATTAAGGATATAAAGAACAAGCCATGTTGATACTGGTAAAAGGGGTGGACACATGAAGCAGGCCAGTCTCAAAACCATGTGTGGCAGTGAAGGATGTGCAGGGATACCTCAACTGTGGGGGTCCCCCTGAGGGGCAAGGAGTCCCAGCTCCACAAGGTGCTCCGCATCCCAGAGTGCCAGTGCTGGGAAGAGGGGTCCCTACAACAGCTGCCTATGAAAATCATCAGGGACTCAGTCCTGGTGAGAAGAAGGGCTGCTAGAAACCCAGGCATCCTCTTAAAGGGCCAGAGCGCAGACTCACACTCAAAAATACTTGTGCTGAGGTCAAGAGAAGGGACAGCAAGCTTGAAAAGTGCCAGGAGCATATGGGGAAAACTGAATTAGCTGGCCGCAGGGTGAGGCTGGAGGAACAGCACTCTCTGAAACTAAAGTACCAGCAGGCACCATTGCTCCGTTGCTAAACCCTACCCCACATAGCCTATAAATACAGGCAGGTGCCAAAACTGAGTCTCCATTAATCTTGGCTAACACTTTTCTCACCCAACCTGGGTTATTCTCTGAGCCCTCACCCTACCCAACTCATAGACAGGCCAAAGATCTTTTGACAGCTGTTACTCCCAAGATCCAGCCTCTGCCAACATGGCAGACTTTCCTAAAATCTCTCAAAGGTCCACAAACACCAAACAAGCAGAAGTTGGTCCCAGGGTTCCCTGTTCTTCTAACAAGGCCCCTTGTTCATTAATAGCAAGCGGTGGGTTTGGTTCACAGAATAATCACTCCCAGGTGCCTCCAAGCTCAGCACAGACAGCTATCAACTACAGATCACTTTGTAGTTCTAAACAGGTGGCCCTGGGCTGAATACAGGCAGTAGCTGAAATTGACTGCACTGGAGCCTCTCCCAGGAGACCCCCAAATCAACACACCAGGTCACTATCTTTAGACTACACCAAATCACTACTCAGTTAGTTCAAAAACACCCAAAGGGTGGACTCAGAAGACACCAGAGCCTTGCTAAAATGAATTCCACTCTGTGGGGTCAGTTCCTTCGCAACACCTTGTCATAGTCAGTCCTCACAGCCAGTAAGCCAGTCAGCCTGAGGGTCAGCCCCACCCACTAGTGTGTCAACAGCAATCAAGGCTCAACTACAATGGGAGACTACACACAGCCCACACAAGGGACACTGCTAGAGCACCTGGCTTAGGTTAACAGGAAGCCTGCACCATAGGCCCCCAAAGGATACCTACTACATAAGACTACTCTACCAAGACAGGAAAACATAACAGATCTGCCTATTACCTAGAAACAAATACAGGGAGGCAACCAAAATGAGAAGACAAAGAAACATGTCCCAGTGAAAGAATAGTACAAAACTCTAGTAAAAGAACTAAACAAAATGGAGTCAACTAATCTACCAGATGCAGAATTCAAAACAATGTTTGTAAGGATGCTCAATAAACTTAAGGGGAGAATAGGTGATCTCAGAACTTTGCAAAAAAGAGATAGAAAACATAAAAAGGAATCAAAACAGAAATGAAGAATACAACAAGTGAAACGAAGAAAACATTAGATGGATCAACATCAGATTAGATGAAGCAGAGGATCAAATGTGATTTGGAAAACACCCAATCAAAACAACAACAACAACAACAACAACAACAACAACACCACTTCTGGCCAAGATGGAAGCATAGGTAGATACACTTTGCTTCCTTGCAAAACCAAAATAAGGACAACAGCCAATTTAAAAACAAAAAATAACCAGACTGTCAAAATCAAACTGTATGGATGTTCAACAAAGGAGTTAAAGAGGAAACATTAATCCAGACCAGCAGGAGGGGTGGAGACAGGCAGCTGGGGTGGAGAGGACTCATGGTAAGGAGGCAACTGAAGCACCAGGTAGCCACACATTTGTGTGCAGATAAACCAGGAGGAACAACTGGGGAGCGAAACACACTGAACAACCCAGGGTTTCACTGCAGGGTAATAATGCCTCAAAACCTCTTAATGAAAAACAAAACAAAACAAAACAAAACGGTGGAGGTTGAGGTGGCAGGAGAAACCGCCAGCCTCACAGAAGAGATTGTTGGAGAGACCCACAGGATCCTAAAATGTGCACAAAACCATCCACTCAGGAATCAGCACCAGAAGGGCCCAATTTGCTTGTGGATAGCTGAGGAAGTGAGTGAAAGATGGCTGAGAGCTGAGCAAGTGGCATTTTGCCCTCTTGGACCCCTCCCCCACATACAGAGAACCACAACACAGTGATGTGGGATGCCCCACCCCGGGCAAATACCTAAGGCTCCCCCACTTATTACATAACAGGTGAGCCACAATAAAAGAATATGGCCCAAATGAAAGAATAGATCAAAGCTCCAGAAAAAATACAACTAAGCAATAAAGGAATAGCCAACCTATCAGATGCAGAGTTCAAAACACTGATAATCAACATGCTCACAGGAATGGCTGGGTACGGTTGCAAAATAGAGGAAAAAGTGAAGGCTATGCACAGTGAAATAAAGGAAAATGTAGAGGGAACCAACAGTGACAGGAAACAAACTGGGACTCAAATCAACAATTTAGACTAGAAGGAAGAAATAAACATTTGCCCTGAACAGAATGAAGAAACAAGAATTCAAAACAATGGGGAGAGGCTTAGGAACCTCTGGGACAACTTTAAATGTTCCAACATCTGAATCATAGGGGTGCCAGAAGAAGAAGAGGAAGACCAAGAAATTGAAAACTAATTTGAAAACATAATGAAGGAGAACTTCCCTATTCTGTCAAAGGAAATAGACTTTCAAGAAGTCCAGGCAGCTCAGAGAATCCCAAAGAAGTTGAATGCAAGCAAGTATACACCAAGGCACAACATAATTACATTGTCCAAGATTAAAGATAAGGAGGGAAACTCAAAGCAGCAAGAGAAAAGGAGAGAGTTACCTACAAAGGAGTTCCCATCAGAGTGTCAGCTAATTTCTCAAAAGAAACCTTGCAGACAAGCCGGGGCTGGAAGGAAGTATTCAAAGTCATGAAAAGCAAGGACCTACACCCAAGATTACTCTATCCAGCAAAGCTTTCATTTGGAATGGAAGAACAGATAAAGTGCTTCCCAGATAAGGTCAAGTTAAAAGAGTTTATCATCACTAAGCCTTTATTATATGAAATGTTAAAGGGACTTATCTAAGGAAAAGAAGAAGATCAAAAATACAAACAGTAAAATGACAACAAACTCATAACTATCAACAACCAAACCTAAAAAAGAAATAGTAACAAAACCAAAAATGAACTAGAATGGGAACAGATTTACAGAAATAGAGATTACATAGAGGGTTATCAGTCGGGAAGGGGAAGGAGGAGAATAGGAGCAAAGGTACAGGGAATAAGAAGCATAATTTGTAGGCACAAAATAAACAGGGGGTGGTTAAGAATAGTATGGCAAATGGAGAAGCCAAAGAACTTATATGTATGACCCATGGATATGTACTAAGGTGTAGGAATAATGGTGGGAGTGGGGATACAGGGCAGAGGGTAATAAAGGGAAGAAAGAAATGGGACAACTGTAATAGCATAATCATTAAAATATATTTTAAAAAGAACAACAACAAAAAACAGAATTTAATAAATGAGAATAGTTAAGAGATTTCTGGGACAATATCAAGCACAACAGCATTTGCATCATAGGTGTACCAGAAGGAGAAGAGAGTGGGCAAGGTGTTTAAAAGTTATTAGAAGAAATAATGACAGGAAACTTTCCTAACATGGTGAAAAAATAAACACAGAAGTCCAGGGAGCACAGAAAGTCTCAAGCAAGAGGAACCCAAAGAAGCTCACATGAAGACACATTATAATAAAAAAGGGCAGAGTTTAAAGATAAAGAGGGAATCCTAAAAGCAACAAGAAGAACACAGTTAGTGTCCTGTGTGGGAGCTTCCATATAACTATGATTTCTCAAAAGAAATTTTTCAGGACAGAAAAGAATATTTAAAGTAAGGAAAAGTAATGACCTACAACCAAGATTACTCTCCTTAGCAAGACCATAAATTTGAATCAAAGGATGGATAATTAGCTTCACAGGCAAGAAAATCAAAAAGAGTTTGTTATCATCAAAATAGTATTATAAGAAATGTTAAAAGTAAAGGACTTCTTTAAGAAGAGAATGAAAAAAATTAAATATGAATAAGAAAATATCACAAAGAAAAATTCTCACTGACATAGGCAAACACATAAAGGCAGTAGATAAACTAACACTAAAGCTATAGAAAGTTTAAAGGCAATGATAGAAACATCATGTATAATTACAACAGTAAATTAAGGGATACACACAAACACAAAAGAAGTAAAAAATAATGACAAAACCTAAATGTGGAGGCATGGAGGGGGTAGGTACAAATGGTAGTGATTCTAGAATATGTTCAAACTTAAGCAACCATCCACTTAAAACAGATTGCCATAAATAGAGCTTGGTACATATGACGCACATCATAAACACAAATGAAAAACCTACAAGAGGTATACAAGAAATAAATAAAGGAAAATAAATCTAATCACAACACCACAGAAAGTCATCGACATACAAGAAGAGAGCAAGAGAATAAGAAAGAAACAGAGCTCTAAAAACTATCAGAAAAAAATTAATAAAATAGCAATAACTACATATTGATCAATAATTACTTTAAATGTAAATGAATTAAATGCTCGAGACAAAATACAAATAGATAAAGAAGATGTGATACATATGTAAAATGAAATAGTACAAGCCAAAAAAGAATTGAATCTTACCTCTTGGACAACATGGATGGTCCTAGAAGGTATTAGGTTTAAGTGAAATAAGTTAGACAGGAAAAGGTAGATACCATATGATTTTACTTATAGGTGGAATATGAAAATTTTTAAAAAATTATCAAACAAAGAAACAAATTCATAGATACAGAGAAAAAAAACCTGATGGTTGCCAGAAGGGAAGGGGTTTGGGGAGCTGGGTGAGAAAGGTAAAGGGATGAAGATAGATATTGATAGTTACAAAATAGTCATGGAGAGGTCAAATACAGCATAGGGAATATAGTCAATTATATTGTAATTTTTTGATGTCAGGTGGATGCAAGGCTTATAGGTGGATCACTTCTTAAGTTATAGAAATGTCTATCCACTATGTTGTACATGTGAAACTAATATAACAATGAATATCAATTGTAATTAAAAAAATAACATTTTAAAAATGAAAAAGTAAAATGCATTCTCATAGAAACTAATTCAAATGTGTTACTAGTCAAGCTCATATAATTTAGGTAATTTTTGGCAAATAAGTCTAGATTAATATTATTTAGTTAATAAAAACTATCTCTTCAGTAACATGTATAATACAAGCTTATGCTTTTATTCTACTTGGTTATGTTTTTCTTAAACCTATATAGGTTTACTAGTAAAATAAGCTAGCACTACTGCTACTAAATATTTAAGACAATTAAAAATGTTTTTGCATTTATAATAATTCAGTGATTATTTTGAAAATTTTTATTTCAACAATAATTATGTTTTGTGTATTTTGTAGCATGTCAGCTTGAAGATAGTTTCCAAAATCTTTAGGTAACTTTAAACTTGGACTGATACCAAATTAACTAATGAATTTTCATTAGATACCTACATCATTTCTAGGTAAGAGAATGCTGAAACATTAATTACTAAGCATAATTTTAAGTTTATATAATTTTGCCTCTAAATTTCATGTGTACAGAGAGGTTATATACGTTTGGGTCTGTTAATAAATGTGTTCATTTCTGCCACTTTAAGAAATTGCACTGTAAGGAAGAAATATGTGTCATCATAGAAATTGTTAGATGTATATTCATGAACTGTGTTAGTCTGTTGCAAAACGCTGGGGTTTGCCAGACACTTCACAATTATCTACTTCTAAGCTTTCTCTGTGAAATAGAAGTTACTTGGGTTAAAAGTTCTAATCAGCATATGTGAATGAGACTTTACTAGAAGCAATAAGGCAGAGAGGAACAACTTTGAATGCAAGGTAGGCAGATTTTTTTTTAGAGAAAAAGAAGGTAGTTTTTCCCTAAAGTAAAATGACTCTACTTCAGAACAAGGAAGAAGAAAGGGAAGAACAAAACCTAAATAGATAGAGAAAGTTACAGAAGGTTCTCAGAGTTTTATTTGCAATGGTAAAAGCTAGCAAAGTTTTAATGTTTACTTGTAAGATTTCCAAAAAGAGCTTTGTTTACATTTCTCTTGGGTTATTGGTGTGTTCTCACTAAGAGTTTGTGAAGAGGTTGTCCAGGTTGTCCTTTATTTCTGAGTAATCCGCTTAGAAGGCAAAGATTGTGTGACTTACCAGGATTTCCTTGCTTTATGTTGACCTTATCGTGTCCCTATTTATTTATTAAAATACTAAATATTTTTCACTTTTGAAAGTTAAGTTTCTCTAGTTGTATTACCCTCTACGTTTTCTTTTAAAACCTTTTACTGTCATTTTGCTTAAGTACACAGCCATGTATTCTTTCTCAATAAACCATGATTATATCTCAAGGGTCTAAATCTTCTTTTAACTTTTGAAATTGTACCTTCCCAAAATCAAAACATAAATTATATCTTTTGCACCTAAAACTGCCTTTGACACTTCCCAGAAGGCCTTTAGAAAATCACAATAGATTTGTTATTCCATCTTATAACTATGAAGTTGTATAGGAAATGTGATCAAATTGGAAGAGATGCTTCATCTTCCCTAGGTTAAATTTGTATGGGCAAAATGCTGTTAGCATAAATATTGCAGAGATTGTATTCTCTACAGCAGGGGTGTCAAACTCATTTTCACCGGGTGCCACATCAGCCTTGTGGTTGCCCTTAAAGGGCTGAGTGTAATTTTAGGACTTTATACATGTAACTACTCCTTAACTAGGGACAAGGAGCTTGGTGCTGCTGCCAGGTAGAAACAAGGTGCTTGGCCGGATAAAACAAACGGGAGGGCAGGATTTGGCCTGCAGGCCTTATGTTTGCCACCTGTGCTGTACAGGAAGTCTCTAGAGATTTATCAGCATCCTTGCTGCCCATATGTTCTTATTCAAAGTCCTGATGGTACTTTACTAATATCCTACAACAATAGGTTAGTGTTATCAGCCATAATTTCAGGTATTTTTTAAATGTTCACTTGATCACAACTTTACTTCTTTAGTTTAAAACAGTTATCTTCTTAGCCAGTGGTTTTCAAATGGACTTCACATCACTTACCTATGAGGTTTCATTAATGTACAAATATCCAGGACCCACTCTAGCCTTCCTCACTCTCCTTACTTGATGTGCCTGATATATAGTATATGTGTGTAATATACTATATATACACATATATAATATATATTACCTTTCATCTCTTTATTCAGTGTTTATGGTTTTAGTTTATGGTTTGTGACTTTTAGAGTAAAAAAACATTAGTTTCATTGTATTTAATATACAGATTCTATTCTTATTGTTTTAAACAAACATTTTTATTGTATTTTTCCCATTACTATCTATCCCCATGAGCTCTTCATTTCACACCTCCATGTCAGGCCTTGTTTAGAAGTTCTTTTAATTTTAAAGCTGCAAGATACTCATTTGACTCTCACTGGGGGCCTCCCCTGTGAGTGTTTAATGCTGCCTACATTCCAATGTAAAAGATTCAAGCCAGACTTTTCTGGAAGGTGGGGACAGCTTAGGGAGGACTCTAAGTCCCAGTGCAGCTCTTCAGTAGGATTGCATGTGGAGTAGACTTCAGACAGCTTGCTGCCACTCTTCTTTTTGCCTTTCTTTTCTGAGGGACCATAGAACATGTTAGACATTAGTTTAGGTTTCCCTTTGTATTTAAAAAGATTATCCTGTGTGTTGTCTTCCAGGCAGTCAGTCAAGCACCAGTTCCTACCAGGGCCCAGACCAGGAAAGTTTTCCAAGAGAAGGATTTTATATTCCTGACAACACTCAAACACAACTGAGAGATCTGTAACTGTCTTCAAACACAGTGGAATTGTGTTTTACAAGGTAATAAATAAGAAAAAATGAATGAAAACAAACACAATATACCAACTGTATTTAACTCAACAAATAAATACTATTTTAATTGCTACCAGTTCCCAGTGGGTTCAGCAACCATCAATTAAATAAAGAATCCCTAAAATTTAGGACAGGATCTGAGTTTGCTAATGAAACTATTTGTTCAGCACATAAATATCACTCTTCAAACTATAGTACAGAGCATAAAAAGAGACCTGATAATCACTGCATGTGGCACAATTTACTACTGAATTCTGTAGCAGAGATGTCTAACCCATGGCCTATGGGCCATGTGCAAGATGGCTATAAATGCAGCCCAACATAAAATTGTAAATTTACTTAAAACCTTTTTTTTGCTGATCGTTTTTTGTTAGTGTTTATGTATTTAATGTGTTGCCCAAGATAACTGTTCTTCTTCCAGTGTGTCCCATAGATGACAAAAGTTTTGACACCCCTGCCAATAAGGAGTATATGTATTATGTCTTTTTGAAGAAGTATAAATACTTTCTTATTTTTCAGATTTATGTTTCTTTTTACTTAACATTTTATTCCTGACATTTCTGTTCTTAATGTTGAAAAATATTTATTTTCCTGTTGAAATATTTCCTATTTTCATTCTTAGTTCTTATAATACAATGTTCCACATTAAAAACAAACAAACAACAAAAAAAAAAAAAACAAAGGAAAAAAACCCTAGAAAATAGGAACAAAGATGTGAGGCACCCTGACAGAGTCCTGGGCCAGACATGAAGACATAAGGGGGTCTGAGCAGATGACTAATCAGTGCAGTAGGAGCTGAACTACGTAGAGGAAGGTTGAGTAAATAATAAATATACTGAGGATAAGGGAGTCAAGTTTTCCACTGTTAGGCAAGTACTGACAAATACAGAAAAAAGGAAGGTTAGAATGAGTATATGGTATATGGCTTGAAGTGTGAGATGTCAGTGATTTTCATGTTTTTAATATAAATTTATAAATATGAAAAAGGATACATGTAAATGTGTATATATGTATGTGTGTGTAGAGATATAGGTAAGTAATATATCTCCTCACAATGTCCACAGAAAGCTTAGTAATGCATCTAAACTCCTAAAGCATGGCTTCCAAATATGATTCTTCACTAAAAGAAACCAGGTTTTTTTTTTTTTTTTTTTTAAATGGCTGATTCAGGCAGAAGCAGGGAAAGTACAAGATGAACCTAAAACATCTTGTTATGCAGGAAGTAAGAATGTGCTCAAGGAATAATGGGAACATGTCGAAAGAACACAGAAACCATATTGTAGGGACTCTCAGTAGCTAAACAAAGTATAAGTTGAACATCAAAACAAATAGAAATAGCAATGAATAACCCATTGATTAAAACAGAATTCCATGAGTTATCAATTTAATAATAAAAATACAGTCATATATACATAAAAGAGAAAGTTCTTCCTTATAAAATTACTTTTTGGCAGTAATTTCTTCTGGCAAGGAATATCAATGGGTAAGAAATGACACTTCAATAGTTCCAAAATTATCTTCACAAAAATACTTAATTGATTACAAAGAGAATGAAAGTGGAGGAAACTGGCACATGGTATGTTAATTGTGAGATCAGATTTAAAGTTGTAAGTCATGAGAAAAATCAACATCAATTTGCCAACTGATAAGATAAAATGAAATATTGGGGGAACCATTTTGTAAAGCTTATTATTGTCTAATTAATATGCTGTTCACCTGTAACTAACACAAAATAATATTGAATATAAACTATAATTGAAAAAATATAATAAGAAGAACACAACATCATTTCTTAGATATTCTAGTCAAAATATGTATAAATAGGGTTGATCATGAGGAAAATTTGGATCATCTCAAATAGAAGGATATTCTACAAAATTATTAACCAGTAACAATTTTAAACTTCAAGGTCATAAAATTCAAGGAAACACAGAGAAACTGCTCCAGATCAAAGAAGGCTAAAGAGATATGACAAGAGGGAATAATATATGATTCTGGATTAAATCTTTTTCCTATAAAGTTTATTATTATGACAATTGGAAAAATTTGAACAGAGTTTTTGGGACTTTTTCACAACTTTTCTGTGAGTTCATTATTGTTTCTAAATTAAAAAGCTTATGTTTAGCCCTGGCTGATGTGGCTCAGTGGATTGAATGCTAGCCTTGAAAACAGTGTCACTGATTCAATTCCCAGTCAGGGCACATGCCTGGGTTGCAGACCAGGTACCTAGCAGGGGGGAGGGGGGCACATGAGAGGCAACCACACATTGATATTTCTCTCTCTTTCTTTCTCCCTGCCTCCTACTCTCTAAAAATAAATAAATAAAATATTTTAAGTTTATTTTTTTAAAAATCTTTTGTCTCTTCTTATTTTTGCCTATGATTGATAACATTTTTAAATATAAAAATTTTACCTTACAAATATGTTTCAGTATGTGCATGAGATAGACAGATGATAGATAAATAGATCAATATATCAATAGATAGATAATATCTTAAATTTCAGTGAAATACATATGTGTGTGACATAACAGACACATGTATGACAACTTTCAGGTATATATTCTATCTAAGAATCTCGAAAATTTTTGGACACAAATACGAACTCTTCTGTACTTTATATTAATTTAATTTCTATCTTCAATATAACATCCCAAATTTGTTCAGTGTTAAATTAGAACTGTAAAAAGTCACATATCAACAGGCCCAGAGTTGCAAGCTTCAGGAAAGGTGACTCCCAATAAGTAATAGAAAGGTTCTCTATGCACATCTGAAAAGGTAATCTTTAATTAATTAAAAAAAAAGAGTTGCTAACAACAATGGGAGACCAGTTTACAGATGAGGAAGTAGATGAACTAACGGTACAGAGAGGCACCTATTGATGAAAAGGGAAATTTCAATTACATTGAGTTCACACACATCCTTAAACATGGAGCTAAAGACTAAGATGATTGAAAGAACTGTAGCTAAATCCTTCCAATTACTTTGTTTTATTTTCCTGACACTTTCCCTCATCCTCATAAACCTGTTGTGTGCAACTTAGTTTTACAGCTTTGCCTCATTTTTTTTTATATATTTAGTCTAGACCTTTCTTCCACTTAGCACTTGTATAATCAGACTGCAGATGGGTATGAGGTTATTATAAATTGTGTTGAAAAAGAGTTTGCAAATAAAAATCAATAAATGTGAAAGCCCAGGAAAATATATTCAGTATTTCTGGTTTTGCTGGATTTTTACATTTTTATATAATAAAACCACTATTTTGAAATAAATAAAAAGATAAATAATATATAAATAAAAAGAAAAAGCATGTATTGTAAAATCTCTTACTAATGTCATTTTGAGTACATAATCTTCAGCTGTTGATGTTGCCAGGTCTCTGGGTTCTCTGACTCCATTTCTGCTCTGCCAGAGAGCTGACTTTGACCCTGAAATGCTTCACTGCCATATGCATCCTTGAGGGCTGAGCAGCAGTCACATGTCACTGGGTGTCCTGGTGCCCTTTTGCCTCTTGGAGCAGCACAGGTATGATTTTGTAGGTGAGCTGGGGCCCAAATTTCAAAAAGAGGCCACAAAAGTGGGTCAGAACCCAACAGGGTTCCTGAACATTCCTAGATGAATCATATACATGTATTATGTCCACTTACAGCGTTGTTTATAGGTCTTTTTTCAGAGCCATTTCTTTCCTATCCTATCAAATTTTTATTTTTTATTGTTTTTCTAATAAATTTTATTTATTTACTTTTAGAGAAGGGAAGGGAGGTAGAGAGAGGGAAAGAAACATAATGTTCTAGAGAAACAACGATCAGTAGCCTCTCACAGTCTTTCAACCAGGAACCTGGCTTGCAACCCAGGCATGTGCCCTGACTGGGAATTGAACAGGCAACATTTCGATTTGCAGGTCAATGCTCAACCCACTGAGACACACCATGCAGGGCAGCTACCCTGTCAACCTTTTAAAAAAGTATTTCTAGGACATTTAATCCTGACTAACCCCACAGAACATTTTTTTTTTAACAAGAAATCATTTTTTTCTTATGGTTAACCTGAGGGAACAAAAGGAGTACAGAGTGTCACCCAAAATACTAAGTATAACTATTTTACAAATATTCTTTTAAATCCTTCATTTTTACTCTTTATGCTACCAAATTCCTGAATTTCTGCTCCAAATTTTTAATATTTACATAAAGTCTGTAAGAATATGTGAGAGGACTATTGTCTGGTGAATAAAACAGTTAATTATGAGAAGAGAGGTGGTTTGTAAAGAAGAAATCTCTCCAGCAAAGCATCTCAACCAGATGACATCTTAGAGGGGAATTGTAAACCAGAGACCACAGTTGATCAGTGATAGACAGGTGTGCCCAGATTCCAAACTTGGGATCTCAGAAACTGTGGATCATGGATAGCTGGACAATTGGACTTTTTCTTGGCCTCAAGACAATGCCAGTGAGCAGCATTTTTATCTAAGCAATTCTTTCACAGATATCTGACTACAGTAAGTACCAAGACAGCACTTTAGCCTCCCCCCTGAGAAAGGAATTTGTGACCCCAATATTATTATAATCAATGTATTCTTATTCTTCTCCAAAACACCTTGTTCTAAATCCTGGATATTAGTGTTGCTTTTGAACAAATTGAGGCCAGGGATTGGGGAGCAAAAAGAAGCAGGGACCTGCTGTGCTTATTCCTCAGATTTGTTTACCAGATTCCCTTAGCTACTCTGAAAACTTCAAGGTTTTGCAATCTCATTTTGAAAGGTTTCAATGAAGTCTTTATATGTAATTTGGTCATTTCAGGGTTGGGTCTAGTCCATGGGCCTGGATATTTATTTACATATCTTGACCCAAGGTTAGCTCATTTTAATGACTGTAACTATGATTTGTTCTTCAGAACCCTCCTCTGTGCAATTGAGCACACCCCGTGACATGGACAAACATTCGCAAGAGAACCAAAACTTAAGTTCACACAAAGCACCTTTAAACAAAATCCACATCCTTGCATCTTAACAAAAGGCAGTTTACCTCATTGCAAAGGCAAATGAATAGGAAGTCTTCTTAAGGAGATGACCCCATCTGATTGTCTAAGCAGCCTGGAAAGGTTCAGCTGGATCCTACTTCTGCCAAGGGTTTCTCAGAGTGGTCTTTCCACAGGGGAAGGAGCCCAAGAAAGGAGCTCCCTGGAGAAGCAGGCTCAGGGAAGGAGCCTACTCTGCCCACCAGAATAAATCTGCCTCACAGAGGGGTGTGCTGCTGAGGCCAAACTTGGCCAGACCACGTTCTCTCTTTCTCCGTCTTTGCTTGTTTTTAGTCCAATTGAACATTTGCTGCCAGGCATTGTTTTGTTTTTTACTGTTTCTCAGTTTTAAAGTAGATTGAAATGTTACAGATCAGACACTGCAGACAGGGAGGGTTTGCATCATTTCTCACCATGCACAGATTCCCTGTGAAAGCAGGAGGTATACTGCATGGTGGTTGAGAAAACACATACAAGATTATTGCTCTTAAAGGGAATCTAGGGACTTGGAATGGGAAGAGCTTATAGGATGTTAAAGTTCAAGAACAAGACAGAAAATATGGTTTCTCATATTTCCTCTATCAGAGATCTCAGCAGCAATAAAAGTACCTAATGACTTGCTGGCAGCACAAGTACAATACAGACTGAAAGTCCTGATCACACAGCATAGAAAGAGACATAGTCAGCATCTGCACTTCTCACCATTATAAATGTATTAATGAAGTCTGTAATTAAAAGCAAACAATCAAGAACAACTTTACTTGCCAACTAAACAATCTAACCCCTTCATGGTTTTATTTACTATCCATAGTTTGAGCACTCCCAAATGTGAAACCATAAGCTGAATCTACACACAGAGTATCAGGACCACATATACAAGTGTTTACTGGACACTTAGCTAACGCACATATGTCCCAGACTTGCCATGTACCCCCTTGCAAAGAATTTCCTTACATATCCCTCCAGGATTCCCTGACATCAGGAGCCAGAGCTTTAGAGCCCTCCATGAGTCCTTGCCATCACCTTCCACATTCAATCCACCACCAAATCTTCATAAATGGACCTCCAAGAAAAGCCCACATGTAGCCCAGGTTTCAGTGCCTCTTCCCCTGCAGTGGACTCCCAGGTGTCTCCTCTCATCCACACTGATCCCCCCTCATCTGCTACCACTCATGCATTCTGAGGGTAGTGTAGTGCAGGCCTCCATAGGTCTACTCCCTTCTCACCCTTCTGTTACTTCTGACCTAGTCTTTGCTTGCAGCTCTGCCTACCACTGCACACCCTCTCACTTGGCCTTATACCCAACTAGGACATTGTTTTGTTCACCTCCATGCCCCTAATGCATAATATAGTACTTGGCATATATTCTGTGCACAATAAGCATTTGTAGTGACAGAAAGGTGCTGAAGAAATAACTAAAATGTTGGATTTTAGGTCACTGTTTTAGGTCAGTACCTTCTTAGGTTAAAGTAAATGTAAAAAAAGCTAAAGATATTTTATAAATCAGGAATGCTACAAATTAACAAAGCAGAGACATGAGCATGAAGAACGATATTTCTCTGTGATTGTTTCTGAAGTTGTTGCTAAGAGAAGGCAACGTGGTGGAGAAAATAAGCAACAGGTTGCAGCTGGAGCAGAGGTGGGTTCAAACCCCTCTTCTGCTCTTCTGTTGGTTCCTAATTTGGTAGCTCTGTCTGAATCTCAATTTCTGCCTGTAAACAGTGGATAACATACAATGACAGAGGTTTCGTATGTAAAGGCTCAGCCAATTTAAATAATATTTATTAACGCCATAGGCAAATTATGTTTGTTATCCTTACTCAAATTGAATTAACTAGTTTAATCAATTGTCCCCACTGAAAAAATTAAATCCATAGCACTGTGTCCTGCAGTAGGGGAAAAGTCATATAAAGAAGAAATAAGTTTTAAGGGTTTTAGATACAGATTGTGTGTTTAATTCATTTTTTAACAGAACAATTGCAGGGATTGTATTTTATTGTTGAGAAGCACAAGTAATTATTTTTCAAGGTGAGACTGGTCAATGTTTCATTTTTCCAGGACTGCTTTGCAGAAACCATTGGGAAACAAATTCCATTCAGTTTTTCTTCTGTAACTATGGACACACCAGTCTGCTTTGGATGCACACCACTGAGCCTCCATGTAGGCCCAGCTATTCTAGAAGGCTAAGCTGAATTCCCAGGGCTGCTGTCTGGATTGACAAACCTAAGGAGCCATTGAAGTTATTTCTTGGCCTGGACACTGAGCTAAGGAGCAGGAGGTAGAGAGCTGCAAACAAAACCTGAATCCAAAGTATTTCCACTTTTCAAAGCTGCCTGAGTCTTGTTAGTTGTTTCCTGTGGGTTTACTAATTACATGCTATTATACAGAATTTGACTCATAACTACTCTAACATAGAATCTTCATCTTAAAAAGTCATTTTCATAGATAAAAATAATATTAAGTGAAAAATAAAAAAGAATTTATTCTTCACTTTCAGAGGAGCTAAAATAAACAAATAAAAGACATAGGGGTGGTTTTGGACACAGATTCTCAGCTTCTAGGAACACAGAGTATCTTATACTCCCCAAGTTTTTCTTCCTCACAGGGGACACTGGGACTGAAACTATCTCCTTTCCCATTTAACTAATGCTTTCCTTGCTTCTTGGGGAGTCAGTTCACAGAGTACGCCAAACCCTGCAGTGGAAGACAAGCCCTTCTCTCCCTGCAGTAACACAGGGACAAAGGACACCAGCCAGAGAAAGGCATTTATTTTTATAGTATCACTTCCTTACTCTCCAAATGATAACTATTTGGATTACTTATTATTAAATCAGAGAGAGCAGAAACCTCAAGTCTAATTTGGTTTGCACTATTTGCACCACTATTTGTTTATCTTTCATTCATTACTTAACTTTGGAAATTATTTTTAAAAAACCTTGGCCATTCATTCCACTTTGTGTCTAAAATTCTTAATCTTCTACTTTTCAGCTGCAGTTCTTCTTTCTCAGCTACTTGCATTATTGAAATTTAAAGGCCCATAAGGCTTATGTTTCTCTACAAATGCTCAAATGCAGAAGGAAAAAGCCCCTAAGTAAAACATACAAGAAATCATTCCACACATATAACATATTCATCTAGCTCACAGAGCAGGCAGACCTCATGGGGGTTCGGCCAGTCAGCATAGCTTTCAGGTAGTTCCTGGTTAATGGGACTTCAGTGATGTTAACATGGTCCAAGCATCCCCCATTTATTAATTCACTATAACATGCCTAGCAGGACTCAAGAGCATCAGGCAAAGGTAAATAGACTGACCTAGGTACAAGATGAAGACAACAGTGTGATCCTTAGATGGGAGGTGAAGAAAATATTAATTGATCTGCATGGTTTCTGATTATATAGGCAAGTTTGGAAACAAAGGATATAGAGCACCAGGCCCTCAGGACTTAGAGAATGGCAGGTTCTTTGTGATCAGATGGTGATGGCTCCAATTCCTAACAGCACCCTGCAATCCCACACCATCTTGGGCATATCTACAACTTTTGTCCTAAATTGTGCCCAACCATACAATCCCATTTCAACAGGAATATCTATATTTGACCTCTACCCTCACATGGCCAAAACTGTTCTCACCACCTTTTCTTAATAACACCAGCCAATAACCCTTTCCATAGAATATCCTGGCAACAACATTGAGTCATGTCTTTCCTTTATTTATTATTCCCAATCCACCCTTTCTACACAACCCAAGTTATTGGTTTCTTCAAATTGTGGCTGATATTTGCCAGCATTTTCTATCTTCCTAGTTAATTGAATGGTCCAGTGCCTCATCTTCTCATGCCTAAAGTCATTCCAGGGTGGCAGGAAATACATGAGCTCTGGAAGTGGATTGAATCAGTATTAACCACCTCATTCCTTGTGTAACCTTCACCTCAAGGTTTCATCTTGAGATTTTAGTAATTTGAAAAATCCAGTGACAAATCCAACTTTGCAGCTTTGTGGAGAACAATAAAACTGCCAAAAATGCCTTGCAGAATGTTAGCAGTCTTCCCAAACATACTTTGATTAGACCAGTTCATTGTTCAACAACCAATGAGGGGATTTTTTCTTACCAAGCACAAGCTCTTCTTCCTACTAGTGAAGTTCTCCATGGTCTCTTCACAGCCTTTCTGTGGCCTGTGCTAATGGTCTCCAGACCCATCCCCACCACAGAATCCACTCTGGTGAGTAGCATTAACCCCACTGTGTGCAAACCTCAGATTCCAGGAGGACTTGTCTGGTTTCTTTCCATATCACTCCCACTTATCACCCAAATCTGTTTATTGTTTAATGCTCATCTTAGTTGTAAATTTCTCTTAGGAGACTTCTTTGTGTCCTCTGGATTATGCTGATCTCTTCTGTCTTGGTATTCAAAAAAAAAAAAAAATACCCATACAGTAGTTACTATGTGCCAGACTGCATTAAGCTTTTAAAAAATATATTATAATTATTGTGATTATCCCCATTTTACAGGTGGAAGCACAAGACACAGAGTAATTTTCTTAAGGTCATATAAAAACAGATGGCAGAACCAGAATTTGACCTCAGACACACTGGCCATACATCCCAGCCTGAACCACTGGGCTTAGCCACATAGCCCAGATGTTCTCAAAGCTTGAAATATAATTCTTATTCAATAACTTTAGAGGTGATCACCTGAGAGGAAAAAGTAACCTTTAGTATTAAGATTTTAGGGGGTTGACAAAAGTAACTACATAGGAGGGTCCTGAACTTTGCTCTTCTCATAGACCCAATAAAAGTAAAGCTACAATGGATCAATTTCCAATGAAAGAAATACAGAAACCAGCTAAGTGACTCTTGCACACCAGCTAAATGAAAAAGTAACTATCAAAATGTGGAAAAAGTCTGAAACATACTCATTCTATAAAGCTCACCAGAGAATAGTGCCATAAAATTGGGAAGGAGCTCCTAACTCCAAGCTTTTCTCTGAAGAATGAAAGGTTGTAACTTCATATTTATGACCCCAACTTTTAAGACACTCACCCAAGATATAGTCCCCAAAACACCTAACTCTGAAAGCCAATGAGGCTTGCAGCTCAAGCCTGTGTCAAACAAAGAAGGAGTTATTAATAGGAGTGTGAGAACTTGCTGCCTTTTCTCCCCGAGGGCTCAGTTCAGAAAGAGTGGACAAAAATACCTATGTCTCTGTATTTCCTAGAAAGGAGTTCATTTGCATACTTTAAAAGCTGTTGCCTTTGAGTCAAGATTTTAATTTAACACACATCTAGGAGCTGGCTACTATTGTCCTCCCAGAGACCAGGAAAGCTGAGGAGCACATTTCTGCCACCTCTACCTAGACTGTTTCTAAGACATATCTCCCTGAAGGGAGCTTGTACACATGTTTAACATCTCAGCTTTTGTGGCTATTGTCCAAAAGATGGGCTTCTGATTAACTAAATCTGAAGACCAATGGGACTTCTATTCACAAATCCCCCAAACTGTAATAAACAAATAAGGAGTTATTAACTAGTGCAGAGCTACCTCTTCTTGCAGCTATGTATCTGGGTCAGTGCAGAGGGAGCAGCCCAAAATGTCCACCTTCTAGTTACTTCCTGGAAGGGTCTAGATACATTCACAGCTGCTGCCTGAGGGTCTGGTTTCCTAAACTTGCATCTAGGTGCTGAACATGATCCTCCCCTCTGGGATACTGATGGATTTTTGGCATACTCTCAACTACTGGGAGCCCCTAAGAACAAAGAAGTTGGCTTGGGCAATCAAAAAGGTTTGAGAATCAATTGAGAGCTCAGCTTGGGATGACTGACATAGTTCAATTCCTAAGCAAGATCACTCTGTCAAGGATAGAAGAGGCAGCTATTTTATTTAATTTGCAGAAACCAACACAGAATGTCCAGGAAAATGAAGAAAGAAAGGAGTATGTTCCAAACAAACACAAGAAAACAAGAGAAAGATTCAGAAATAGATCTTAATAAAATAGAGATAGTGGTTTTCCTAGAGAGTTCTAAATAACTATTATAAAGATGCTCACCAAGGTCAGAATACCAATATATGACCAAAATGAGAATGTCAGACAAATATGTGGAAAATATCAAAAAGAACATAATAAGACCCTGGCCGGTGTGTCTCTGTTGGTTGGATATCTTCCTGAAAACTGAAAGGTCATGTGTTCATGGTCAAGGTACATGCCTGGGTTGCCGATTTGGTCCCCAGTCAAAGCATATGCAAGAGGTAACCGATGGCTGTTTCTCTCTCACATCAGTGTTTCTCTCCCTCTCTTTCTCCTTCCTTTCCCCTCTCTCTAGAATCAATAAAAGGACAAAAATTTTTTTTTAAATAACAGAGAAAGAATCCTAGAGCTGAACAATATAATTACTGTACTGAAAATTCAAGAGTGTTTCAATAACAGACTGAATCACATAGAAAAAAAAAAAAGATCAGAGAACTAGAAGACAAAGGAATGGCATTCATCCAGTCAGAGAAAAGAAAACAAAGTGAAAATCTATAAAGATAGATTAAGGGACGTATGGGACATCATTATTAAGTGGACCAGGAAAACCCAGAAAATTCCAAATAAATACCAAATTATGTGAATCTAAAAAAACCTACTCCTAAAAACAAGAAAAGAATCTTAACAGCAGCAGGACTAAAGCTTGTACATACAAGTGAAGCCCCATAAGACTATAAGCAGATTTTTAGCACAAACTTTGAAGGACAAAAGGGAGTATGCTTATATATTCAAAGTGTTTAAAGAAAAAAAAAAAACCCTGCCAACCAAGAATACTCTACCCAGCCACATTGTCCTTCAGAATTGAAGGAAAGATGATGAGTTTTCCTGACAAGCAAAAGCTGAAAGAATGTATCATCACTAGATCAACCTTACAATAAATGTTAAAGGTAGTACTTTAAGGTGAAACAAAGAATACTAATTGATAACAGGGAAATATGTGAAAGTCTAAATTAATTCTAAAAGTAAATTTATAATTTAATGCAGAGCACTTTAATGTTGTAATAGTGATAGATAAATCACTTATCTCTAGTATGAAAATAAAAAATAAAAGAATTAAAAAAGCTATACCTACAATGATTTGTTAATTGATACACAATGTAAGAAGATATAAATTATGGCATCAAAGATATAAAAATTAAGAAAGTGACAAAATGTAGACCTTTTATAAGAGTTCAAAGTTAAGTTGTTAGGAGGTTAAAAGAGACTGTTATAAGATGTTCTGTAGGAGACTAATGATAACCATAAAGCAAAAACTTACAGTAGATACACAAAAGATGACAAAGGGATCAAAGCATACCATTATAAAACATCATCAAATCACAAAGAAAGAAAGAGAAGAGTAAATGCATTATGAACTAACCAGAAAGCAATTAATATAATAGCAATTATAAATCTATGCCTATTGATAGTTACTCTAAATACAAATAGACAAAATTTTCCAGTTGAAAGACAGAGTGGCTGAATGGATAAGAAAATAAGACCTAATATTCATTGCCTACAAGATACTCACTTCAGTTTTAGAGACACATATTGTCTGATGCAGACACCGGCCTGCAGTGTCTGCATCATTATGGATGAAATGAGACATTCACATGGACTACCGAGTCCGGTGGAGGAAAAAGGACAGCATGGCTTTTCTCTCAAGGAGAGCAAAAGCCCGTAGCATCTGCTATGACAGGCCTTTATTGGGTTTCTCTCCACATTACATGATAGTCCTCATTTACTATTTACAGGTTCGCTTTAGGTTTTACAGAGAACAAAGGAGCCAATGCTGCTAATCATATCACAGAAGAAGGATATTTGCAAATGAAAAAGGGAAAGTGCTCGAACCGATTACTCTCCATACTGGGGACTTTTAGCATGGCTTTTAGGAAGTTACAGTAAGCACTTGCTGTCTCAATTCAGGGTGAGGGAGTTTTAGCAAAAGCAATACTCAAAGTGGCCTAGGTACAATGCAAGCCTGATTCCCCATGGAAGAACCTATCCATGGGTGTGGGTCCTGTGTATCTCCAAGTGGGAGCTGGGCCCATGCCATGCAGAATGGTCTCTTACATTGTCTAAAAGTAAAAGGATAGAAAGAGATATTCTATTCAAATGGAAAACAAAACAAAGAAAAAGGAGGGGCTACCTATATTTAATGTCACACAAAACAGATGTTAAAACTAAAGACCATAGAAAGAAGCAAAGAAGATTATTATATAACTATAAAGAGGTCAATTCATCAAGATGATATAATTTTAGTAAATATTTAAGCATATAATATTTAATACATGTCAAATGTTAGTTGACCTGAAGGGGAAATAGAAAGCAATAAAATAGTAACATTGCTGTCAATACCCCATTTTCAACAATGACTGGATCATCCAAACAGAAAATCAGTAAAACAAGGAAATAAGATAAACTATATGTTATATTAGATGAACCTAATAGACATTTTGCAGAACATTGCATCCAATGTCAGCAGAATACACATTCTTCTCAACTGCACATGTAACATTTTCCAGAATACATCATGTATGAGACCGAAAAATAGCCTAACAAATTTAAGGAGATTGAAATCATATCAAACACCTTTTCTGACCATAATGGTATGAAACTAATTACAAGAAGAAAACTGTAAAATCACACATATGTGGAAGTTAAACAACATGCTTCTGAACAAACAATGGGTCAAAGAAAAAAATCAAAAAAATAATCAAAAATATCTTGAGACAACTTCAACCCAGGAAGGAACTGGGAGGCAACCCCTCTAGTTATAGTGCCTGCATGAGAGAGAAAAGAAGCAAAGTTGGGGACTATGTGGCTTTGGGGTGCTTCCTTTTGCCAGGTGACTTAGGAAGCAGGAGAGACCTTGCTGGGAAGAAAAGGGGTGAAAGGACTCTTGCTGGTGGGCCATGAGAAGGTGCCTCATGGTTTTGGATTAACTGGAGATCACAGCAGTGACACAGATGATGGTACTGGGAAACTGAGTCATGGACTTCTACTTCTTTTCCTGAGATACGGTACCCCAGACTGGGTAGAGGGAGAAGTAAAGACTGTGTGTGTTTGTGGGTATTCTAAAGGACTTTAGTACTTTAATGAAGACATTAAGTCATTATTTTAAGTCTGCATAACTTTTTGAATAAATTATTCCTTTCCTTTTTACCAAAAAAAAAAACTCTTGAGAAAAATAAAAATGAAAATACAACATAACAAAACTAGGGATTAATGCTTCAAATGGGAAATTTATAACAATAAATGTCTATATCAAGAAATGAAAAAAAACTCATATAAGCAACCTAATATTATACCTCAAAGAAACTAGAAAAAAAGAACAAACTAAGCCAAAAGTTAGTTTAAAAAAGGAAATAAATATCAGAGTAGAATAAATGAAATAGAACTAAAAAGCTAATAAAAATATAAAAGATACCAAGAGAGTTAAAAAATGTAGACAAACATTTACCTAGAATTATCATGAATGAGAGAGGACTCAAATAAAATTATAAATGATAGAGATGTTACAACTGATAGCACACAAATAAAAGACCATAAAAGACTACTATGAACAATTAATCTAATAACTTGAACAACCTGGAAGAAATGGCTATATGCCTAAAAACACACAACCCATCAACACTGAATTATGAAGAAACAAAAAATCTGAAATGATTACTAGTAAAGAAATTGAATCAGTAATCAAAAACATCCCAACAAACAAATGTTCAAGACTAGATGGCTTCACTGATGAATTCAACCAAACATTTAAAGAATTAATACTAGCCCTTCCCAAATTCATCCAAAACATATAAGAGGAGAAAACATTTTCAAACTAATTTTGTAAGGCTACCATTACCCTGACACCAAAACCGAACAAAATGATGAAAAAAAGGAAATTACATAGATGCACAAATTCTCAACAAAATATTAGAAAACCAAATTTAACAGTACATTAAAAGAATCATACAACACAATCAAGGAGAATTTATTTTGTGAATGCAAAGATGGTTCAACATCCACAAATCAATAAATATAATACATCATACTAACAAAATGGATGATAAAAATCATGTGTTCATCTCAATAGATGCATAAAAAAATATTTGGCCAAATTTAACAGCCTTTCATGAAAAAATCCTCTCAACAAACTGGGTATAGAGGGAGTGCACCTTAACATAATAAAGGCCATATATGAAAAGCCACACCTACCATCATACTCAAAGGTGAAAAGCTGAAACTTTTCCTCAAAGACCAAGAATGCCCACTCTTGCCACTTCTATTCACATAGCATTGTAAGTTCTATCTAGAGCAATGAGGTAATAAATTAATAAAATAGTCTCTATTTACAGATGACATGATACATACACATGTACGAGGTCTGTCTGAAAAAAAGTCCAGTCATTGTTAACATAATGAGAAGAGTTTGCATGATACTGATGTAACCTAGCAGCCAAGGAGAGTGGACTGGAAAGCACATGTGTGAACAATGATGACCTCACTGTACTAGTTAGTAAGGGTGGTAGATGCCATTATACAGATGCTGTTGAGCAAGTATGTGTATTGGATGGCTATCACATTCAAAATGTCTGAGTGGAGCAATGAATCTGCATCAAATTTTGCATTAAGCCTGAACATTACTCTGTGGAAACTATTCAGATGATTCCAGAATGCTGCAGCTGTGGGCAACTGGTGATTGGCAGCTTCATCACAACAATGCACCCATGTGTGCATTGCATTTTGTGCAGAGTTTTCTGGCAAAACATCAAATAATCCAGATGACTCAGCCCCCTTACAGCCCAGAGTTGGCGCCCTGTGACTTCTGGCTTTTCCTGAAACAAAAATCACCTTTGAGAAGGAAGAGATTTCAGATCATCAATGAGATTCTAGAAAACACAATGGGACAGCTAATGGTGATTGGAAGAACTCTGTGAGGTCCCAAAGTGTTAACTTTGAAAGGGATGGAGGCATCATTGTTCTATGTACAATGTCTCTTGTATCTTATATCTTCTTCAATAACTGTCTCTATTTTTCATATTACATGGCTGGATACCTTATAGATAGGCCTTGTATAGTGACTATGTTTATATATAGACACATACATTTACAGGGATGCAGGGTCTGGCAGAAGTAAGGCTTGCTTGAGTGTGGTTGGTAAGATAATAATTTGTATGTAATAATTTATAGCTTTAATTTGAACATTTTACCTAGAATGCTATGTGGTATGCTTGAGTGTGATATCATTATGTTAAAGAATTATATATTTATGATTTTGTAATAAAAGTTTTTGTAGTAAAAATAGGGCATTATTTGTGCCAGACCTTGTATACATATATTACTAAAGACTCCACCAAAAATCGGGGTTTAGAGCAACGAGTATAAAAGACACATGGACAAAAACTGGGGGGGATGGAAATGGAAGGGAGGTGGGGAGGGCTGGGGCAGTGGACTGGGATGGGACTAAAAGACAAAATTGTACAAGAACAACAATTAGAATTAAAAAATCTGTAAGACCTAATAAGTAAATTTAGCAATGTTTCAGGATACAAAATCAATATACAAAAATTAGTTGCATTTCTATACACTAAAAATGAACTATCAGAAAGAGAAATTAAGAAAATAATCTCATTTACAATAGTACCAAAAGGAATAAACTACCTAGAAATAAATTTAACCAAGAAGGTAAAAGACCCATGCACTGAAAACTCTAAAACATTGAAAGAAATTGAAGAAGACACAGAAATGGAAAGATACTCCATGTCATGAATAGGAAGAACTGATGGTCTTAAACTATCTGTACTACCCAAAAAGATGTACAAATTCAATGTAATCCCTCTCAAAATTTCAATGGAATTTTTCACAGAAATTGAATAAACAATCCTAAATTTGTTTTTAGTCACAAAAGACCATAAAGATAAAATGAATCTTGAAAAAGAAGAACAAAGCTGGAAGCATCACACACCTGATTTCAAATTATATTACAAAGCTACAGTAATCAAAACAGCATGGTATCAGCATAAAAGCAGACACACAGATAAATAGAAGAGAATAGAGAGTCCAGAAATAAACTCTTGTATATTTGGTCAAATAATTTACAACAAAGGAGTAAAGAATAGACAATGGAAGAAGGATAGTCTCTTCAGTACATGGTATTGAGAAAACTGGATTTTCACATGCAGAAGAATGCAACTGTTTCTTCATCTTACACCATTCACAACAATCAACTCAAAATGGATTAAAGACTTGACTGAAAGACCTGAAACCATGATACTCCTAGAAACCATCAACAAAATAAAAAAGCCTCCTGGAAACAGGAGAAAACATTGAGAACTACATATCTAATAATGGGTTAATATTCAAAATATACAAAAGACACATGAACTTAATAGCAATAAATAAATAAATAAATAACCCAAGTGAAAAAATGGGCAAAGGACCTAAATATATATATCTTCCAGAGAAGACACACAAATGGCCAACAAATATGTGAAAAGATGTTCAACATCACTAATCATCAGGGAAAAGTAAGTCAAAACCACAATGACATATCTCCTCACATCTGTTAGTATGGCTATGTTTTTAAAGACAAGAGCTTAAAAAATGCTAATGAAGATGTGGAGAAAAAGGAGCACATATACAGTGTTGGTGGGACTGTAAACAGGTATATCCACTAAGGAAAAGTGTAGATATTCTTCAAGAAATTAAGAATAGAACTACTATATGATCTAGCAGTTCCACTTCTGGGTATTCACCTAAAAGGAAACAAAACTGTTATCTTCAACAGGTATCTGTACTCCTAGGATCTTTGCAGCATTATTCACAGTAACCAAGGTATGGGAACAATTTATGTCCACGGACAGATGAACAGATAAAGAAAATATGATATATCTCTCCGATGAAATAGTATTCAGCCATAAAAAGGAAATAATGTTTTGTCATTTGTGACAACATGGATGAACTTAGAGGGTATTATACTAATTGAAGTTAACCAGAGACAAATACTGCATGGTATCACTTACATATGACATTTTTAAAAAAGTCAATCTCGTAAAAACAAGGACTAGAAAAGCAGTTTTCAGGGACTGGGAGATAGGAAAAATAGGGAGAAATTGGTGAAAGAAAGGATACAAGCTTTTAGGTATAAGATGAATAAGGTATGAGGATCTGATGTATAACACAGACCTATAGTTGATAACACTGTATTGCATAATTGAAATTTGCTGAAAGCAAAACTTAAATATTCTCACATTAAAAAAGAAATAAATATGTGAGGTGACTGAGGTGTTAATTAATTTAATGGGGGTGGAGAACCTTGTCACAATATATATGTAATCAAATCTTCCTGTTTTACACTTTATATCTTACAATTTTTTCTATTATAACTCAATAAAGCTTTAAAACATATCCTTTTATATTTCTTAGATAACCCTACAGTGCTAGTTATTGCAGCAAATAAAGAGAGGTATTATTTATTGGGTTTAACTGTGTACCAGACTTAAGTCTAAATACTTTACATGTCTTAATTAATACAGTTTATCCTCATAGCCTGAGAAAGTTGGTATTATTAACCTATTTACACAGAATGAAACAAGGTCTTTTCATCCTCTATGACATGGCATTTTGTAATGTCAGATATCACAATGAAGCAAATTAGGGCTGAGTGCAAACTTTACGAAGAAAGTCTGAGTTCTCATAAAAGAGGTGCTAAGCCCTTAATGTGTGACATACTTCTCTCTAGTCACTCTGGACTTTCATTTCAGATGCCTCTGATGATAAACTTGGAGTTTTTCCAGACAGTCTTTGGAAAAGAAGTTTCTGGGTTGTGCTTTTAAAAGCAAAATGGAAACAGAATGAGTTCTTATTGTTGTGTATATATGGGTACTGTATATTACTCTTCCAGTTGTGGACTGCTGGTGAAATCCAACAACCCAGTTTGTGGCTTATATATTATTCTAACTGCAAAAGAACAGGGATATTTAAGAGAAAGAGAGAGAGAGACAATTTCCTGGCCAAGCTTCTCATTTGTATTTGTATATGAGGAGTTTACTCATGTTTCAAACATTTAGAATTTAATATTTAACTAAAAGTTACTATTTTGGCAATTCTAGGTATAGAAAATCAAATACATGCAGAAAATCTGCAATAATCATATCTATAATCTCATTTTAAGTACAAAGCATCAGTGCTATTCTCAACATCCTTGAGTTTGAAAAATGGAGAGAATAGAATGACCCCTGGACAAAGGATGGGCTGACACAGGTCTACCCTAGATTTACCCCTCAGTGTGTATCTGGAGCAGCATCTGAAATTCTTGGGGATGTTGTCCTTTAGTCAAATGGTGGGTAGATGAGACACAGTAATTGTTCTTCCTACCTAGAGAGCTCCTATCATGGACAATTGAAACATTGGATGTAAATCCTGATCTTATTTCTCCACTTCCAGTTTGCCTTTGTTAAGGGCAAACAGTCCTCACTATCAACAAAGACACCAAGATCCACTAAGAATGGAGATCATTTATTAAATGTTTGGCCCCACCCAAGTGTTTGTAAAGAAAGAAAAATTAAAATAAAATAAAATAAAATAAATAAAATAAAATAGGTAAATATGAATTTAACAATGAGACAAGAAAGGAAAATATAACCTCAGTGAACTAGAGACCTGTGTTCTAATATCCCCCAAGGTCTGCAATATTCCCAAGCTCAAAAGAAGACCTTCAGAAAATCTAAATAGGCTTCCCATCTCTGCAGACACACACAGCACACCCTTTTTCTGAGTGCATCACAGATGCAAGGACCAGGCCAGAGCCACATCTGCATCCTTCAAAAGAAGAATGAGTGGGGAGTGAAGGTGCAGCCATAAGCCACCCCCTTCCCCCACAGCTCAGGGAGGGATGAGAGGCCTTCACTCTATGGAAAAGCAGGGAGACAAGTCAAGCTTACAGCAAGCCCTGCATTCCATACCATCACCATCACAATAAAATTGATATTGATAATGACAACCCAGGACAGAAAGAAGCTGATAAATTATGCCCTGGAAACTTTGTATAAGAAGGCAGGAAATTGGGTAGTATATTTCAAAATAATTGTCACACCAAAAAAGTTTTCAAATTTATATTTTACAGAGTAAAGGATTAAAATTTCTATCATCCCAAAATATCACTTTCTTAAAAGATTTTATGCATTATGATTCTGGCTAACTGGCATTTTATTTGGCAACTTCATTGTTTTTTTACAATGAGGAATAACTCTGATAAATTCTAACTCTAATTTTCTTTGTACCTTGAAACTTCTATGTAGTTTCTAAGACTTTTCAAAGTGGATTTAAGAGCAGTTTCCAAAAATAGGTTGGAGCCAACATTTATTGAATACTTACCATGTGCCTGGGTTGTGCTAAACATTTTATATGAATTAGCTCACACCATCCTCAGAACCACTCCATGGGGACAGAGGGAGTACTGGTATTGCTCTCAATTGATTAATGAGGAAACTGAGGTTTGGAGAGGTTAATTAACTGATCAAAAGCCAAACAAGGACTATATCCGTTGGGCTCCAGAGCCAAGTATTCAACTGCTAGAGAAAAGTCAAAAGAAAGGAAAGCAAAACACATGGGCTTAGATAACCTATAAAGGAATTGGATCTGATGAGAAAGGCAAATTGGCTACAGTACTAAAATCCAAGCAATTTTTTCCTCAGCTGGTATTTGGATATCCATTTAAAGCAGTGTTAACAGTGGTCATTTTAACCTCAGTCCAATTCTAGCAACAGTTTTGGTTCCTTCAACAAAGAACAGCATTTTTGAGAAGAGAAGACTCCTCTCATTCTGTTTTAAAATCAGAAAATAGACAGGAGGAGGAAGCAAGAAGCATTCACGCTTAGCCATAATCTGCTTTATTTCACTTTTGGTCTCCTATTAAGTCAGGTAGAGAGCTCATGCATGTCTCAACAGAACTTGGAAGTTTCACCAGGCAGAATTCAGATCATGAAAATTTCCATGTGAGAAGGCTCTGTGGCAACTAAACTGGCAGACAGAAGTCACCACATCAATGATGAATGCTCAAACTCATCTTGTAGCTGAGAGCCATTGGCATTTGAGCAGCCTGGGTGTTCAGGCCAGGGGTCTCTCAGAGAGCTCAGTGGAAGGCTTTTTCAAGCTCTCGGCACCAACCACTGTAGATATGTAGACAGAAACTCTGTGTTTCCATGAGGGGAGAAAAAGCAGAAGTCTTGGGCACTGCTAGGAGCACAGATTATTTTCATCAAACCTTTGCAAATACGACATAGCTCTTTGGAACTCCCCTGCGAAGCTGTAGTTCTCAGGCTGAAGAGGTGCTCCTATAGGAATTTTAATTTGGGATTTCAGCTATTTCTAGTTTTTGTTTGTTTCTGGAATGGAGGGAGAAGAAATGGGAACCAGTTGAAAGAAGGGCATTGAGTGGCCTCTTTTCTTTTGTTCTTCACCATGTGAAACTCATTATTTCACTACTAAACTAATAATGATCCAGCCAGGAAACCCCTGGGATCTGAGAAAGAGCCCACAATCCTGTAGGGCTCCAGGCACACATGTCCACTTGTTCTCAAGGCATATGCAGACTGTTGAGCTGCTAACATTTATGAGGCTAACCTTGACTGAGAGCATAGGCAACACTGCTGGAGTCAAATGAAAATAAAGGCAGGCATGAATCATAACTGGGTACAAAGCAGAAGCCAAGGATGGTATAGCATTGTCTGGGAGACAAAGGCCTGAGATGGCTTTTCATCAACACTTGGCTTCAGGTAGATAAGGTATAAGTAGAGACAAGAATGCCAGCCTCCCAGATTTTTGGTGCAATGCCATTCCTACTACCCCACATTGTTGTTGGAAGGGAGGGTTTCCTTCTTCAACATATCAGTAGTACTTCCATGTCTGAGGTTGCAATAGTGCTTAGACAATACTCAGTTATTTTCCCCAGACTGATACCTTTCTAATGTTGGGCAAACCATGTTGGGCAAACTCAGAGCCTTCTCCAGTTGAATGAAGCCAACTTTAGAAGGGACCAATACTGAAATGGTTGAGTGTTACGCTAGGACACAAGATGTCATACCTTCTCACCATAGATTTACTAGGATTTATTCTTATAATATATTAAGAGTGCCCTACTGACAAAAGAATTTGTATCAATAAGAATAGTATTGACAATAAGAATAGTTTGACAATTAGAATAGTATTCTGGGGGACTTCTGGCCAAGATGCAGGTGTAGGTGGACACACTGTGCCTCCTTTCACAACCAAAATTAAGGACAACAAAGATTTAGAAACAAGAAAACAACCAGAACTCATAGAAAATTGAACTGTACGGAAGTCCAACAACCATTCATCCAGACCAGTAAGAGGAATGGAGTCGCAGCCGGAAAAAGTGGAGGTGCGGACCGGGCACACAGGCAGCAGAGGCTGGCAAACCCCAGGCACACCGGCAGTGGCTAGCAGACCCTGGGCACGGGGTGGCAACTGTGCAAACCCAGTGAGGCCGCACAAGGCAGCTGGCTGACCAAGTGGTCCCACATTGACATGCAGATAATCCAGGCAAAGGGGAAGAGGCAAAAGGGACTGGAATCCGAGAGAGAGCAGGGCAAGTGCCATTGTTCCCTCTCAGACCCTGCCCCCACATATAGCATCACTACCCAGTGACTGGGCTGCCCCGCCCTGGGGAACACCTAAGCCTCCACCCCTCACTACATAACAGCGACGACTAGACAAAATAAACAAACAAACAAAAAAAAAAAACAGAAACAAAAATGGCTCAAACTGGAGAACAAATCAAAGCCCCAGAGCCAATTCATCTAAGTGACAAAGAGATAGCCAACCTATCAGATGCACAGTTCAAAGCCCTGGTGATAAGGATGCTCACAGAATTGGTTGATTTTGCTCACAAATTAGATGAAAAAATGGAGGCTACAATAAATGAAATGAAGAAAAGCACACAGGGAACCAATAGAGATGGGAAGAAAACTGGGACTCAAATCAATGGAGTGGACCAGAAGGAAAAAAGAAACAACCAAACAGAAAAGAAGGAAGAAACAAGAATTCACAAAAATGAGGAGAGGCTTAGGAACCTCCAGGACATCTTTAAACATCCCAACATCTGAATTATAGGGATACCAGAAGGGGAAGAAGAAGAGCAACAAATGGAAAACTTATTTGAACAAATAATAAAGGAGAACTTCCCCAATCTGGCAAAGAAAATAGACTACCAGGAAGTCCAGGAAGCTCAGAGAGTCCCAAAGAAGGTGGACCCAAGGAGGAACACATCAAAGCACATCATAATTACATTAGCCAAGATTAAAATGAAGGAGAGAATTCTAGAAGCAGCAAGGGATAAGGGGACAGTCACCTACAAAGGAGTTCTCATCAGACTGTCTGCTGATTTCTCAAAAGAGACCTTGCAGGCAAGAAGGGGCTGGAAAGAGGTATTCCAAGTCATGAAAGTCAAGGACCCACTTCCAAGATTGCTCTATCCAGCGAAGCTGTCATTTAGAATGGAAGGGAAGATAAAGTGCTTCTCAGATAAGGTCAAGTTAAAGGAGTTCGTCATCACTAAGCCCTTATTATATGAAATGTTAAAGGGACTTATCTAAGAAAAAGAAGTTAAAAAATATGAACAGTAAAAAGACAGCAAACTCACAGGTATTAACAACCGCACCTAAAACAAAAGCAAACTAAGCAAACACTAGACAGGAGCAGACGCACAGAAATGGAGATCACATGGAGGGTTAGCAACAGGGGAGTGGGAGGAGGAGAGAGGGGGAAAAGGTACAGAGAATAAGTAGCATAGACAGTAGGTAGAAAATAGACAGGGGGAGGGCAAGAATAGTGTGGGAAATGTAGAAGCTAAAGAACTCATGACAGATGGACCTGAACTAAAGTGGGGGGAATGTGGGTGGGAGGGGGTGTGCAGGGTGGAGGGGAATGATGAGGGAAAATGGGACAACTGTAATAGCATAATCAATAAAATATATTTAAAAAAATAAAAATAAAATAAAATAATGGGTGGTCCCTGTGTAGGGAAAACAAACAAACAAACAAACAAAAAACAGAACAAAAAGGAATAGTATTCTTACTAATAGTGCCTTACTGAAAAAAGAATTTTGAGCTGGCCCAACAAATTGTCAACAAAATATTAGTAAAAGAGAGAAAAAGCTTGTTCTTCACTAACTGAGAATGAAAAACAGAAATAGTGAGTAGAGGCACTAAGATTTTGATTCAATGCTTTTTAAGTTCTAATGTTGATAAATTTTTAGCTGCCTGAATGGAGAAACTGGTGTGTTGGTAGAAAAACCAATTCTCTTCTTCAGAAGTATTCAACAAGAATTTGACTTACTTTGTTACACAGAAGGTTAATTTACTAATGCCACTAGTCTTCCTCACCTTCCACCCCAAGAAGAGTATGGAGGTTCTGTCACCCTGCATAAGGACCAGATGGACACAGACAGGTGGTCATGGTTCCATCTTAACAGAACTCAAAATAGAGGAGGAGCTAGCAAAATAATTTATAGGTTTCCTTCTATTTTAAATTCTATGGTTTGGCAGTTAATGATACTGATAGAGAGTATGATTGCCTCACTATTTCACATTCCTCCAACAGTAACATCAAATTATTGTCTCCACATTTCCTTCTGTCCCTCTGCCAGCCTAAGAGTCAGTTTTGGCTTTTCTAACAAAGGTAACCCAGGCACTGGAGAAAATATTTAGATGTAAACCAGGGTGATCACCCCTTAATATCTACATAAGGTTGATTTAGATCTAACTCTATGTTTTGTGAATGAATGACGCCTTCAGTAAGATTTCAGAGAATCCTCAGAAACTGATTGTTTTATTCTCCTGCCTCTGGCTCCAAACTGTGTGAATTATTTAGTGATTAACTTATAATGGGACTCAGTTCTTTTCTTTAATTAGTGTCCATCAAGACAAAAACCAAAGACACACCCATGACATGGGAGTCAACACCAGAAAGCCCTGCCTTGGAGAGTCCTGTTTTGAAGGTCCACTGCATGTCTACACATTTGTCATGACCCCTCTACAGGAATTAGCCCCTCTCCCTCCCTCACTAGCAAATTCCTGTACATGCCCAGTAATGCAAAAACAGTTTGGCTACGTCATGTCACCTTTGCTCTCCACAACTATTCCTTCATCAAATATTAAGTGAACATTTATTCTGGGAGGACACTACTCTGTGTTCTGGGGATACAGATAGAACCCCATCTTTGCCCTTATGGGACTTATCTTCCCGTGGTGGGAGGCCAGCAGCATGAAACAGATGGCATGTCAGACAGCCATAATGGCAAACCAGGGAAGCCAAACAAAGGAGGTGTACTAGGGTTAGCAGAGCTGCAGGTTGTTATTTTGTTTAAGGTGGTCCTGGAATACTGCTCTGATAAGGGGACAATTTATGAGAGACCAAGAAGAATATTATTATCTGGAGGAAGAACATTCTACATGGAGGAAATGCATGTGCAAAACATTGAGGCAAGAACAGTAGGAACAGCGAGATAGTGTGGTTGAGTACAGAAGGAAAGAAGAATGGGCTAGATGAGGGCAGAGAATCTGGGTCACTCAAATCTTACAGGTCACTGGAAGACTCCAATTTTTGCTCTGTATGAGACAGCAAGCCACTAGATGCTGTTGAGCTAAATTACTTATTCAATCTGATTTATTCTTTAAGAATCTACTTTAAATACATGTGGAGAATAAGCTGTGAAAGCTGTGGAAGAGGTGGAAACCAAGCAGGTGGCCTTGCAGGGAGCCTGGTGAGAAATGAAAGTAATTTGGGCAACTAGGCAGAGTGAGAAACAGTGAGAAGGGGCTGGTTTCTTGATGAATCTTGAAGGTGAAGCCAACAGAATGTGTGATGAACTGGATGTGTGACATGAGAGGAAGAGATGAGTCAAGCATGACTTCAGTGTTGGGCAGCCACTGCCTCACCATTTCAGCATCTCACCCTCCTCCCCCAGGAGGTTTATCAAGGTGACTCTCTAAACAAAGGTAGTCCTGTCTGTAGAACGGGTTTGGGTAAGTGCAGTTCATGCAAGGAATGTACCACCCACTATATATCTCCAGGTTCTTTTTCTCCTCTTCCTGATTAGGCAAAGGGGGTTGAACAGTTCTTTGGCAGGAAAGACATTCAGAGGGAACTTTTCCTAGAATTGTGAGTAACAGAGAGCTACTAAAAATGAGGCCTGACTTTACAGGGCACATACTGGAAATGAAGGTTATTAATAGATTCCCGCAGGAATGCTACCAGGCTGAAATAGGCTATGAGGCAGGGAGCCTCACCCAGCAGCATTCATAGGAGGTGAGAAACAGAACTTCAGGGCTTCTGAGCAAGGCATGGAAAGAAAATCATTTCATAGAGTTGCCCTAGGAATGCAAAAAAAAAAAAAAAGTCAGCAATCATGTTTCAATCCTGGCAGTCTATGGCTGAACATAGCTGTGAGTTAGTATGTAGCTATTCAAACTAAACAGAAAAATGAAAGCTTATGGAAGTAGCCAAAATAAAAAATCCACTACAGTTTACTAGAGATGGTGAAAAGTAATTTTTAAAGGATCAGCAGGATATACACACCCTGGAAACTTAAGCTAGAAAATTAGTTCACTTAAATTAGTAACTAGTAGCCAACCAACAAGCCCCCTCTTACCTCCCATCCCTGAATAAGATATTCTGAACCAAACTCTCCAGGCTCAATCCTGGACAAGGAACAAAGATGCTGAGTTAGAAGCTTTCTGATCCAGTTCTGCCTTTGCACTATTAGAGTGAATGAATGCTTCAGTTCCCATCAACACTTCTTGACACCTAGTATGTCAAGGTGGCGGATGAGCTACGCTCATGCAGAATAGCATCTGTGAAACCCAATGTGCTGGTGGGACAAAGAGAAAACCAGGCAGCAAACGTGAGAATGCTTGAAAAACAGCTCACTTCTCTCAAGTGGTAAAATCTAAAACAAACCAAAAAAAAAAAAAAAAAAAAAAAAACCTCAATTCCTATTGTGTACCTTTTTTCCTAGTCAGTGCTTTGGAGAGCTTACAGATACACAATGAAACCAATGTGGTAGAGTAAAGAGCATGGCTTTGGAATCTTGGAGATCTTCTTTTGAGTCCCAACTAATCCTACTACCAGTTGAACTCTGAGGTGACCTAATCTTTTTGAACCTCAATTTACTCATCAGTAAAGTAGGCATAACACTCCTTATTCCACAGTTTTGTGAGAATCAAATAGGATAACATCCAAAGTGACTTGTCCCTACTGGGTTACTGCAAATAGTAGTGTCCCTTCCCAGTTGCTAATGTAAGAGGAAAACAAAGAGTTTAAGCCAAGGGAATTTATAGCTTGGGAATCCAGAAAGAAATCATTATAGTAGGCATATTTTCCAAATAGTGTCACTACACACTGGTCAAATATTGAGTATAGTTGTGAGAAGCAGTGCCTCACTTCCCTGTCTCCCACCAGAATGTCTTCTGTGGCAATTTAATATTGCAGTAATTCTGCTTAGAATTTGTCCAGTTTGCAAATGAACATAAATGTCTTTGATCTTATAGATGTGTCATGTTTTCTCCAGAATTTGGAGGACCCCCAAGCTAGTCAAAGGACATTCTTCGAATGTCAAGGCTCAGAAAACCCATGAGGCAGTTGTTCTTCATCTACTTCTGGATTTCACCTGCATATCACAAAAACCAGTTCCTCCTCAACAAGAAACAGAGTCTGTGACTGAATAAACACTTCCTTTTTTAACCTCTTGGAAGAGATTTAGGAGGAATCTAAGTATCATTGTAAAATCCACAAAATCCCAAACCCACTAAGCAAGCAACAGATGAAGGAAATTGTTCCATATCCTGTGGAGAGGAAATGAATAGGACTGGAAGGAAGAATGTGTTGCATGGTGTGAAAGCTTGGTTTTGATTCCTGATGCTGAACATCTGTCACACTTTTATGCAGAGCCACCAGCTCAAGCTGACAGCAAGGACCCTAAACTCACAAGCTTCCAAGTGCAAACTAAAGCTGTCACCCTCAGCAGCTGTGGGAATGCAGACAGGAAGCAAGAGACCCTGGAAGAGAGAGTGTAGGAGTACATCCTGTGGGGATAGATAAAAAATAACGGCTAGGTTGTGGGAACCTCTTCCTAGTAAACACGTGAGCTGGAGATTATCCTGAGCCAAAGATCGGACTCCAGTTATTTGCTGTATTGGTTTATTTTTTCCCCCAGTGACTTGCCTAAAATTGACAAAGGGGAAAAAAAAACATAAACCCAAAATGTATATGATTATGTTTTTTAAGCTTTTGCTCAACAGAGCACTCATATGATACTGGGTGAAGAGGTATCAGTCTGAAATTCAGGATTTGCCACGTGAGCCAGCAGAGCACAAGCAGGGACAGGGGTGTCTGACAGGCAGGCCCTTCCTGATGGCAGAAAAAGCTGCTCAGCAGGCACATTAGTGAGCTGGCCCATGTACGATTCCCTCAGGTCCAGGGTGGGTTTTCCTACTGCATCATCCTTCTCTGGGCCAGGAAAGAGGAGTTCTCTTGGAGTCGCATAACCAGGAAGCAATTTATCATTATTAGAGACATTATCACAGTCTGGCAGTTCTCTGGATTTCCAAGAAAACTCCTTAATTTTTACCAAAACTTAGAATTCATCCATCTAATTATAATATACGCATAGTATAATTTTAAGCAACGAAGTACCTGTTTGGTAAATATGTTCTCAGTATTTTTTAGAGGCAGAAACTTCTTTTTTAATCCTTTTAAAATAGTTATCAAATGGACTTTTTTGCGGGGAGACCATTTTGTCAGCTGCTGTGACACAGGTTTAGGTAATGAGCTTCTGCAGCCAGACATGTATGTATTTTCCCCCAACAGGTATATGGTCAAACTCTCCCACACAGGCTAGACCATCCTGCAGTGCACTTTCTGTGCACTTCCCATGAGTGAAGAGCGCAGCTCAGCAAACTGTCTCTTTGGTACCTCCTCGGAACCCATCTCCAGGGCATCAAGTCTCCTTCTGATCATGGTGCCTCTCACCTTAAAGCCTGCTTTACAAAGTAGACACTCTGTGTTTGCACCAATTGAATATTCGTGAAACACTCTATTGAATGACTTGAACTTACTTTCATAGGATTCACAAGTTTGTTCTTTTTCTCTCTCGTCTTTCCAACCTAAGTAACTTTGATCTCAGGATTTTCCACAAGGTATCCTCTGTATACAATTACTTAGGAGACTAAGTTTTGGGAGCCTCCATTTTACTAGGCAGCAGCTGTGTCTCCACTTCAAGCCTTACCTTGCAGACTCCACACTCATTAAGTGTACTTTTTACTAATGTAAGTTTCATTTCCATTTGTTCTAGATGTTATAAATAGTTTTCCTTTAAAAAAATACTCTTGCCCTGACTGGGTGGCTCAGTTGACTGGAGCATTGCCCCATACACCAGAAAGTTGTGGGTAGAATTCCCAATCAGGGCACATACTTAGGTTTCAGGTTCAGTTTCCAGTTGGAGTGTATACAGGAGGCAACCAATCGATGTTTCTCTCTCACATCAATGCTCCTCTCCCTCTCTCTCTCACTCAAATCAATAAACATATCCTCAAATGAGGATTAAAAAAAGAAATCCTCCCTTACTTCCATTACTTCACGGCATCCCTCTCTTTAAACCTTTCCTTCCTTCCTTCCTTCCTTCCTTCCTTCCTTCCTTCCTTCCTTCCTTCCTTCCTTCTTTTCTTCCTACCTTCCTTCCACACTTCAGTGCCCATATATGATAGGACAGGGCCTTCCATCCAAGGTGAGGCCCCATGTGAACTTGGAAGTCATTTCTGTACCATTGCACCAGAGCCTCTTACAATGTGGCCTTTCTTTTCACTTGCTTCCAGCAGATGCAGCCAGCATGTCTGTTCTTGCTCAGCCTGAATCTGTCTCTTCCTGTCTGTATAAGTTTACCTTCTAATGTGGGCCATTGTAGACCAAAGACGTCCACCCAACAAACTGCCTCACCCTGGGGGGTTTACTGAGTGAATGTAAACATCCACCTGCATGATGGTAAATGAGAAGGGACAGGCAAGAAGATGTTCCCACAAAACAAAAGAATCATAAAAAAGAGAATTAAAAGTACCCCAGAATTTGGTGCTGAACATCCCTCAAAGCATCTTCTGATTTCACAAATCTGATAGAAATATTCTGAAGGTATTAATAAAATGCAGATGTTAGAGAATTTGACTTAGAATTCTGCTGAACAAATGACCCTATTGGGAAGTTGTTTCCAGTCTCCGGGGACATTCCACAGAGGGCCCAGCTGACTGCCTCATATTGAAACAACATGTCCAAGACACATTCCAGTGAGAAGAAAACGGAACAGGGCTACTCTCACCAAATATAAATCATGAGGCAAAAGGGCAACTTAACTCCCTCAGCTCTCCCCTCCCTCTTTCCCTGATCCACACTCTACCCTCCTCCCATCCCCTCCCACCCCCAAGGAAAACAGAGCATTGAGGAAAAGACTGCCAAAGCAAGCTGACTCAGGCGCCAACCAGAGGCCCAGCACGGCACAGATGGCAGCCGTTTGGGAAGTTCACAGCTTTTGGCACTGTGGCCCTGATGTTTTTACTTCACTGCAATTTGTTTCTGATCTTCAATCAAATCCTTACAATGCTAGGATCCCCTGGAGAGTTTATACTTTGACCTTATGACAATTAACACCAGAGGCCAAGGAAAAAATAGATAAGAGAAAACATCTATTTAGAGGTAGATGGTAGGAAAGCGAGGTCAGATCTCATTACTAAAGTAAACGTGTTATTTGTGAAATTATTTCCCATCCAATAAAAAGAATGCAGTGTCTTTAAAAAGAAAAGTTGCCAAGATGGAAAGAAAGTCTTCTTTCAAAAACTGCCAGACTTGGCGATCTTCAGTTACTGTGTGTTCAGAAAATGACACAAATTAGCTGAAGTTGAGGCTGAAGACCTTCCTTGGGGTGGACAGGGATTTTGGCAGTCGAGTTTGGCTACAGAAATGTAGGAGAGCAGAGGAGGGTACCTGTCTACACCCTGCCTGCCCTCATCCCTGAACAGCAGGCCCAAATCCTAGTCCAGAAGCTTTGGCCTGGAGTCTTCATTCCCAGAGCCACCAGGTGTTCTCTTGTGGGTGATGGGAAGACACCAGGTAGAGCAGGCAACAGCATCTGTTCTCACCTCTCAGATATGGCACAAGGTCGAAGGGAAGGAAAGCACAGGCAATGGCTGGAGGCAGCCTGACATGTCACAGGAAAGCAAGGGACAGTAACATCAAACTTTCCCAGCATCCCACCCTGCCCCAGCCCCACTGGACAAAAGCATGCACGTCCCTGAGGATTCACCCAGAGATATGGACTTGGGAACAAATGCACCCGGAGAAGCTTTGTTAATGGCCAATCTGGAAACAGGAACATCACAGCAGAGTCACCAAAACCAGGAGTCCTTCAGAGCATAGGCTGAGGCACAAGGCCTCTGATCCTCAGTTTTCATCTCCACCCCTTCATATGCTGGGCCAAGCATGGACCCCCACAGCAGGGCCAAAAGCAGTGACCAGAGGGAAGGGATGCCAGATGAGGCTTTTGAGTAATTCAAATCTTGGCTTTCTTTTAACTCTTTTTTTTTCTTTCAGAGATAGTCCTTATTCAGGGCTTGGTGTAGATCTGAAGTAAGGGGTTGGAGTGATGGAGAACAATTGATGTTTGGTGTGTATGTGGTTTGCTGGGAGAATAGGTCTTTCCCCCATGGAGACTTCTGTGGAGGAGAGTCCCAGAGGGTTGTGGGCTGTTCATTATAAATTGCCCATCACAATAGAAAACAGCACAGAGCATAACAGATACAAAATACTTCTCACCCACAGAGGTGTATGAGCAAACAGAGTAGCAAGGCCAGCTAAAAAGGCTAGTCTTTAAAAATATTCCAAGTTAAAAAGAAAGAGCCCAAATTATTTTTCCCGAGAATTTATCAGAAAACATTATTATTATCCTAAGTAACTGGATGTTTGGCTTACTCAGAAAACAAAATGTTCTTTTGATAGAAAACACCTGCTGGCTCCCACCAGGAGTCCTGCTTTGGGGTTTCAGGGTCTGGGGTCTGTCCACAGTGGACAGGGTGGAGAGCTATCTGCAGACTCCACAGGGAGCAGGAAGATTCAAAGAGCTGAGAAGAGAAATCTACTCAGGTTTGGGGAATGAGGTAGGCTGGCAGTGGAAGCACAGTTTAGACTGAAATCTGAATGAATTACCCAGGTGGTGAGAGCAGGAACAGTATTTTAGGCAAAGGAACCTGCCATTCATTTTCTAGGGTCTGGTATAGAGAGGGTTTGGGAGGTGGAGGGAGGAGGATGCTGTGGAGAGAATTTAATCTGCAGAGCCAAACACTGACACACTGCTAACCAAACTATTAAGCCACGTTGAAAAAACTTTTTTTTTCCTTTTTTTATTGTGGCACAATACACATAACATAAAATTTACTATTTTAAACATTTTAAGTGAACAGTTCAGAGGTGTTAAGTCATTCATATTGTCGTGTAACTGTCACCAACATTTATTTCCAGAACTCTTTTCATCTTGCAAAACTGAACCTCTACATCCATTAAAAAACAACTTCCCACACTCCTTACCTCCAGCCATGGCCAACCACTAGCCTCTTTCTGTTTTTGTCATTTTGACTACATTAAGTATTGAGTTGGCCAAAAAGTCCATTTAGGTTTCTTTACATAAAATAAAAGACACATTTTTATTTTCATCAATAAATTTATTGATTTGGTTATTTTGAGTATGTGGTTATCTACTGCATGGTATAACATTGCTTGTTCTCAATTAATGTCCTGTTTGATTGCTATCAACTTCAACTGGTCTACCCAACTGTGGAGCATCATCTAGTAAGAAATCTCCAACATGAAATATCTTCAATATTAAAATAGCTGCACAAAACTTCACCAATTTTGCTGTTTTTAATGTATACTGATATGACAGCTGCCACAATACAATCTAACAAAATTAATTCAAATGAAGTTAAAAACAACTAAGTGCTACTAGAGCCATCCTATGGAAAAAAATAAGTGAACTTTTTGGCTAACCCAATACTTCATGTAAGTGGAGTCACACCCACGGTATTTGTTTCACTTAGCATTATGTCTCCAAGGCTCATCCATGCCATTGCATATGTCAGAATGTCCTTTGTTTTTAAGTTTGAATAATATTTCATTGTATGTATACATTACATATTGCTTATTCATCTGTTGATGACACTTGAGTTGCTTTAATGTTTCATTGTGAATCTGCTGCTATAAATGTGGCTGTACAAATATCTCTTCTAGACTGTGTTTTCATTCTCTCAGATATATATCCAGAAAAGGGATAGCTGGATTATATGGTAATTCATTTTTAACTTTTTGAGGAACTGCTATACTGTTTTCTATTGAAGCTACATCATTTAACATTCTTACTGACAGTGCACAAGTATTCCAAGTTCTTCATATCTTTGCCAGCAACTATTACAAGAATTAGACATCTCAAGAAAAGGGCTTTGAAAGATTTTTTAAACATTCAATGCAGAGAGTTGAGTTAATAACATTCCCCAAATCTTGGCACATTATCGTCATTAGCCCCTAAAATTATTAAATATTATGAATCCCTCACCCCACTGCATTCCCTTCCCCTTCAAAGACGAAGTCTTTAAAATGTATCTCTTCTTATTCAAGGTATTCTTATGAAGTGTATTTTGTGGTTTTATGCACATGTATTCTAGTTTTATGTAAATGGATGATTGTTTGTCTTATTACACTTCCTGTTTTTTAATCAAGTACGGTGTTCCAGACAGTCCATGTCATTACACACACACACACACACACACACACACGCACACGCACACGCACACACACACAGAGTCCATCTCTTCTGACCTGCATTATTTTCCATCTACTGCAGTTTGCTCCAGCTTCCTGCCCCTACATGTCAAGCTGCAACAAACATCTTCAGACCTGTCGCTTAAGGACCCACCTGGGGATTTCCAAGTTGCCCATTGCTGGTAACAGGGCCTCCCATACTTGATTTGGCTCAAGGGGCCCAGGTTTTATCCAGAATGGCTGTCCAGCTTGCAAACCCACCAGCAGTGAATGAGGATTTCCACAGGAGGGAGCTATAGTGAGAAATCATGCTGGAAAAAAGCTGAGCTTGCAGTCCAGATTGAAATTCAGACTTCAGTTACCTCGATAACTCAATAATGAGCCGTTGAAAGATTTTAGCAACCTCTGTGAAGAAGGGAAATGATATTACCTTTCATATTCTAAATAATACATAGGCAATGCTTTTCTTGTTATCACCCTCTTATTCAAGAAATTGCTAATAACTGAAATTGACCAAAAAGATCAAACCTCAGAGATGAAGTTCTCTGTCCCATGTTCCCCATACCCTCCACTCACACTTGGAAGTTTATGAAACTTTAAAAAATATATGTCAAATGCAATTTTCTAATAAGAAACTATAGTAGAGGCAATAAACTATAGTAGAGGTGGGGATTTCACCACACTGGTGTGACATTTCAGTCTATGTTGTTGTCACCTATACAAAGACAATTGAGTGTACACCTTAAACTTTAGGCTGAGTGGAGAACTTAACACAAGAGGAAGGGTGGAATCAGTGACAAGAGGGAGAGGGACAGTTCCTGATGGAGGTAAAGTCTCCTATGTAAATGTTGTAATAGACACTATGAAATGGGAGGTCAGAGGGAATCCCTCCCGGGGTTCCATCTTAACCTACTGTCAATAGCATAAGTGGAAATTTTACAGTGTGGAGGAATATAGGAGTACAAGGGGACACCCAAGACAGTGGCACCCTCCTGGGTCATACAGCATAAGGATTAAGAATAAATAAATCATATGTGAACTAGAAATTAAAACTGTAGATCCCTCACTTAGACACTTGGCTCTCTAAACCCCAGTTTAATCATCTATAAAATGATGACAATAATAATCTCTCTCTCTCTCCTTGTGCAGAGGATTCACTCATTCTTTGTGCCAGATTTTCAGCAATGAGCAAGTCAAACACAGTTTTTATTGTCAAGAAGCTTACACCTTAGTGGGAAGAGACAGTGACAATAATAATTTTATGAAGATATTACTACCCCCGCAAACCACACCTATGGTAATCCAGATGTTAGCTGAGAACTCCTAGCTCCTTAAGATCTAGATATTGTTTTCTACCCCTTTCCTGAACCCTGTGGAGAGAAAAATTCAGTGATCTCTCAAAATTTTTTGCAAACCAATTTTCAGGAACTTGCTTCTCAGGTTCTTCTCTGCCTCCTATTTCCTACCTGCTTTCAATTCTTATTCTACATATATTACATCAGTTGTCTTTCCTTGATTTATACATGTGCACCCATACAGCAATGACAGAAGGTTTAACTGAGGAGTTTGGAGTTATGGATGCAGGCTCGCAGAGGATCAATGCAAAACTTTAAAATTTACTTTGGTTGTTTAGGTTTGCTATGTTCCTTCTGTCACTGGGCCATAAGGTTTAGTCTCTTCTGTGTACTCTAATTCTCTCCTCTCTGTTCTCCTTCAGTCCCCAACACCAAGTTCCTGGTGAAACAGGTCTTGTCAAGCTCTCTAGAGACCCCCAGCTCTGAGCTCAATGGATGGTGGTTCTGCCCTAATCTCCCTTTGACCTCCCAAAGCTTCCACACTGCTGACCACACCTTTCTTCTCCAAATGCTCTTTTCTTTTGGCTGTGTCCCTCCTCCCTCTCTGCCAACCCCACATAGTACTCTTTGGAGCTCATGCTCCTCCACTGGTACCTTAAATGTGGGATTTCTTCAAGGATTGCCCTAGGCCGACCTTTTTCCTCACTTTATGTTCCAGGCATTGACAAATTTTTGCTATTAAAGGTCAGATAGTTAATATTGTAGACTTTGCAAACCATAGGGTTTATGTTGCAACCACTTAATTCTGCCAATGTAGCACAAAAAGCAGCCCTAGATGATACATAAACTCACAAACATGACAGTGTTTTAATAAAACTTCACTTGTAAAAGCAGTTTGCTGGCTAGATTTGGCCTGTGGGCTGGTGTTGGCCAACCCCTACACTCTGCTCTATCCTGAATGAATAGATCCATCCTCGAGGTTTTAACTACTATGTAAATCTCTGGTTTCTACTAGGCTTCTCTTCTGAATTACAAATCCATTTTTGCCTCCTCAGATAAATAAAATGCCCCCTTGCCAACTGAACATCCTCATATGGACCTCAGGGCCTTTCCACTTTCCGCTTATCCCCCTTTCGTTTTCTTTCTCAGAAATGACACACCCAGCAGGTCAGGCAATCCAGATGTCTGCAAGTCATTCTGGACACCTCCTTCACCCTCACCCCTATATTTAAATCCAGGATAAAGTATTCTGATTTTACCCACTAAGAATTGCTTGAGTTTTACACTTTTCTCCAACTTTATAGTCACTCCCTTTGCCCGTACCTCAGCCGTTTTTGTCAAGAGAGCTGCATGAGCCTCCAACCTGCATTGCACAATGCACCTCTCTGCTCTCCAATTTATTCTCTACAGCATAGCCAAGAGTATGGTTCCCAAATATAACTGTGCACACACATTCTTGCATAATACACACTCCGTTTTTCTTAGAATAAAGACCCTATCCAAATGGTCTGGCAGAGTGGCCACCTCCCTCCATTTTCAGCTTCATTCCATAACTCTAATTCCTTTCATCTGCCTAAAATGCTCTTTTCCCTTCTCCTTACCTAATTTTTTTCATCATCCAAATCTGAATTGAAATATATCAAATTCTCCTTTATACACTCTGACTATACCACACATCCTTCCTATATAGCACTTACTGCATTTCAATTGTATATTTATTGTTTCAATTGGGGTTGGCAAACTATGACCCACAGTCTAAATCCATCATGCATTTGTCTTTGTAAATAAAGTTGTACTAGACTCAACCAGGCCTATGTGATTGTGCAATGTGGCTACTTGTACAGCAGACCTGGGTAGCCATAACAGACCATGAGGTCCCCAAAACCTCAAGTGTTTACTCTCTGACCCTTTATGGAAAGATATATTGACCTTGGTTTTGCTTATTTAATAATTCTGTCTTATACACTGGACAGCAACCCCTCAAGGATAAAAAGATCATGCCTTCATACTCCATGTTCAGCCCCTGAAACTCAGCAGAATCATGATCAGTATTGGTGGAATGAGTGCATGATGAGATATGCCACATCAGTTCATACTTTCCAACCTAAGACATTCTCCTAAGTCATGATACTGGTAGTTAAGATGGTAATTTTCTCTTTTTTTTTCTCTCTCTCTTGCCTCTGGTAATTCTCACTCACTCCACCAACTGTGATAGTTGAGACTGACTGAAGACTCGGTTCTTCTAAAGAGGGAGTGGGCATAGGAATAAATAGTCTCAACAGATGATGCTTGTTACTCTAAGTGTGTGTAAAATGACCACATACAAATGAAGAATTACCTTTGCAAACAGTCCTCGATTGCATATTCCCCACAAATCGTCACACAGCCTATGAGGAGTCCTGGGATCTGCCCTCACTTTACAGCAGAGATAACCTAGCTTCTTCCCTTACAACAGAGGATAAAGGCATTTGAAGACATTCACTTCCACTTTTGCAGTCTTATGACCACAAAGTCTCTTTCAACACATCAACATCTCCAAAAAAAATGTGCTTTGTGAAGATGTTTATGACAGAAAAAGAGTTCCATGCTTAAATGTCATTGGAAAACTGGGCATATGCTATAGCCCTGGTGAAGGATCTGTAAGAAAGAAACCTGTTTAATATTTCCTAAATGTATTTGATCTTGGTACACCTTTTTCCCATAAAATACCTAGAAACCTTTTACATGGACTTGGAGAAACATATTTTTAATTATTTATATGTCATTGATTACAACATTAAATTCATTACAAGCATCCATTTGATACTCTGCACAACACTCATGCCTGTCAATGCTGCCCTGAAGATGAGAGGAGCTGGGATGAGAGTGAGGAATGGTGTTTCAGGCCTTCTTCCTCATAAAACACCTTCAGCTCCTAAATAACCCCTATTGCTTCATTCTCTCAGGGCAAATGATTGAAACTGTCTCAAGAGAAAAGCAATTTCATGATCTTAACAAAGGACTTCACTCAAAATAAAACTGGAGATAATTATCTTAACTGTTTTCTGAGTTTAAAGAGGAGCTTCCCCACCTACAGTTAAATTAAATATCAAGATACTGTAGGTTATGTGTCTATAAACACTCTGTCTATAATCCGTGTTCATAAATAGGAAACAGTTAAGCACCAATTCCCTCATTTGTTCTCTGTTGCTTCAGGTATGTAACTGCAGCCACTATTTATAAATGGTATACTTTGTTCCTGACTCAGAGACAAACTTCTCATTTGTCTTTATAGCATCCTTACTGCATGTCCTGATATTCAAAAAATGTTTATTGAATGAAATTGAAAACCTTTTGATTTTTACTTTATAGACTTCTAAACAATAAGTATTTCTTGGGCACCTACTATATGCCAAACACAATTCTAGGCCTAAGTCCAAGAACTCACTGTCTACATGGGGATATAAACAGAGACATAATGATTCATAGTGCACAGTAATAAATGTTATATCATCATCATTTAACAATAGAATGATTTTCCAGAAAACTGGGAGAAGGCTCACAGAATAGACCTGGTCATTGAAATCAGCATCAGGGCACATACCTCAGAGCCAGACTAGGAAGCAGGACTTGAACATCACAGTGTACCAGGGGTCTGCGCAGTGCGGAAGGGAACAGGGCAACAGCAAGAGGGGCCATCTGGACTGTGCAGGGTTTGGCGGGCCAGCCTGGAATATCCTGGCTTTGTTCTATGGGTAATGATAGCTATGAATAATTTTTAAGAAGATTTTTGTTCCAAAATTGGTTAAATCTATATTCAGGAAGCAAACTTAGTGTTCAGCACAGGTGGCAAATACAAGCCTTATGGGCTGAATCCAGCCCTCCACCTTGTTTTATCTGTCCTGACACCTTGTTTGTAACTGGTGGCAGCACTGAGCTCTCGCTTAACTGTTAAGTAGTAGTTACATCTATATAGTCCTAAAATTATATTCGGCTCTTTGAAGGCAACTGTGAGGCTGATGTGGCCCCCTATCAAAATGAGTTTGACACCCCTGCTCTACAGAAAAGACTGGAAGGAAGGAAGCCTCCTCTATACTTGAAAAGGCACTAGAACAAAGCTACAGTGTTCTTAAGCTAATTTGGGGGGTATCTTACTGGGCATCCTCTTACAGTACAGGTAAAGTTTGCCATCTGACAGGTGACACGTGCAGTTTAGGCAACATTACAGCACTCTGGAGTTGACTGCATTTGAGGGAGCTATCTCCTCTGAGGCTCTCCAACCTGTTCTTGCTGAGCAAGACAGAAAGCCAAGGATCAAAAGGAGCCCACTCTTTCAAAGCCTTCTTGTTTCCTCCTCAGTGGAAGGTTGGAAAACATGCAGCCATGGGGAGGCATGATGAGGACTCTGCTGCACCTAGAGACTGCAGGAGGATGCTTACTCCAGGCCTGTACTGTCCTGCCAGTGTGGCCAGGGGGATGCCAGACAATACTGGGAAGGAAAAGGAGGGAATCTTCAACCTTGGGCTGAAGCAGGCCTGCAAACCATGGAACCCTGGGTATCTCAACAAGCTCAAAAAGAAAAAAAATCTTGGAAGCTGACAAGGCAGCAAGTGAAAACAAAAGATTCTCAATGGTAGGAAACAGGACAAAATGTAGAGAAATTTGTTTGGTTTGGGAAGATAAAATAAGCAATAGACCATTGAACTCAGGTCAGGAGAGCACAGCAGCCTCCCCCCAGAACTGAGAGCAGACAGAGAAGGAAGTGTGGTGGAGACACGTATAAAAAAGAAGCTATTTTGAGGAGCATTGTCTTAAACTCAATATGGCTTTTTTTCTTCATAGAAGTTAACATCTTTGTGAACAGACTAATCAAATCCATTATGATGAAAAATACCCAAGGAAACACTGGGTCTTATGACCTCTAAGCCAAGCTTGTAGTAGGGAGTTCTCTGGTTTCTTTGTGCAGATCCCTGACAGAAGGCTGGGGACTCTTAAATGATGCTCACTGGCTGTCTTCTCTAAGTGGATGCCCTCACTGAGTGAGTCAAAAGTTTACATTTGCTTTTGTGATGTGCAGGCCAAAACCTCCAGTCACAGCAAACTCAAATGTAACAGCTTGATGGAGAAGACCTGAGTCATTTCCCACTCAATTTTGGGTCAGCTCAATGGCTGCACAGTTATTGTGTTTAAAAAAAAAAACAAACAAAAACAAAAACAAGCTTTAGGCCAGAAAGATTTTCTATATGCTTTGGATTCAATATTTATGCAAAAGCATTTTCACTGGCACTAATTCTTTGAATGTTTCTTGAACGCATTTACCAACTTCTAAGAGGGCTTAGAAATGTAACTGCCTGAGTGGCTTTGTGCCACCTCCATGTGGTTTGTATCTAGGAATTTTCAGAATTGGAGTATCCTTCTCATTGAATGAGTCTTCTGCTATTTCATTTCACATGACCCTCTTTTACAGGATGGCCAAAAGGGATTTCCCAACAGGGGCCATGCATCAGGAGATCCTTAGAAACTGAGCTATTCATTATCTGTTTCTTTGGAAGATTTTGTTCCCTCAATACACAGCTAACTTTATTCCAACAGAGTGGTCTAGCCATAATATTGACCATTTTGAATATGAAGTGCAGTAGAGCATGCACCATCTGACCTGTCTAGTAGAGGTAGACAAATAAAGCTGTCACATGAGCAAGTGATTTATGCAGTTATCCAGGGAAGTCTTGGCTAAAGACACAAGTATTGGGACAAATTGTCATTTGAGATTTGTAGTGATAGCTCATTATCATGGTAAAAGAGTTGGAGGGTTTCCCTGACATTATGTAGCCATGTGTAAGCCCAAGCAAAATAAATAAATAAATATGTATCTATGTATATCTATATATACACATATAGATATACAGACATAGATGTATGGATATGTATATATCTATGTATAGGCATATATATTAGCTCTATTGAGATATAATCATACACCATATAACTCACACATTTAAAATATACAGTTTATTTTTTTTATTTTATTCATAGAGTCCTATGGCCAGAACAGCAATCTATTTTGGTATATTTTCATCACCCCAGAAGAAAACTAGTGCCCATTAGTAGCCATTCCCTATTTACAGCCAACCACTTCAGCCCTAGGCAACTGCTAATTTACTTTCTGTCTCTATAGACTCCAGGGAAATTTTTAATATTCCTGGGCCTTGGTTTCTCCACCTGCAAAACGAGAGAAACTCGGACATGTGCATGCCAGAGAAGCTCTCAAGAGCCTCTATCTCTTTAAGACACCTAAGACCTATAATCATATAATAAACAGTGTTTCATGGGATCTTGCAAAAATAAGCCATGGCATTAGTCCTGGTTTGGGTTGTCTTTCCTTTAGGTAAGAGTATAAATTCAGTTGAGAGGTCAAGAGTACATTGTATCCCATTTCCCTGGTGCTCATAGGCTCTACTCTGTTGCATACTCCCTTTGGAGAAAGGAACCTCACCCATGGAACCTCAACACAGATCACGGGAATAATAACAGAATATCTCACTAAGGTCCCAAGGTTGAAAGCATTAGTCAGTGATTGCTGGGGGGAAGAGAGGTGAGTGGAGGTGGAACAGGGTATAGGGAAGGTAAATGGTAATGGAAAAACTACAATAAAAGTGATACAAAAATAATTTAAAATAAAATGAAGAAAAATGATAGACTTTCCAAGAGATAGTTTAACACCTCTTCTGGACAGTAAGTCACCACCACTTCTAGACCTAAGAGAAGCTCCACATGGATGAAGCAGATTGAAAGGGGATTTTATTAAATTTATTATATTAACCATTTTAAATGAAAAGTTCAGTGGTATTTAGTATCACAATGTTGTACAGCTACCAGCATGTAATTCCAAAGCATTTCCATTACTTCAAAGTAAAATCTCTAGCTCATTAAGTAATTTCTTTTCATTTTTCCCCTACCCCAAGCCCCTGAAACATCACCAATTTAAGTTCTTTCTCTATGGATTTATCTTTTCTATATATTTCATATATTTCATACAAATGAAATCATATGATATATAACCTTTTGTGTCTGATTTATTTCACTTAAGATAATGTTTTCATAGTTAATCTACATTATAGCATTTATCAGTACATTTTTTGTAACTGAGTGACAATCCATTGATGGACAGTTGAGCCATGTCCATTTTTGGCTATTGTGAATAGTACTATTGTGAATATGCATGCATGTGTACTTGTCTGAGTACTTATTTTCAATTCTTTGAGATATTTACTTAGGAGTGGAATTGTAGGGGTCATATGATAATTCTATGTTTAACTTTTTTAAAAAAAGTTTGTTTAGTTGCAGTCGTCCCCGTTTCCCTGCCGTTACTCTCCCTTGCCCCATCCAACCACTGCTCATTGACCAGGACAACAGGGTGGGAATTATCCATGTTTAATGTTTTAAAGAAATGCCACACTGTTTTCCACAAAGTTTGTACTATTTTACATTTCTAGCTACAATATACAAAAGTTCCATTTTCTTTGCATTTTTGCCAACACTTGTTATATTCCATTTTTATTTTTAAAATATGTGTTTTCCTCACCTGAGGTCATGCTTACTGATTTTAGAGAAAGGAGAAGGGAGAGAGTAGGGGGAAGAGAAACACTGGTGCAACAGAGAAAGTTTGCCTCTTACAAACGCTCTGATGGGGAACAGAACCCACAACCCTTAACAGGGAATCAAACCCGTGATCTTTTTGATCTATAGGACAATACTCCAGCTAACTGAGCCACACCAGACAGGACCTATTTAAAAAAAATTATTGCCATCCTAATGGGTGTGAAATAGTACTTCATTGTGGTTTTGATTTGCATTTCCCTAATGACTAATGTTGAGTATATTTTAATATGTTATTGACTGTATATCTCCTTTAAAGAAAGTCTTTTGTCCATGTGTAAAATTGGATTATTTGTCTTTGTTGTTGAAAAACCTTTATATATTCTGGATACTAAGCCCTTATCAGATATATGATTTCCAAATATTTTCCTATTCTTTGGGTGGTTTTTGCTTTCTTGATACTGCATTTTTGAGGTATAGAAATTTTTCATTTGTATAAAGTCCAAATTATTAACTTTTCATATGTTGTTTATGCTTTTTGTGTCATATCTAAGAATCCATTTATGAATCCAAGGACCTGAAGATTTGCCCCTGTGCATTCTTCTAAGAGTCTCATGAGTTTGTTATATATTTAGGTCATTAATCTATTTTGAGTTTTCCGCATTTTGCCATGTATGATGTGCACTTTTGTGCCCAAATTTTTCAGGGAAAAATAAAGTTGTGCATTATACATGGGTAGTACTAATTCTGTATGTATATAAATGTGTTAAATTGTTTTATTTATGCTTATGCATAAAAATGTAATTCTAGAAAGCAATAATGATATCTGTATGCAAAATAATACCCTAGAATACAATAATCAGTTTTGTTTATAAATATAAATAAATGAAAATTGAATTAAAAATTAAAATGAAAGATTTTTTTCCTGAAAGTTTGGGCCAAAAACACGGATGTGCATTATACACAGCAAAATGTGGTAATTTTTGTATGTGGTGTCAGATAGGGGTCTAACCTCTTTCCTTTGCATATGAGTAACCAGTAGTCCCAACACACTTTGTTGAACCGATTATTTTCTTCCCCATTGAGTGGTATTGGCACTCTTGTCAAAAATTACTTGACCACAAATATATAAGCTTATTTCTGGACCCTCAATTCTAATCTATTGGTCTATATGTCTATCCCAATGCCAGATTTTGCTGTTTTGCAGTTTGTAGTAACTTATGAAATGAGGAAGTATAAGTTATTCAACTTTGTTTTCCTTTTCCAAGACTAGTTTGGCTATTCAGGTCCCCTTTCAATTCTGTATGAATTTGAGGATTGACTTTTACATTCTTGTAAAAGAATCATTAAAATTTTAAGGAAGAAATTGTTGAATCTGAAGACTGATTTAGGTGGAATCAACATCTTAACAATCTTAAGTGATGTAATCCATAAACACAGGATACCTTTTCTGTGTTTTTTTTTTAATTTCTTTGGGCAATGTCCTATAGATTTCAGAGAATAAGTCTTCCAACTACTTGGTTAAATTTATTCCAAAGTATTTTATTCTTTCAAATGCTATTATAATAAAGTTATTTTCTTAATTTCATTATTAATTGTCCATCTCAAGTGTATAAAAACACAACTGAATTTTATTGTTTATATTATACCCTGCAACTTTATTGAACTTATTTATTAGTTATTGTATCTTTTCTTTTGGATTCTTTGACATGTGTGTCTGTGTGTGTGTGTCTGTGTGTGTGTGTAATCTACAAATATAGTTAGTTTTACTTCTTCCTTTTTAATGTGGACATTTTTCTGCCAAATTGTTCTGGCTAGAATTTTTAATGCTATGTTAAATAGCAATAACAAAAGTGGACATCATTGATGTGTTCTTAATCTTAGGGGAAAAGCTTTCAGTTTTTCACCATTGAGTGTGGTGTTAGCTGTGGGGTTTTACAAATGTCCTTTACATTGTTGAAGAAGTTTCCATCTCTTTCTATTTTAGTGAAGATTTTTATGAAAGAATGTTGAATTGTGTGTTTTATTTATATTCATTTGCTTTTAATATAAAATTAAATGTAGGATGGGAAGACTGATAAGGAACAACTTTTTAATAACATTTTCCTATTTCTTTTTCTTTACATTTGGTCCCTCTTTTCCTCCACTACTGTGTTCTTTTGTATTTAGTTTTTTTTTCTTGTAGTGAACCATTTTGGTTCCCTTCTAATCTTCAACAACTCTGCTCCTATATGTCTCTGTCACCATCCATTTGTGTTGTTGTCACAAATTACATATATATATTGCAATACATGTTTGTAATTATTTTGTGCATTTATCTTTTAAGTCATAAAGAAAATAAAAAGTGGAGTTATAAACAAAATAATGTAATTATATTGACTTTCATATTTGCCCACATAGTTACCTTTCCTGGCAATTTTCACTTATTCATGTGGCTTTGAGTTATTGTCTACTGTCCTTTTATTTCACTTCTTTTATTATTTTTTGTAGGGCACATCATCTGGTAACAAATTACCTCAGCTTTTTTTAAAATCTGGGAATGACTTAATTTTTTCTTCAGATTTGAAGGATAGTCTTCCCAGATACAGAACTCTTGGTGGAGATTTTTTCTTTCATATATTAAATGTCATCCCAATGCCTCTGTCCTCCATGGCTTCTGATTATAAATAGCCTGTTAATATAATTGAAGATCCCTTGTATGTGATGAGTCAAGTCTCTGCTACTTTCAAGATTCTCTCATTGTCCTTGGCTTTTAACAATTATGTAATGTGTCTCAGAGTGGATCATTTTGAATTTTTCTTACTTCAAGTTTATGGAGATTCTTGACTGTAAATCCATCTCTTTCCTCCTATCTTGGGAAATATTCAGCCATTATTTTTTCAAATATTCTTTTGGTGGCTTGCTCTAGCTATCTTCTCTTTCTGGGAGTTCCATAATGCATATATTGATTTGTTTAATAATACTTCACAAGTCCCTTAGGTCCTACTTACTTTTCATCTTTTTTTTCATGGATTCTATAATTTAATTGTCCTTTCATAATTTTTTTAAATTCTTTCTTCTATTTGGTCAAATCTTATGTTGAGATCTCCCAGTGAATTTTTATTTAAGCAATTGTAATGTTTTAGCTCCAGAATTTGTATTACTTCTACTTAGTTCCTTTTTAATAATTTCTATCTGGTTTCCTTACATTCTTTGTCATGGTCTCCATTAGTTATTTAAACATATTTAAAACAGATGACTTTTTAGTTTTTGTCTAGTAACATAAATGTCTGGACTTCTTCATGGATGATAGATGTCAATTAATTTTGTTCCTTTCAATGAGTCATATTTTCTATATCTTTGCATGTTTGTGATTTCTTGTTTAAAATTGGATATTAAATATTATAATGTGGCTACTCTTAAAATCATAATCTCTTCCTCAGAGTTTGCTGCTTTTGATTTAAAGACTACAGTCATTTATTTGTGTAATGACTTTACCACATTAATTTTTTGAAGACTATATTCCTTGTCATGTGTGGTCACTGAAGGCTTTGTTTCTTTAGCTTGCTTTTGGATTTCTTTGAATACCAGGAACTGAAAACAATGCAACACAAAACAAAAGTCTATTAATATTTTAATGTTGACACTTCACTGGGCATTCTTTCAACATTCATCAGATATGTTTACAGTTCTGTTTCAGCCTTCTTTTTGTGCTTGAACTAAGCCTACATATCATTGAAAGATGAAAGCTTAGGGCTTTCTAATATATTTTCTGTGTATGTGTCTTGCCCTGTGCTTTCATGTTGCTTTCTAAATTCCTTAATACATACAGGTACTTTTAAACACCCTAATTTCATAAAGGGTCTCTCCAACTTTCCCTCCAAGGTCTTAGGTGGTCTATTGTGTGTCTCAACCATAATCTTTTGTTCAGGAGGCTGTAGATGACTATATTTTCAGGACTATAAAACACACTGGACCAAAAGATGCACCTGGGTTTTAGAGGAGGAAAATAGGAAAAACATTTTGAAACAAAAAATGTGGTAAAACATTTAATAACCTGTGACCCCACTCCACCCCCCTACACAGCAAGGCAGGTAACCTACATTCAGGTTACTATAAGATGCACCCCCATTTCCTCCCAAATTTGGGGGGTGTCTTATAGTCTGAAAAATACGGTGCTTGTTTGCTTTATTGTGTTTTTAAGAAATGCCCACCAGTTGTCACCCTGAGTGAATTCTGATTTAGGTAAATCAAAGACAAGTACCTTGTGTCAGATTTTCAGGTAGCTCCCAGAGGGATGAGAAGAGATAAAAACTATAATTTACAAATAAGATCCTATAGTCAGGGATCAGAGTTTCATTCTGGAAATTCTGAGAATTATAGGCTGCCTTCTTCAAAACCACCATCAACTATAAAGGGGTGGGGTAAGGTTACAGAATAATGCCAAAATGATTAAATATCATTTCAAGGTAACTTTTTTTCTTAATTCAGCATTCTTTTGGTTGCTATAAACTTTTGACTATTTTTTAGAGTTCTGGAAAAGTTGGTTCAGACAGTTTCTTCTCATTTTTTCATTATTCTATAGGATGGCAGCTACCTACTCTGACATTTTGCTGACCTGTCCTGACAAAAGGGAAATTTTTTATAAGAGCTTTTGACCTAGTGGGAGAGGAGGTGCTGTGGTATTCCACCCACTTCCTAAAATACATGTACCTCAAACCCAATGAAGTTTTTTTTTACAGGCCCAGTAGTATTTACAGGGCTTGTTAGGGAGGTTACAAATTAAATGGATATGCTTGATTCTTGTTGGAAAACTCTAACCATGAAGGGCTGCATAAGCTTCCTTGATAGCAGAGCAAGGAGAGCAAGTTGCATCAGGAGTTGCATTTCCACCTGTGAAACATAGAAGCCCATGTCACCATGAACCAGATTTTATAGTGCAGAGATAGCTAAGCTTAAGCTCTCTTGAAAAGATCCTGACCTAAGAGGGCTGAAGAGTGAGGCAACTCAGCAGAAAGAGTCTAGGTGAGGTATACTGTTGCAGCAGAAGTTGAGAGGAAGTCAAAGTGTTCAACTGGAGCATATAAGTATATCAGGAAACATCTCAAGCCTTAAGGCCCCCTTTTAAAATGAATTTTCTCCAAAGAATCTACTGGACCATCGATTTAAAGGAAAAGCTAACATCTGGGCAAGAGGAGAAGGTACCAATGTAAAATAAAAGCTACACTAGGGATCTTTCTAACACAAATTCTCTCCCTTCCCCAGCCAGGTCTCAAGCCTGGATCAGAAATGAGATGGGATTAGGGTAGGGAATGGAATGCACTTCCAATTTAATGAGAGATTAATGTTTTCATTTAACCTGAGCTGAAATTTTAATACCTGAAGATGAACAAAAAGATATAGGCTCTGATTGAGATCATATTGAAAGACAATGAAGGAAGCTTCAACTAGATTAACTAAGAACAGTGTTTTCCTGCTTTGTATGTTCCTTAGCCAAGTTAATCCAATGTGTGGATGACACACATAACTAGAAGATGAGTGACAGAAAAAGAGCAGCAAGTGAAAGCAGGAAGTCAGATTCAAACAGATTTAATATGTTACTATATTTTATAAATCAAAAAAATAGGCGCAAAAATTAAATTAAAATTTTAGGATCACATGCAAATGCATTAAAAAACTTAGAGTTGAAACATGTTCTCATAGGTGTGAAGTAAGAGTGTAAGCATTAGTTCATAGAATCCCAGGCCCCTCTCCATAAAGAGCCCCTGCTCACTCTCAAGCCTATGAAATGGTCAAGTCAGAGAGGACTCCTGGAAGACTGCTGCTGGGAACCTGGGGAGGGCGTGCCTTCTCCAAGGTACTATGTGAAAAACCATGTGCTTCTCTTTGGTTTCTTTCAACTTGGTGTGAAGGAAGCTTCAGCAAGTTGAACATCAGATGTGCTACGAATATGTGAGGTATTTCAACACAAATATGCAACACAAAATACACAAAGTAGAGGTGAAGAAAGGCGGCTTGAAGTTCACTGAAGTAAAATAAGGCTTGAGTCAACTGTGTATTCATAACTACTAATACCACTTGAGAGTGTGTGAAATGAGGTAGCCACCCTTGTCCTCCTGTCTCAGAGCTCTAGCTCACAGAGAGCTAGGGACACCCAACAGAGTTTGCTTGTCTTCTTCCCAAGGAGATCTCATTTAACCTGGTTAGTACTTGCTGTACACTAGGTCCATGACTTTTTGGTAATAAAATTGAAATAATTCCTTTTTTTTTGGCTGCTCCATAAAATGTCCTATGAACTTATTTTAAAGGAGAAAAGGAAAAAGGAGGAATAAATGTGGTGTTGGTTTTTCAATTGTGGTTTTTATTTCCATAAACCTTAGATCACAAGAATGCATGAGATATTTGGACAGATCTTTCCACAATTCCTGTGGCCTTTGGAAGCATAGCATTTGCATGACTTCACCCTATGGCTTGCATGTGCTTTCTCAGCAGCTTTGCTTGAATCAGGGAGGAGTCCCAACAGTGCTTGAGGTTCTGTGAATGTGTGTGTGGGAATTGTATATATGTGTGTGGTGGGCGTGGGGAGGGGGAAGAGAGAGAGGGAAAGAGAGGGAGAGAGGAGAAAGGGATAAATTGTTATTTTTCTTTCTTCCCTTGCTTTTTCTGTAGCAAATTCAATTTTGGAAAATATCCCATTTTCCTACACCACAATGCGCTGAGTTTCCTCATTGTACATGTTTTCTTCCTGGATGATTTCTCTGGGAATGACAACGTGAGAGAACCCTAACTGAGAAGAGCAAGGTCTCATTTTTGCCACAAGGAGGCATAGGTGCTGATCTGGCCTGGATGAGAACACAGAAAATATTTAGCTATAAGGAAAATGGAACCCAGGTCCCAGCTTCTCAAATGAGTTAGGTTTATGTATGGGCAACAGGTTCTCCAACACAGGGAGAGTGCATATCTGGAGGTGTGCTGTGGCCAAGCAAGGCCTTGGAACCAAGTTGGGGAGCAGGGGTCACCCACACACAAGCACAGAGCACAATGAACACAGAGTACATTATGTGGTCCTGGGCCACACAATTCCCAGGTTTGTTACAACTATTTTCCACTTGATACCTACTAATCCATTAGTACCTGCATAGAAGACTTCAAGGGCTAGCTGTACACATAGACTTAGAAAATGAGTAATATATGCTAGTTACTGAACCAAGCCTGGTGTCCTTGTGGAATACAAATGAGTCATGCAGACATCACACTGACTTTTCTCACATTAGTCATTTACTATTTCTCTGATTTTTCATTAGTGCACAGTAAGAATTCCTACATTATGATCATTACTGTAAATGGCAGCAGATCCAAAGGAAAGGTATGGAAGTTTAGAAAACATATCCCTTACATAGCAGACATTGTCATTGTAGCCCAACTTCCACATCCTCATCATTCTATCTGTGGCAGATAGTGCCCTTTGGGAGAAGGGTCACAAGGTTAAGCCAGGTATACATCCATTTAAATCCTATTCTCACCACTTCCTAGCTTTAAATTTTTGGTTAGATTCCCTAGCCTCTCTGGTTCAGTTGTCTTATCAATAAGGTAAAGAAAACAATCTATGCCTTACAAGAGTGTTGTGAGGATGAAAGAGTGATTCATGGCAATGCATTAGTACAACATCCGAGGCAAAGGAGATGGCTCAGTAAATGGAAATTAAAAAGGCTCTAGTTGAATCTTAAAAACTGTGCTCTCTATTCAAGTCTTTTGCCCATTTTTTAATCGGGTTGCTTGTCTTCTTAGAGTGGAGTCGTGTAAGTTCTTTACATATTTTGGAGATTAAGCCCTTGTCTGAGGTATCATTGGAAAATATGTTTTCCCATACAGTTGGTTCTCTTTTTATTTTAATATTGTTTTCTTTAGCCATGCAGAAGCTTTTTATTTTGATGAGATCCCATTTTTTTATTCTTTCCTTTACCTCCCTTGCTTTAGGGGACATATCAGTAAAAATGTTGCTGCATGAAATATCTGAGATTTTCCTGCCTATGTTCTCCTCTAGGACTTTAATGGTGACATGGCTTATATTTAAATCTTTTATCCACTTTGAATTTATTTTTGTGTATGGTATAAGTTGGTGTTCAAGGTTCACGTTTTTGCACGTAGCTCTCCAGTTCTCCCAATACCACTTGTTGAAGAGGCAACTTTTACTCCATTTTATGTTGCTGCTTCCTTTGTCAAATATTAATTGACTGTACAGAATTGGGTTTATTTCTGGACTCTCTGTTCTATTCCACTGGTCCACATGCCTGTTTTTGTGCCAGTACCAAGCTGTTTTGATTACAGTGGCCTTGTAATACAGTTTGGTGTCAGGTATTGTGATCTCTCCTACTTTGCTCTTCTTTCTCAAATTTGCTGCAGCTATTTGAGGCCATTTATGGTTCCATATAAATTTTTGAAGTGTTTGTTCTATGTCTGTGAAATATGCCATTGGTACTTTAACAGGGATTGCATTGAATTTGTAAATTGCTTTGGGTAGTATGGACATTTTGATGAAGTTAATTCTTCCAATCCATGAACATGGTATATGTTTCTTGAACAGACACTTCTCCAAGAGGACATACAGAGGATCCAGAGACACATGAAAAGATGCTCAGTATCGCTAGCTATCAGAGAGATGCAAATTAAAACCACAATGAGATACCACTTCACACCAGTCAGAATGGACATCATAAATAAAGCAACAAACAACAACTGTTGGAGAGGTTGTGGAGAAAAGGGGACCCTAGTGCACTGTTGGTGGGATTGCAGACTGGTACAACCACTATAGAAAGCAGTATGGAAATTTCTAAGAAAACTAAAAATGGATCTCCCTTTTGACCCAGCAATTCCACTGCTAGGATTATATCCTAGGAACCCTGAAACACCAAATCCAAAAGAACCTATGCACCCCAATGTTCATAACAGCACAATTTACAATAGCCAAGTGTTGGAAGCAACCTAGGTGCCCATCAGTAAATGAGTGGATTAAAAATCTATGGAATTCTGTGCCGCAGAAAGAAAGGAGCTTCTACAATTTGTGACAGCATGGATGGAACTGGAGAGCATTATGCTAAGTGAAATAAGCCAGGAGGTGAAAGACAAATACCATATGATCTCACCTTTAACAGGAACGTAATCAACAGAACAAACAAACAAGCATAATATGACCAAAGATACAGAAATTGAGAACAGGCTGACAATCACCAGAGAGGAGAGGGGAGGGAATTTCAGGGGAAAAGGCGAAGGGTTTAGAGCAACAAGTATAAAAGACACATGGACAAAAGTTGGGGGTGTGTGGAAATGGGAGGGAGCTGGGGAAGGCTGGGGTGGTGGGCTGGGATGGGAGTAGAAGACAGAAAACTCTACAAAAACAACAATTAAAATAAAATTTAAAAGAGTTAAAAAGGGCAGGATTTTGAAATCTCTTGTATTTGTTTTATTAACCAAATAATGAAAATAACAACCTGGGAGGTATAATCTTTAAAATAGTCTTAAATATGAAATCTTACACTTCTCAAAATTAACCAGATACCTGGAAACACAAATGTGAATTTATTAATAAGTCCCTTGTATATTATTTTTAAAAGAATACTAATAAAGCTATTGGAACTAAAAACAAAAACAAAACAAAACTGTGTTCTCTAATGCAGGTCTGTAATTCTCCCAATTCCCTAACATCTATAGTGGGGAAGAGCCACAGAGAACAAGAGATGGTGCCTCTACCCAAGCAAAACAGAAGACCTTCATGCACTGCAAGGAAACACAAAGAACCCAGCTAGACTGATCAATGCTTCCCACTCAGAATGCGCTGGCTTTATTGGATGCAGAATTGAGGCCTGGGTGTGCTGAAGCAGAGCCCAGTGCAGCTGAGAGAGTGCAGTACCTGCAAGAGAAGATGCGCACCCTGATTCCCAGCAGGAGTGCACGTTCATAGCCAACTTCACGGATATACATCCGTTCACACATTTCCAACTGATAACAGGCTCTTTCCAATCCATCTGCCCCTGGTGAGGGCCCCTGGAAACCCTTATTTAGTTTCTTTTCATACAGATTTAACAAGATGTAATATGATTTCACTACATGTAAATTATATAGCTTAATGGAAAAGCTTCAATATGTTTTGATATTTTAATGTGACATTAACACTCTGTTCCGTTCTGGAAAGCTTGACCTCAAATCAAAGGCCCTGTGCTCTGAGCTCAGGGACCATTAGCTCACAGCACCCTCCCAGGTTTGGTTTCATCTTCTTTCACTAACCATAGACAGCACATTTGTCTCCTCAAATGAACAATAAAATGGTTGGCTGTGATACACAGCATCGTCAGCATTTTCATTTCATCTATTTGCCACTTTTAAAGCTAGAAAATTTAAGCGTCAAAACCTTACAAACTTCAGAATTCTGCAAAGTAGTTCTAAACTTAAGAAGGAGGCAAGGTGGATAAGTTCCCCTAGAGAAGAAAAAAAATCAAGCCAATTTTTCTTTTAAAAGGCATAGCATCTTAAAATCCCCAGTAAAAACATATGCCCTGTACACTTCTTTCTGAGGAAGACTTTCTCTGTGATACTCAACATATTATCTAGGAATGGATTTCTTTTCTTTGCCCAAAAGTACTAATTCTTTTTTGTATTACAACTATGACAACTCTCTATGGTGGTGATTATAACAGTGTTTATAGTTAGCCTAGGAAATTATTTAAACAATTTCACAAACTAAGTAAAAACACAAATAGAAGCATGCAGAAAACTCTGAGAATTCGCTTTCAATAGCATTTCACTAGGAAATAAGACATGCAATAATGTGCAGTGCATGAGGAAGTTGTCAGAGGCATAAATTGAAGCTACAGAACATTCATTTGCCTAATCCTCAGGAGCAGGGTCAGGAGTAGTAAGTTGAGGGAACTCTAGGGAAAGCAAGACATGGCCTCCACTAAGCATATTCCAATTCAGGAATATTTTGTGACTATTTTCAGATTAGTGGCTGACTGGTTTTCTTCTTTTCATGCAGTTTCTGCAGTACTGTCCATACACATTGAGGGCAGTCTATCTTGCATGGTTCTAGATTTGGTCTTCCTTTTTGACAACAGCTTAATTAATGACAATTGACCTTGACTGTAGTTTCTTCACCAGAAATTTGACTCTGGCATTGAAATCTAGATAAAATTGGAAGACATTTTTGTTTAAACCAAGAAAGTACAAGATAATACCTAGGAATGCAAAGCCTGTAACTACAGGGAGGAAAAATCAATTCATTGAAACATTCCATTAACTGTAACCTCTGAACTTCTTACCTTTTTATTGCATACAACATACCTGTAAATCTAGCTCAAAGCATAATCAAGTTACATTTCCTCATCCTTAACCTCCTTCCATCTACTTGTGTTCAAATAAATGCAGTGATGTACTCTCAATGACCAAAGCCTCGGACAATTGTTTATTCCCAGGCAGCTTGATGATGGTATAGCCTCTGGGAACAGTGTGTGACAGGATCCAGCTTGATGTTCAGAAGACCAACATGTCTTTCCTCACCTATGTTTATTTTGGGGTGTTCTATGACTACCTGGCTCAGTGAATCCTGTACCAAGAACATACCTCTGGGTTGTGACTAGTAAGGAGGCCACCTACTAAGTGAAGAGTCAGGGTTGCATGATCTCTGAGGTCCTGAGAGTTCCAATGTCCGGAAAATGACACTCTGCTTGACAAACAGAGCAGCCATGCATGCATAGACTTCATGGCCAGCTTCAGCATTATGACCTGGTTATACTAATGTACAGAAATTCTTTAGATAGAGACATGAGAATAATTAAAATAGCTACAGATATTCTTTGGAGACACAAATATATTTTTGTTTTAAATTCTACCCCCACCCTCATTCAAAAATCATAAACCTCTATTTTTGTTTTTCCCTCTGTCTTTATAATTGTAGCTTCACCCAGATACTTAAGGCTCAGGGTTAGTTTAAAACAGGCAATCAGGCATATTTCATAGATCCAGGTGGAAACTGAAACACAGATCCTAGTTAAGGAAGGACAAAAGGCCCAATAGATCATTCCAGATATATTATTGCAAGCTGTTTCCACTATGCCTTCCTTTCAAGGTGATTGATTTAAATAATATATTCCTGAAATGGCTTGTTAGATTAGACTGGATCCTCCAAATGGCTTCTTCACAGACATGGGATGGGGTGCCAGGTTGGAATGACTTCTTTGTGGCAGCCAAGCAGTGAGTCATATTTCTGTACTTTCTGAACCATCATCTACATGTCATTTCAGTGTGATTTCAGTTAGTTCTCTTCGACTGCAAGCAACAGAAACCTACTTGGCTAATTAAAGTATATGTAACTATAGACCCAACTCAGACTGGTCCTATCTTGCTTCTAACAAGACCAAGAACCAAAGTTTACAAGTAACACTTGGCAACAACAATCATGAGAAACACTTGTGAACCCCCATGGACTTAAAGGACCAGGACATGACCGGAACCTGAATACCAAACCCCTTTCAGAAACAGAGATTTTGTTGTCCAAGAAGATCTGGTGCTGAAACCCCTTAAATCTTGCCCCAAACCCTGGACTGGGGAGACAAATTTGAACCTTGACTCCTGGCTCCTTGCCAGTTAAGTTTGCAATAAAAGCTTTACTTTTATTTCTTTCTCAAAATCTGGTACCATAGTGTTGGCTTCTATCTACAACAGGCAGCAAGCCCTTGCTCAGTAGCATAAATAGCAATTTATTTTTTAAATATGCTGTAGCTTATAAAACCTAGGGAAAATAGGAAGAGCAAGGCTCAAAGAATCTTCTTAATTAAACTGCAATTAGCAAATTGTAACCTAAACCAGGAAGCAAATGAAATGTTCCCATGGACCTTTATCATGATGAGGGTCCAGCCAGAAGACTGTTCTTTAAACACCTGGACGTGTCTTCCAAAAAGCAAATATCTTGGCTTTTGCATTGTATATACACAGCATGTGCAAGAGCCTTGATTGTAAATCATGAAACCCGAAAAGGTAAAGGGACTGCCTGAGACCAGTCTCTTCTGTCTCTTTCCTGCTTTGCTCTTTAGCCATGGAAGCCTAGGCACTATGAGATCACTTCGTGATGGCAGCATACAGGCACAGAATGCCCAATTTGGAGGAAGCTCTCCTCCATATAACCCAGTAATAATACTCCTAACAACATGGAGAAGTGATTTAGAGGTACAGTTAGCCCCTGATCTATTTAAATCTAGTGAGGAATGAAGTCAAATTGCTCCACTATACAGAGTGCACTGTTCCAGGACAAACTACACTAAATCTGTAATAGGGGAATAATTAGAAAACACCAACACCTCTTTTGGGGGTCACAGATGCTGACTTTCTTTATTCAGCCACCTATGATGGTGACAAAAATACTATTTAATATTAAATTTCCCAGTGAAACAGGCTTTGGCTGAATATTGTAAAGCATAAAATCATTGGGCTTGGCCCTTGCCAGTGTGTCTCAGTTGGTTAGATCATCCTCCTGTATACCAAAATGTTGCAGGTTTGAATCCTGTTCAGGGCACATGCCTAGGCTGCAGGTTTGGGCCCTGTCCATGGTGTCTTCAAGAGACAGATTGATGTTTCTCTCTCATATACATGTTTCTCTTTCTTTCTCTCTCCCTTCATTCCCTTCTCTCTAAAATCAGTAAGCATGTTCTTGAGTGAGCATTAAAAAATAACAATAACAACAACAAAAAACATTGGGTCTAAAGCTGGAACCCTGACAATTATATGATTTTAGGCAAGTCACTCCATAGTTCCTTCATAGAGCTGTTGCTGGACTTTGATAAGATAATATTATGTTCAATTTCCAGCATAAATGTTCACCCAGTAAAGAGTAACTATTACTAAAAAAGCACAGAAATGAAAAAGGTTTTTACTCTACCTCCCTAATTTTTCTAACAACTACTTCAGCTACAGTGTCACAACAAAGTGATGTGGGTTGCCCCACCCCAGTGAACACCTAAGGCTCTGTCTTCCCCTTACTATGTAATAGGCATGCCCAAACAAATAAACAAACAAACAAAAAAGGCCCAAATGAAAGAACAGATCAAAGCTCCAGGAAAAATACAACTAAGTGACAAAGAGATAGCCAACTATCAGATGCAAGTTCAAAACACTGGTAATCAGGATGCTCACAGAATTGGTTGAATATGGTGGCAAATTAGATGAAAAAAATGAAGGCTATGCTAAGTGAAATAAAGGAAAATGTACAGGGAACCAACAGTGAGAGGAAGGAAACTGGGACTCAAATCAATGGTGTGGACCAGAAAGAAGAAATAAACATTCAACCAGAAAAGAATGAAGAAACAAGAATTCAAAAAAATGAGGAGAGGTTTAGGACCCTCCAGGACATCTTTAAACATTCCAGCATCTGAATCATAGGGGTACCAGAAGGAGAAGAGGAAGGGCAACAAATTGAAAACTTATTTGAACAAATAATGAAAGAGAATTTCCCCAATCTGGAAAAGGAAATAGACTTCCAGGAAATCCAGAAAGCTCAGGGACTCCCGAAGAAGTTGGACCCAAGGAGAAACACACAAAGGCACATCATAATTACATTACCCAAGATGAAAGATAAAGAGAGAATCTTAGAAGCAGCAAGATAAAAAGAGACAGTTACCTACAAAGGAGTTTCCATAAGACTGTCAACTGATTTCTCAAAAGAAACCTTGCAGGCAAGAAGGGGCTATAAAGATTTGAAGTTGTGAAAGGCAAGGACCTATATCCAAGATAATTCTATCCAGCAAAGCTTTCATTTAGAATGGAAGGGCAAAAAAAAATAGAATGGAAGGGCAGATAAAGTGCTTCCCAAATAAGGTCAAGTTAAAGGAGTTCATCATCATTAAGCCCCTATTGTATGAAATGTTAAAGGGACTTATCTAAAAAAAAAGAAGATTAAAAACATGAACAGAAAAATGATGAAAAACTCACAACACTTAACCACTGAACCTAAAAAAAAATGAACTAGGCAAACAACTAGAACAGGAACAGAATCACAGAAATGGAGATCACATGGAGGGTTATCAGCAAGGAGGTGGGGAGGGAGAGAGAGGGGGAAAAGTTACAGAGAATAGTAGCATAAATGGTAGGTACAAAATAGACAGGGTAATGTTAAGAATAGTATAGGAAATGTAGAAGCCAAAGAACTTATATGTACGATCCATGGACATGAACAAAAAGGGGGAATGTGGATGGAAGGGGATGTACAGGGTGGAGGGGAATAAGGGAGGGTGGGATGGGACAACTGTAATAGCATAATCAATAAAATATATTTAAAATGTATACATACAATCTATATTTATTATATTAATATATTTTATATATTTTGTATAAGATATTTAATAAATACACATTTATTATATATTAAAATATATATTAATATTATATATTGAAGTATATATTAAATATATATATATGAAAGCCAGTCTTATACAGATATATAATTAGACAGGGAAGATTATTTTAATAAAGCCTTTTCATAAAATTTTTAAAAAGAAAGAAAAAATAAAGTACTATTTTAACAGTATATTAAGCATATGTGTGTGTGGAAGAAAAAAGGGGGCTGATGAAAAAACAAGTAGAAGGGATGACAGGACATTCAGAAAGCAAGCAAGCTGGTAAATGAGGCAGGAGGGGACTTGGCAAACATGGGACAAAAGCAGGTGTATGGAGAGGGGTGTATGACAAGAACAAACCAGCAGCTTGCACATATTTGGCAATCAGTGTGGTCTGAAATACCATGTGTGGCTTGTAAAAAGTAAAATATCTTTCCTTAAAGTATTTAAAACCTGACCAACATATTTTTGAAGTTGCTAGATGTTGCATAGCTCCCAAGCCTGATGTGTGTGAGGCACTGTGATGAGCTGCCCCTCATTTTTTTTTTTTTTTTTTTGCCATTCTTGGTGGCTCTCCAGCATCTCCTAACCTTTTGCAGGAAGCCATCCAGGCAGCCCATGGAACTTGGGGGAATCTGACATCATCTCCAGCTCTATCTCCATCTCCATTGTCAGTAATGGTTCTGGAGCTCTCACTGCAGCTGTCAACCTCAGCATCTAGGTGGTTGGAAGGCTCCACTGAGAAAGCCACTGCCTCCTGTATTGATGCCATTTGGGGTCAACTATGAAAAAAGGAGCCATCATTCTGGAGCTCGCCTTCACTTTGGCCTTTCAGAGATCAGAAAAATGCCTTTCTTTACCGTTTAAGCCATTTTGTGGTGGGCTTTCAATTGCTTGCAACTAAATGCATACTAAAGTTCTACAATGGTGAATGTTTCATAAAGGACTACAGTTCTGGCTCTGCCACTAATGAGCTACTGAGGACCTTGTTTCCCCATCTACAATATGAGGAGATCATCTTTGTGTTTCTATGATTCCCATCATCCTTCATCCTTCCAAATGTCAGTCTCTATGATTCTTCCATAGAAAATGGGACCCCGGGATCCAGTCTTTTACCATATCTCTTTTTCTACAAAATCAGGAGGAAAAAGTGGTACAAATTATGTACTGTAGAGATTGCAAAAGAAGAAATTATGTAAACCAGTTAACTGGTTAAAAGAATTCAACTAACTTTTGGAAGTTTCTAGTCGTTATTTCCCTTTAGTCTTTGGGGTTACTGTTCCTCTGGGCTGGTTTATTCCAGTTTCACCCTGAGACCAGAGTTAAGTCATTCCCTTATCTCACTTCAAGCAAGGTCTTTTTAATCAGGGAGTCCCAGGCACAATCATACTTGAATGCTTGTTGAATATTCATTTGAAGATACACCTCCAACTCAGATGCGCCTGTTCTGACCACACTGTTGCTGCTTTCTCTCTGTCTGTGGGTTTTGTCCAATACCCTATACCTTTATAACTTCTTCTCTTCTCAGAAAGGACCGTTTGTTCTTCACATCAGTAACCCTGGATATGATCACACTCCTTAAGCCCCAAACAAGTTTACTTCCTTTGAGAGTCACACATTCCCTGTTTACATCTGCAGATTGATATGCTCTGTTATCACTGTAGAGTATAACAAGATAAAGTGTAGAGGTCTTTGCACATGGAGAACTTACAGTATACCAAGGGGTCCAGGGATAAAAATAACTTCAGTATTGGACAGTATCTGATGATGACATGGAAGAGATCTAATAAAATGCTAAAAAAGTTTGGGAAAGTGAAATAAGATTTTCACTTGGAGGGATTCTGAATAAGAGTTGCTTTTAAAACATGGAATTTAAGCTAGGTTTTAGAAAACAGAGAGAATTTCACTTGATAGTGATCATAAGGGTATGATGTTATAGGCAAATAAAAAAGATAGATGAAAATCAGGATGGCAGAAAAGGTGGGACATACCCTGGAAAAGGCATTTAGTGGAGTGTGGACCCAAGGACAAGAAGTACATTAAAAAAGCTAGGAAGCCATGTTGGGCCCAGCTGGTGGGGAGCTTTGAGTACAAAGAAAAAGAATAATAATAATAATAACTTTAGTTTAGTGATAGGGAGTCATATTTCTGTTGTAGCAGTATCACACTATGTACTAATTTGGCTTTTAATCCAATTCCCTATGAAGTAAACTGTGAGATGTGTAAGGATTGTAAGACTGTCTTTTTTTTCTCTGTAATTTCAACATTTATCCCTGTGTGTTGCATATACTAGATTCTCAATACATGTTTGTTGAATGAATACTTAAGTTGATCAGATTTCTACCTATTGAAAAAAAAATCTAGCAGCATGGAGACAAGGACCACAGTTACAATGAGTGGCAGATCTGAAGAATTTTGAAATAGTTAGGAATTCAGAACCATAAAGAATGATGAAGGAAAACAACAACAACAAAAAAATGAATTAGAAAGAAATCATGAAAGAAGAAGCAGTGGGCCACAATGAAAAGTAAAAAATAAACATGAAGAAGATTATTTATTTAGGATTTCCATTCAAGATGGAGGCATAGGTAGACATCCTTTGCCTCCTCACATAACCATAAGAAGGATTACAACTAAACTCAAAACCAAAAACAGCCAGAACTGCCAGCCCATTGAACTGTATGGAAGTCAAACAACCAAGGATTTAAAGAAGCCATACTCATCCAGACTGGTAGGAGGGGTGGAGATGGGGACCAGGTCAGAGAGGATGTGGTATGGTGGTGGCAAGGTGGCAGCAGTAGCAATGGCAGGTGTAATGGGCAGTCCCACATTCATGTGTGGTAGATAAAAATTAGGAGGGATACCTGGGGCAAAGCCATCCCAGCCCCAGGCCAGATCACGCAGCCCAGGGTTTCAGCACTGGAAAGAGAAAGGCTCACAACTTCTGGCTATAAAAACCAGTGAGTGTTGAGGTGGTGGAAGAAACTGCTGGTCTCTCAGAAGAGCCCATGTACAGAGTCTACATAGTCCTATAACATACATGAACCCACCCACTTTAGGAACTACCACCAGGGCAACAGGTAGAAGGGTGCCAGTCACATATAGGAAGTGGGTGAAGTGACCGGAAAGAGGGTGAGTGCCAAGCAAGCCTCCAGCAGCCAGGCAGCTGCATTGTCTCCTCTCTGACCTCTCCCCCACATACAGAGCCACAAAGCAGTGAAGCGGGTTGCCCTGCCCTGCTGAATACCTAAGACTCTGCCCCACACAACATAGCAGGTGTGCCAAGACAGGGCATCAAAACAGTTCTACCTAATACATAGAAACAAACACAAGGAGGCTGCCAAACTGAAGAGACAAAGAAATATGGCTCAAATGAAAGAACAGAACAAAACACCAGAGAAGAACTAAATGAAATAGAGAGAGCCAACCTATCAGATGCAGAGTTCAAAACACTGGTGATAAGATGCTCAGGGAACCCACTGACTATGGCAAAAGCATAAGGGAAGAAATGAAGGATACACTAAGTAAAATAAAGAAAAATCCACAGAGAACCAACAGTGAAGGTAAGGAAACAAGGGTTCAAATCAACAATTTGAAACATAAGGAAGAAATAAAAATAAATAGTCAATCAGTACAGAATGAAGAAACAAGAATTCTTACACATGAGAGAGAATAAGAAGGTTCTGAGACATCTCCAAATGCGTCAATATCCAAATCATAGAGATGCCAGAGGGAGAAGAGGAAGAGTAAGAAATTGAAAACTTATTTGAACATAAAATGAAAGGAAGCTTCCCTAATTTGGTGAAGGAAATAGATATAAAAGTCCAGGAAACACCGAGAGTCCCAAACAAGTTGGACCCAAAGAGGACCACACCAAGACATATCATAATTAAAATGCCAAAGGTTAAAAATAAAGAGACAATCTTAAAAAACAGCAAGAGGAAAGCAGAGAGTTGCCTACAAAGGAGTTCCCCTATGACTATCACCTGATTTCTCAAAAGAAACTTTGCAGGCAAGAAGGGACTGTCAAGAAGTATTCAAAGTGATGAAAAGCAAGGACCTACATCCAAGATTATTTTCTGCAGCAAAGGTGTCATTTAGAATGGAAGGGCAAATAAAGTGCTTCCCAGACAATGTAAAGCTGAAGTTCATAATTACCAAGCCCTTATTATATGAAATGCTAACAGGACTTACTTAAGAAAAAGAAGATCAAAACTATGAACATTAAAATGACAACAAACTCACAACTATCAGCAAGTGAATCTGAAAACCAAAACCAAAGTAAGAAAACAATAGAACAGAAATAGAATCATAGATATGGAGATCATTTAGAGGGTTATCAGCGGGGAAGGGGGGAGAGTAGGGGAGAAAGTACAGGGAATAAGTATAATTTGTAGGTATAAAGTAGATAGAGGGTGTTAAGAATAGTATAAGAAATGGAGAAGCCAAAGAATTTATATGCACAACACATGGACATGAACTAAGGAAGAGGTTCCTGAAGGGAAGGGGGTGCTGGGCAGAGGAGGGAAAAAGTTGGGACAACTGTAGTAGAATAATTAATAAAATTCACTTTAAAAAATAAAAGTAAACATGAAGGGAAACTTAAACTGACTTTGAGCATTTGAAGCCAGGCGATGAGGAAGCTCCTGCCATTTGAAGCATGGCAGTCCTGGGTGCTTGCAACTTTGCTAGTGGGAGGTTCTCATCCCTGTCAGGGCACAGACTTGACTGACTGTTTTCTTTCCCTTACTGTATCCTCAAAACCAAAACAGACCACTAGGATCTCAACATTATTTGAACAAACAAATAAATGAATATCCTTTTGGTAATACTTTGGGAAAGCCATATCCCTCTCCTAGTTGCCAAATACTACACTCTGGGTAGGAAAAGAATTTAAGGGCTTGAGAGGTTTCATGACATCCAAGTCAGTGTTAGCACAAAGAACCATCTCAGAGAGGAGGATGAGGGAAATCTGATGTGAGGGATGAATGGGCTGTTAGATGAGTTGAAAAGGATCAGAAATATTCTGTGTGTTTCAACATTTTATTGAAATTATCATTAAAAAAAGTTTGCCAGGTACTTCCCAATAGCTGCCAGCATCTGCTATGACAGGAAAGCACCAAGGCGTGCACCATAGCCGGCTCTATAAATTTCCATTAGGTCTGACAGAGTGCAGTAGGGAGTGACAGAATGGCCAGAAACAGCTCCTTTCCTGCAAATGTCTTAAGATTGCAGCTGTGATATGGCCTGTGAGAGTGGATGCCCTGAGTAGAGAGAATAGAGGGCAGCAGAAAAGAGTCTGTGCACAGAAAAGCGGCAGAGACCATGGAAGCAGGAGAGGGCCTGGGAGCCACTTTGAAAGGATCTCATAAAAATGCCATGTTTTGGGAGGCAGGAGGAAGTGTAGGCAACTTCAGCACACGTGACAACGGTGCTAAATGAACTGTTAACACAAATAATCAAAGTGCAAGACCCATCCAGCACTGGCGCCAGCAAAGCGCAGGGCAGCGGGGAGAGGGAGGAGGTGCCAGGGTTGCTGGCAGGCCAGGGGTTGGGGGGGGCGGTGCTTGTCATCTGGAATGCTGGGTGACAGGTGGAGACTTGCCTGGGAAGGAGGGTGGGAGTAGGGAGGTGGGGAAGTGGGAGGTCTAGGGGTGGGAGGGTGGAGACTGGGGGAATTTGTGGGGGGCACACCAGGGGAACTAGGGCAGAGGGAAGTCAGGGCAAGAAGTAGCCAGACCCTACCCTAGGAAGGGCAGCACTATGCCCTAGTTCAACGTGGTGCACAGGTGCACTGTGGTGCACTGGTAGCTTAGCAACAGCTGCCCTCTGAAGGCCTGAGCTTCCCCCAGAGCCTTAGAGGTGGTGGGGCCTTACTGGCCATGAGTCTTGCATCATAACTGAGCAAATAAAAAGAGGTCAAGTCAAGGGGGTGTGGGGGTGTTGTGGGTAAAGAAGGCCTGGTGACTGGCCTGGCCTTTACATGTCTGCTCAGACTGTGAAAGCATCGAAAATCTGCTTTGTGGGTACATGCTCCTTGTTTCCACCAGTAGAAAGGTCAGAACATTTTTTTACATGCCATCTCTGCTGCTTTGCTCTGTGAGCTGAGAGGGGGAGATTGTCTTCTCTTTGTAGATAAAGGGATTGACTGGACATAAGACTGGCCTATTCAGAGCTGGGCCTCCTCATCCATGTACTACACAAGTGTCCTGGGTGCCCAGTGCCCTGGGCTCCAGTGCCAGGTGACATCTACATTGCTAAGAAGTAGGATGGAATAAAACCCTGTTTTTAACAAGGTGGGAGTGGAGACCCAAGTAATGGCAAGTGTTTTGGGGTAGCCTTCCTGAGATCCTGGGATTAAAAAAGGGTGCTTCCTGGAAGGAACTGGATTTGAGAAGATTTTTAAATTGATACCTGGTCTTGTGTAAAGTGTTCTCATCCAGGTATGTCTCTAAGAATCAAAGCAAGGTGCATTAAGATTTAGTCTGACAAATAAATTGAAAAAGAAAGAATAAAAGTGAGACAGACAAGCTGGCCAGCAGCATAGCTGCTCTGTGAGAAAGCCACCCTAAATGCCACAGTGAGAACACAGTCCTGTCTTCACTAAGCCAAAGCAGTCAACTTCTAAAGGCTGAAATACAAGGACAAATTGGTAAACTGGCATAATTTAGTTTTTATAAGTTTTTAAAAACTAGATTTAACTTTAGTGCATTTATGTCCAATATATATGTTTATACAGGCATAGCCAATGAAACACAGTATTTCTTTCTTTGAAAAAAGTATTAAAATCATGATCGAGTGATTAAGAAAACTTTAACATGATAGTTAAATTCCCATAAAATGTCTTAATAAGAAAGGAAAATTGTAAAATGTGTCCTCTGAACATTCCCTGGATGTTCAGAACTGCTCTGTGAGGCAGGTCTGGTCCTGAGTCCCATACTTCAGGCCCAAAGCCTCCAGGCATGAGGGTCAGAAGTGTAGCCAAGGCTAGTCAGCCAGTGCATGTGATTTGAACCCAAGGCTACATCTGGAGCCTGTACTCTTTCAACCATCCCAGAAGGCGATGGTCCAGAAAAGCAGTAAGAATATGTTATCTCAACTGGCCAATGTGGCTCAATTGGTTGGAGTGCTGTCCTGTGCACCAAAGGGTCATAGTAGGATTGTGGGTCTGGGTACATGCCTAGGTTATGGGTTCAGTCCCCAGCTGGAATGTGCGTGGGAAGCAACCAATTGATGTTTCTTTCATATTGGTGTTTCTCTCTCTCTCTCTCTCTGTCTCTCTCTCTCTCTCTCTGTCTGTCTGTCTCTCTCTCTCTCTCTCTCTCTCTCTCTCTCTCTCTCTCTCTCTTTCCTGCTTCCTTTCTCTCTCTCTGGAATGAATATATACATATATATTCATGTATATGTGTGTGTGTGTTCACATTGTTCATTCAGCAAAGAGCTAGGATCCAAGAAGGAAAAGCAAGCATCATAATGGGATTCCTGCGTAGCAGAGCAGCCAGGCCCCCTTGTGGAGCAGGAGGGGGACATAAAGTAATGAACTCATAGATGACCACCTGATTACAGATTGTAACTTTGTGGAGGTCCTGGAAACAGAGTGACAATACACTCCCAGGAACCAAGTTCTCTCCCAGATCAAATGAAAGAGGACAGTGACCTCAATTTCCTCACAGTACTCATCCCAATGATGAGGCTACTGCCAGAAAGAGCAATAATTCCATGGAGGCAGTGCTGGCTATGTGGCCACCACTGTGTGAAACACCTCCATAGATTTTTTTACTCCTACCAATCATCCCATGTCTGAGTCTGTATTGTTATACTCATTCTACAGATGAAGAAACTGAGATAGAGAAATTAAGATCTCACAGGGACAGGGTAAAGCCTTGCTTTAAAATCATGTCAGATCTTGTGTTTGTTTTTTTTTTAAAGCTTGTTGTTTTCCCCTGTGTGTCCCAGTATATAAAATAGAAAAGAATACAGCTCATGTACTTAGTCTGCTTCAGTACAATATAAAGAGCATGACTATAGGTTGTGTGGCATATAAATACAGGACGTATTCCAGGGCACACAGCAGAGTGACCAGTGTTGAGGCTGGGGGCACAGGCCACTTACTCTGCATTGGACTGAACCTGTTTTTCTAAACACAAATAAGGTCATTAACTTATACAGGCTAATGATAATACCCACACAGATGGTAACAGCACCTTGCCCTCCACACGGCCACCTCATGTAATCCTTGGAGCAATGTTGGGGTAAGTGGTATTATTTCCCTTGTAGAGAGGAAAAAAAAAACCTAAAATGTTAAAAGCTTGTGTACCTCACACAGTTAAGACCTGACAATCAGAACTCAGGTCTGTAGGCCTCCAAAGCCTGTGCTTTGACCCTGGTGGCACCTGGCTCCTCAACAAAATAATGTAACTGAGAACTAGAATTCCTCATTCCAGTTCTTATGTGCAATAATTATAGAGTAAAAAAGCTATGAATTCAGTTTTTTGTTTAAAAAAAATTGCTGTGTAACTAGGTCAGGTAAACAGAATGATATTTGGACTAGCTTGGTCTAACTCTGAAGATTTATAATAGAACATCTGAACTCAGCTAGAAAAGGGCTGAGTCATCCATACTGGTATTCCAGTCCACAATGCAATGAACTCTGGGCATATAAGCAACCTACAAGGCCCGTCTTAGGCTGTCCAGTGGTAGCTTGGTGACACCTATCCTAACAGCCCTCTAGTAACAGACAGCTCTGACAAGTGCCTCTGATATTCTCTCTAAATACAACTAATAAGACTTGCTCCAGCTTTATTTACATGTTCAGAACTATTCATAGGAGGAAGAAACCTTTAGAGATGGAATTTCAAATGCCAAGGGAGAAAAAGGCCCTATGTGTTGTGTATAAAGAAGTTTAATATTCTTCATAATCATAAGAATGTCCCTATCTACAAAAGCAAATTTACAATAAATCAGACTGTTGTAGTACAGTGTATTTCTGCTAGCTGTGTGCTTGGGCAGGCTCTCAGGAACACTGAGACAACCCCTGCACCCCTCAAGCCATACCCACACACCTGACAAGACTTTAAATGGTCCTTTCTTAGTCTCTAGTAGACATGATGGAAGTGTGTTGAAGTAAGCAGAGAGATTCCTTTTAAAAGCCAAAACAAAAATCATTCCCCTCTTCTGAGCATTCTGTTAGACCCTCCCCTATTCAAGGATAGTTCTCTGAAAATCTCAGAGTATCTCCAAGTGAATGGTTCTTAACACCACTGAATTCATTTAGATGGATTTACACAAGCACGTGTATTGGAGAGCCATGGCCATTCCCTGAGACTGGATTTGATGTAGAACAAACATACTGGGTCTGCTGCAGTGGCGGCTCTGGTCAGAGAAATAAGCCCAGGCTCCACCTGCTCTTTCACAAAACCATTTGGTGGATTGCTCCATCCCTCCCTGCACTCTGTCATTCACTTCCATTTCAGCATCCTGATGTCCTCTCTTTCACTGAACTTTCCCAGACTACCCATAGCATGGATTGCACCCACCCTGTCCCTCAAAACCCTACCAGTTATGCTCCTATAGCACTTGGTATGAGCCTTTATAAGAGAACTTGTCACATTGCAAGTGTTTGCTTCCATGTTTCTGTATACGGTGTCACATGAGGTCCTGTAGCATGAATGGCAGTTCTCTGTGTCCATGTAGAGTTTCAGGCTACTGCATGGACTCTGAGGAAAAACAAGCATATCTTTTATACCTCTGGTGTCACCAAGAAGTGCCAGGCTCAGTAGTAGAAATAGCAAAGGATCTTTTTGAGCAAACTCTTAAGACCAATAGGGGTACTATGACCAAAATAATAAATAGCAAAAGGCCCTACAAAGAGCAGCTAATGTTTGCCATTAAATACCAATCTGCGTTTGTAGAATACAGAAAGGTACAGCATATAAGTAACATCTGATCATTTCACTGGGATTAAAAGATCAAAGATATAATGTTTGTATTTTAAAATGACAAAATTAATATATTCTGTCCTTGCTGGTGTACCTCAGTGGATTGAGTGTGGGCCTGTGAACCAAAGGATCGTGGTTTGATTCCAGTCAGTGCACATACCTGGGTTGCAGGCCAGTTCCCAGCAGGGGATGCATAAGAGGCAACCACACATTGATGTTTGCCTCTCTCCTTCCCTTCCCCTCTAAAGATAAATAAATAAAATCTTTAAAAAATAATAAAAAATAAAATGACAAAATTAATATATTAGTTAAAGATAGAATTTGTGTCTTTTTTACCTTATTTCCCCATAGAAATCTGATAGGCATTCATTAAGAGTTGAATGAATTAGTGAATAACAACTGATAATAGAGGAGATGAAGAGAAGCATTTAATTGACACAAGCATTAAATTAATAAATAAAAACTCTTTTCAGGCTTTAACTTTTTTTATTAAATAAGTCAGGCACAAAAAAAATTAAGCAAAGTAAAAGAACTCTGAGGAGCCATATTGCTTTTAACAAGATCATTTAAAATCTTCTCTTATAGTCATCTTCATGGGTCATACATCCTTAACATGTAGCGTGGCTTTTCCTCTCTAGGTTTCTATTTCTGTTCAAGGGAAAAGTTTGGGGTCAGCTAAATTTGACACCTCTTGTGAAATCCCAGAGTTTCAAAAACTAATGGAATTTATGGCAAAAGGAACTTTTTTTTTTATTTGTTTAGAAACATACCCAGAAGGTCATCATGGGTATCCTTTTAATAAGACAAAGAGGGAAAAGGAAGAAAGTGGAATAAAAAAATACAAGCAACCAGCATTTTTTTAAGTTCTTACAACAAACATGCTCCTGTTGATGTTAACATTTTTAGCACCTAAGTACTAGTTTGTAGTGTTGGAGAAAATATATAACTTTTTTATTAAAGAAAGTTTGTGTTAATATAAAAATTTTTTATGCATGAAACAGCATAGCAAGATTAACTGTTTTAAAGATATTTAGCTCATTCCAAGTCTGCATCAACATTAGGAAAACATCTCAGCTCCTCCAATGGAACTGTTTCTAGGCAGCTGGGTTTTGCTGCCTACCCTATTCTGAATATGTTCAAAGTCTTCCCTAGAACACCCAAGCTTTATCCCCATGTCCCGTGTTGATCTTTCAAGATTTGATCACTTAGCTACTAGGGATTCCATGGAAGCTGGAATAGTTTGGACAAAGTAGGTGGAGGGTAGAAGAGAGGGCATGGTGTGGAGACAGGAACAGGTCCTCCCTCTGGGAGTCTGGGCAGTATGTCAATATGCTGCACTCAAGGTGAAGATCAAACGTCATTTCAGCCTTATGTTGGCAGTCTGCTTTTTCCTGTCTAGAAACTGAGGGTTTTCCATGTTATTCTCCAAAGAAGCCAAAATCATTGCACATTTACCATAACAAGGCAAATAATATTATAAACCACATAAAAATGGAAAATAAGAAGCAAAAATTTTAAAAGTAAAATATGGCAGTTTCTCTCCAAAATTTTGCAACTGAAAAGGAAGATGCCCTTTATCTTAACTATTCTATACATATTTTTCATTCTGACTTTATTGTTATCAAGGCTGTTGCTTTTATCAAGAAAATGTTCTGAATATTATAATAAAATCTCCCAGCTATTTCAGGACAGTGTTGTTTAAAAAAAAGTCTAGAAATATAATTGTACTTGAGGCTTCTCCAATATTAGCCTTTTTTTTTTTTTTTGCATTTTTACCTTTGTTAGTGTTGGAGAGCATCAGAATTTCACTAATAAAATCACTCAAGACTCCAAAGACAATAGAAAACGAATTTACCTGAGATCAATGTAATTTATTTCCATTTTGCTCTATGCAATTGACAAGAATCAATGCTTCTAGTTTCAGGCTTACAGTCTACTTCTGTCATCACAGGTTCCAGGACAACAAACCCACTTCTCTCCATTCATTGTCTAACTTAAAGAACTTAAACACGGGAAAACACAAAGGAAACCCACAGTTTCCATGAGATTTCAACAAAGGTTTTTAAAAGTGTTGTACTTTTAGAGATTTGGCAACCACAAATAACCAGACAGGGACAAAATACAATGTTCAAAACCACTTTTTCTCTTACAAATTATTTCTCTCACTTAAAAAATCATTATGCAAACCTAGGCATATTGTATGTACAAATAAAATAAGCATACATTTTACTTTGGCAATGATCTTCTTAACGCACTGTGCATGTGCACCCTGGTCCCACTGTTAAAGATTTCACTAGGGATATCACTAGGGATATCCTGTGTGCTTTCACAGGCAAACAGGAATGAGTAGTGTGGATTTTAGTCCTAAAATGCAGTTATAACAGCAGATGAACATTTCCAGGGTTTTACTGCATATCACACCCTATGTGGAAGCTTTATGTTATTGTTGCTTTTTTTCTTTTTATTTGGCAGTAGTATTTTGGCAGTTTGTTATCCAGAACTCAGATGTTGAGTTTTGGATATCAAATAAATTTAAAGCTTAGCAATTCCAACCTGATCTTTGCACTGAACAGTCTCTTGGCCCTTCAAAGTTTACATCTTCCCATGCCACATATGGAAATCCAGTTAATGAGAGAAGCAGTCATTCTAGGTAAAGATAGCAAGACTGGATTTTAATCTCCTAAGGAAAAAAGTGATTTTATTCTGTGGCTCTAGATATAAGTGAATCAAATAATGGAGCTTAGCCTATGATGTCTCCATCACCTCCTTGTATTTCTTGCACCAGCACTATCTTGACTCTCTTTCTTGATTGCCTTCTGTTTAGAAACACTGTTTCCTCTCTTTTCAGTCCTTGCATCCTATTCTTACAGCTGAGTCACCTCCTGCTACCCAGGGGGAGCCTGATAAGGATCTGTGGAGCATTTGCTTTCTCCCTTTCCTGGCTTGCTCCATATTGCATGTCCATGGGGAATATTGGGAATATCAAAAATAAAACATACCTAATCAAATTGGCCCCCTTGATGTTGCATCAGGAAATCTCATGTGCCATCTATTGGGAACAAACAAATATTTTGGAAGATTGGTGAAATTTAAGTAGGTGGCGAACCACCTACTGTTATCTCCCTTGAGAGGCATTGCCACTGACAGCTGCATGCATTACTTTTTACTTGCCAAAATATTCATACCAAGGGTTTCTAGAAGAACTTTGAACCCCTATGCTTTATGTCTATAAATAAGTGTTGAATTTGTTGTTTCTTTGTATTTCAATTATTAAGGGGGGATATCTTATCTATATTCTGGCCCATTCAGCAAATTTTCAGTCACATATGCATAACTGAATACATAAAATGGTTTTTATGTAACCTAATTTTGAGACCTTGGTCAATCCTTCAATCTCCTTAAGTTTAAATTTCTTAGTCAATTAAATATGAAGTTTGGAGTATTTGGTGCTAAGGTTCATTTCAGTTCTAAAATGCCATTCTCACCAAATTTAATATTAATCTCGCCACAGGGGCCAAAGGACTGTGAAATAATAGAAAATGAGAAGTTTTAAGAAAGTCACATTTCCGATGTACCTACCACCGGAAGGGAGAGCTCCCCTTGGTAAGAACACCTATTTTGGATTTAGATGAATGAAAAAGAAACCTTTGTTGTTTTAAAGCCTTTTGAGGTTTAAAATATATTTGTGGTTTTATTTGCTACAACAGCTAGTGTTAACTAATACACTTCTGTACTGTAGTTTTGTCATTTAAAAGAATGAGAATAGTAAGTAGCATCTAGGAAAGATTTTGTGAGATTTAAATCAGATATTTGTGAAAGGACCCACAATGTGCCACAAGAGTAAATGTTATTTCTCTGCTACCTCCATCCAGCTGCCAAGGGAAGACACAGAGACCCCTTTTGCACTGTGTGGGCATGAATGAGACCCATGCTCCACAGGGTCCACCAGTGGGGGCTGTTCCTTTGAACAGCAGCTGACAAGCCTGTGTTCCCCCAGAGGGAGTTGTGTGGGATGTAGCTTCCTCATAGGATGACACAGGTTGGGAACAAGAGCATTTAGATGATTTCTCTCTCCAAAGGCTGGGTAAGCTGAAAAATGTCACTTGGATTTTCCTTCAGTGCCTCTGCCACAGTGCTTTCCCTCACCCTGGAGTCTAACTGCTGTTCTTACCTTGAAGACTCTACTGTTCCTTGGGAACAAGTCATCCTATGAAGATTGTGTGTTACAAGATCCCAGTTTCCTGTGTCTGCCACGGAAGCAGGGGGCAGACCTGTAATGTTCTTTGGATGACAGCAGACACTTAAAGGATGTCATGTGGTCATAAGAGCAACCCTCTTCACCCATCAACACAACCACAAAAAAGACCACATAGAGTTAATTAGGAAAAATCCATAACACGCAATTATAAACATAAATGGAGCACAGGTAGGACTTCAGAGAGTCAGAAAGAAGTAGGGCCCAGGATGACCATCATGACTGTGATGGTGCCCCTGTCACAGAGGCTCCACTTCTAAGTAATAGTAAATATCCTGCCTCAGGTGACACAAAGAATTTGATTGTTGTGGGAAAGAAGCAAATTTCCAAATTCAGTTTGTGTTAAGGCATGCGATCAGTAAACTGGAAACTATCAAAGTCCGTCTTTGTTCATGATGATGATGACAATTGCAGCTCACTCTCACATGGGCTTTTCTTGTTTTCTTTACATAATAACCTATATGGCTCCAGAGTTGACTAGATTTTACACTATGTCACTGTTACCTCACAGCCTTCCTATCACTTTTCTTGCAGATTTCCTAAAAACAGATTTCAGTATCTTTTTCCCCTAAAAATGCTTTGAAAATTTTAAGAGTTTTCAACACTCTGAAGCAAAGCTCCTTGTGGAGCCTGCTTACCCACCCCCTCACCCCACCCCACTCCACCCCCACCCTCCACACCTCCGACAGAAGCCTGTGCCTTCCAGAACCATCCCACTACATTTGTTCCATAGTCATGCAAAGGAACCCAAAGGTTTGTGGGACAAATGGAATGAATTATGCAGAAACCCCAGAGAAGATAAACCCTGCCTGAAGAAAGAACCCTTGCCTTTGAGCTCATTCTGAAAGCTCACACTCCCCTCCCCTCTGGGCACTGTCTAGAGAGAGTGAAGCCAGTGTGAACAGAGGGACAACTGGCCACACCAGGCAGCACAGTTTACCCTTTTGGAGCACAGCAAGCTCGCTCTTAACTCCTACCTACCCTGCTCTGTGCTCTTTGCCTCTCCCCTATGACAAGCCTTTGCATTTATTATAAGCCAGTGTTCATCTTGCCTGACTCATCTGGGCTGGTTTTCATGTTACATCCTCTATCCAGAACCAGGTTTCCTTCCTTCAGTGACTCAGTGCATACTCCCAGGGAGGTCAGATGAGGAACCTTTGTCCCCTCCCCCATCCTCTCTCATTTGGATGGCTCCTGTCACTTTGACTTTCTGTATTCCAGCAGCCTTGTCTACTTTCCCAATTCTTCCTTCATTCACTCCTTAAAATTACCTTCTCTTCTGGGAAAATCCCTAATGTGTTATCATACTTTTCTTTTCTCTATAAATGCTTAATTTTTTTAAGACTCGTTTGAGACTCTGACAAAAGATATTGATTCTTCCTCAAAGAAATGTTCATATACTTTCATCTTGGTCAGCCTCATAGCACTGCCCTTTCCTAGGGCTTTGGTGGAGCACCTTTGTTCTGAATATTCCTTTGAACCCTGGGCACCAATGGGCACCTGATGCTCAGCTGTGGTGACCCCAGAGAATGCTCTGCATAGTTACTGAGACCTCAGGGTGTCTGGCTACCACTCAAGGCAACCCTTTCCCCCCAGGCCTGAAGTGTGGATGAAACTCCAGAAGAAATAAGACATGGCCTAGGGATGAAGGGACGGATTTGAAACTGTAATTCAATCTACTATTTGAGGCTTGGCAAGAGTACCTAAGGGATTTCATGAAAACCCTGAATCTTATTCATTTCAGAGCAATTAAGCAGACCCCAGAGTCCTGGCTCCAGTGAGCCGCTTAGCTCTTGGTTTTATTGCCGTTTCCTTTTGCTTAGCCAGCACTAGCTCCCATCCTTCTACTGTTTTGGTGCCATGGAGGGGGGCTCCACAAGCAAGCATGGGGCTGGAGGGTGGGGGTGTGGGCACAAACTTGGGCCAGGCCAGTGAGGCACATGTGGCTTCCAGGTCTGCAGCTCTCAGGCACTGATGTGTGGTATAATCAAAAACATCCAGCAGTAATTTAATAGTTCCCACCAAGCACAGACAAAAAGTCTAGCAATTCTTCCTTCCACGTAATTAACCCTTAGAGGAGGAGAAAAGGGCCAAAAGGAAGGGAAAATTAATCTCTTATAGTTGCTACCTCGGGACTTTTTGCTTTTAGATTTTTGCTCTAATGTAGAGAGAAAGCTGTGAAGTTTGGAAACTTGCAGTGAACAGGAATTTATATTAAAATGTCTTTTTTCAGTTCTGACAGAGGGGAAGCAGGTGAGGAAGGGCAGGAGGACTCTCACACCTCTCACACAAAGCAAGGCCAGTCCTGCTAAGGTTGTCCATCTACACAGGCCAAACAGAACGGCAGTCAGCACAGAGCTGTGAACATGGTACTATACTTTTTAAAGGCATTTGACACAGACTTTGATGCACAATGAAGCTATTCATTCATTCATTTATTCATTCTCACCTGAAGATATATTTATTGATTTTAGAGAGACAGGAAAGGAGACAGAGAGAAAGAGAAAAACATCAGTGTGGGAAAGAAACATCAGTCAGTTGCCTCTTGTATGCACCCTGACCAGGAACTGAACCTACAACCTAGGTATGTGCCCTGATCAGGGATCGAACCTACACCCTCTTGGTGCATGGGATGACATTCTAATCAACTAAACCAGCTGGCTAGGACTGAAACAATTGATTTAATTGGAACTGAGGCCATATCTCCTCCAAGAGAGCCTGATTAGCTACCTTTCCAACCTCTGGGCATCATCCTCATCCCTCTGAAGTGTTAGAGTCAGCATGAGTCACCAGGACAGCAGGCACATTCCAACTGGCAAGTGGAGTTCAGGAATTAAGCAAGTGATAAAATTAGAAGCATAAGCTTTGGAAGAAATTTTCTTCTAGTTAAAAGTTTTGATTGCAAATTACAAATTCTCCAAAAATTAGTCATCCACCATTGTCAAAATTTTCCATGTATGATAAGATCAGTATCAGCTCTCATGTTATTTGAACTATAGACTCACATGCATCTGAGACCTCTGATGGCACCTTGCACATAAACACACTCTTGTGCACCTAGGATCATGTGGAGGCCTAGTGGGGAAGGGGTTGCATTCCACATTGAAGGAAAATCCTCAGCAACAGTATGCAATTGGAATTAATTTGATGTACAGAGGCGATAGAAAGGATATAACTATGTGCTTATTTATGAATTACAACAGATGCCATAACAATCCTAATTAATGGCTAAATCAAGTGGTAATTCATTTCAAGCAATATTTTCAGTCATCTCAACAGGCCTAACTCTGTGAATATGTAAGAGATGTGTATGTATATCCTTAGGGTGGGAATGAAGCCTTCGTCAGAGAACACACACCTACTTGACTCCACAGTCTGATATCCTGACTCTAAGCGTGTCCTAACTATTCAAGTAGTGCATGGAAGAAATATGGACAAGATGAGCTTCCAAGCTGCTATGACTGGATGACATATACTTCTCTCCCCACTGAGATGGAGAGCCAGGAAAAGATGGGCCAATTTCCTCTTTTGTACCTGGGCCAGGAATGGAATTCTCCACTCCAGATGGAGGGTCCTCATATATGGACCAAAGTCTGTCTTCTGGTAGATAAAATGCCCCTATCACATGCAAAATAGTTGGTATATATTTACATGCTACATAAATGGATATGGCACTTATTAACCAACATATTTGATAAAATGTAAAACTTTATGGGAAACGCATGTTATTCTGTGTGATGGGAGAAGTTGGATGAGATGGCTCTGACAACGTGAGCTTTCCAGAGAATCCAGTGTTTTATCTTGAGATCAGGAACAGTACTTTCTTATGAAATGTGTCTTACATGACAGCATTTAGTATCCTGTCCCAAACAAGAACAACTTCCCAAGTGAAATCTAAGAAACCAAAACAATCATAACAAGAGAATGTGCTGTATAAGACTATCTGGGTCTTAACATTTTCCTCTTCTTTCTTTGACATTAACTATTGTCTGAGAGAAAATGTAACTCAGAGTGAGCCATCTGTCTTTAGTTTCTTTCTGGGTGTGTTGCCACCCACAGTAATCAGCCTAATCCCCAAATCAGTAATTCTGTTATACTGATAGGGCCCTGATGAAAGGAAAGTAAATTAAGAACCTTTATGTTTGCTTCCCTGGGCTTCTTAGAATCATAATTTGGCTATCATCCTTCCCATATTTTTAGCATGTTCAATGCAGGTTGACTGAGGTGGCCCTGGCAGGGGTGCCAGCATCCCCCTGACACCACAAGGATGCTTCAGGAACAGGGAAAGCAGTGTTTGCTCTCATACTGGTCTCTTATGCTCTTTCCAATCCTTTCATTGCAGTCTTCCCCTACAAGGCTGGGCATTGCTTCAACCAGCTACCTTTCCTCAGGGAAGCTGTCCCTACTCCCTCCCAGCCAGCCACCTTGGCACTCCAGACTGCCCTTTCCACAGCAAGAATCATGCAATTTGGGTGGCTTAAAGTCATTCAACCTTTGGCCTATGCCTATAACTCCACCTAAAACATTCAGTAATTGCCTTGAAATGCAATGCCCAACATGTTAGATAGCTTCCTTGCAATCTAACCTCACTTTATTAATGTGTGTCATGTTTTTCTATTGAGAGCCCCTTTTCATAGAGCCTTCTATGGCAAAGAGACCAAACTGGTGTATGACCTCAAGCATGGAGGTGGCCCAGTGTCACATGACAAAAGTCACAGATGTTTCCTCAGCAATTCCCATTATCCTAGAACAGATCCAGAAAAGCAGAGATGTGAAGCAGAACTGGGACAGGTAACTTAGGGTCCAATCATATTTTCCTCCTTTTCTATTAAAATGCATCTCCCTCCTATCCTCTCCAATCTCTCAGGGCTTCCTGTTTCCTAAGTCCTTTGTAAATTAAAGTGATGATACTTATCCTGGAATTCAAATTCTTTCAAGTCAATGTAGTAATTCTTCAAGCATTTGCATTTTCAGGTTTTTTTAAATTCTCTAATCATTAAATGGAAGCTTTGTATCTTGTTAAAGAAATGTCTAGTTTAAGGGGAGGATTTTTGGATGCATCCTCCTTACAGCTAAAATCATGAGTTCCATGTGGCTGGATCTAAAAGAGTCATAGGCACTGGAGCTTGTGCTCCTCTGCCTGCCACTCCTCTCTCTCTTCCAATCCTGGTTCCCAACCTCTCTTCCAGTCCTCCACCCAGGACTCTCCTGTGAATGTAGAGAAACAGTCTTCCTCCCTCCCATCATTGACCATCCCCCACCAAGAGACCACACCTTTGTGGGGCTACTTTGACCATCCCAGACTCTCCCTACAGCATTGATGTCAGCACTGGGGCATGAAGGCACCTAGACAGAATGAGAGGAAGAATGTGGGGAATTCTGGTGCATGTGGGAAGTTTCTGGACCCCAGAGACTGTTAGTGGGGTCCAGAAAGGCCCAGGTGATGGTACATGAGATGAGGAGCTCTGCCTTTGCATACCGGGAAGTGGCAGCCACACACTGTACCAGGAAAACTGAACTGACACCACATCTAAATGCTAGACCTAATAAGAGAAAACATTTAGAAGATGACTCATCTGTGTAAGTCATACTGATTAGACTTATTTTGGTTAACTACTCATTATTTACACCTAACTATCGTGCAGCACAATAATGGCTATGTACATCATGAAATATGTGTCAGATTAACTTTCTTTTGATTACAGTGACAAATCCTGCAAATGTATGACTACTTGGTCTTTTTAATTAGTTTCTTCTGTAGCACAAGCCGCTCTGGCAGCATGATTTTATGTGTTTGTCCTAAAATAAATGAAATGAAATAAAATGAAATAAAATAAAATAAAATAAAATAAAATAAAATAAAATAAAATAAAATAAAATAGAGAGATAAGCAACACTGAACTTGTCCAGAAGCCTTAAGTGACCAGGCCCCTGCCCTTCCTGTCTCCTGAAAAGGAAATCAAGTCCTGACAATGAGGCTGCAGCTTTGTTCTCATTTTCTTATCTCCAGTGCCCAGAAACTGCTACACTCTAGGTATTAATAGAAATTTAGTAGGCAAATGGTAACTAAATGACTGAAAGTAATGGTAGAATCAGTATAGGTGAGGTTTTGACAGCTCTGCTGTGACACCCCAGAGCACAAGTAGGATAAAGAATAACTTACCATAGGTGAGAGTGATCTAAATAGTCACCTACATTGGCATCCTGGCTCCATCACAAGTTCTTACTACTTTTCCCACATCACTCATATGCTGGAGCCTCCATTTTTCTCCCCGGAATGCGGAGATATTAATCACTTCACAGAATCCACAGAAAGATTAAATAAGTTAAGGAAAAAAACTTTATAAATGCTAATGCCAAAAAAATCATATGCTTTCCTTGCAGACCTTATCTATCCATTAAATGGGAATTTCTTATGACTGGGTGTACAGTGAGTATTTTAGAGTCTCTTTTCTATGGAGGGTGTTTGAAAGAGCCATACTAGATAAGGGATGGAGTCCACAATTGAGCCTTGGATTTCAGAGAAAACTATCAGTGTTGTCAGAATTTTATGTTCAACTTACCAAACACATACTGAGGAGAAGTGCTATGTGTCTGCCCTGCACTTGTCATCTATGCTGCCCAGGCCCACTCCAAGTTCCTCAGAGCAAAGTTAAGTGGCATTGACTGCACCCCTCACCATGCCCATTCCTTTGAAAGAGCCCACCATCTGGACCTTCTCATGGCTCACTGGAAGAAAGTGTTCTGGGGCCTACCAGCCCATGCTTCATGCCAGGTAAACCACTTCTTTGTTCATTACTCCTCCTTTTTGGCCTGATTCCTCTTCTGTAACTATTGTTTGATTTTTAAAATACTCAACCTTGAATCAATGTGAGTGCTGTGGACTGAACTGTATGCCCCAGAATTTATGTGGTGAAGCCCCAACCAGTAAAGTGACTGTATTTGAAGACAGGGCTTTTGTTATAGAACAGACCCAAGGCGGATGTACAATATACTATTACCGAAAGGGCCCCCCTTTAGGTTCGCTATGCCTGCTGCCAGAGGAAAGACATCTCTCAATGCCAGAGATTTGTGTACAGGAAAGGAAATGTTTATTTAAAGCTATACAGACTTAGAGTAGTGACTCAATGTCTTCATTAAAATATTAAAGTCTTTTAGGATACCCACAGATGCATGCAGTCCTTCCTTCTCCCTCTTCCCTGGGGTACCATATCTTAGGAAAAGAAGCAGAAGTCTGTGATTCAGGCTCCTGGCACCATCAGTTGTGTCACCACCAGGATCTCTAGTTAATCCAAAGACATGTGGCACCTTCTCATGGCCCACCAGCAAGAGTCCTTTCACCCCTTTTCTTCCAGGCAAAGTTTCTCCTGCTTCCTAAGCCATGTGGCAAAAGGGAGTACCCGAAAGCCATGTGGTCCTTATTCTCACCAAAGCTGCAGGGATCCCCACTCTGCCAAAACTGTGTAGTTCTTCCTCACCAAAGCTACCGTGTCTGGGTTTAAATCCCACACAAGTCTTCCTCTGCACCCCCATTTCTGACTCCTTGTACAATCAGTTGCACCTGCCAGCATTCCTGTATTCTTCTAGGTTTATTGGGCTGCCATCGTAATTCTGGGCAGGTGTGGCCCCATGTCATGGAACTAATCTTCTCCAAGCTCTCACACAGGCGCTATAACCAGGGGGAGCTGCCCACCAGTTACATCTTGGGTGGAAGTCACTCCCATCCCCCTGGCTCAAAGTATGGCCATAGCTATTTAACATATTTATGAAACCAGTTAAATGTTATAGATATGTTAAATGACCATGTCAGAAGTTAGCTGCAAAGCTGTTGCTGTACAAAATAGCTTTGCATGTTCCTACTCCATGTGTCCCTTCCTCCAATTCAAACCTGTAGTGGGGAGGGGGAGGACATCCTATACATCTTTCTAATATTTCCTGGACACCTTGAGTTCTGGACCCCATTCCAAATCCCTATTTGGGGGCCCCCTCTTGGTTTCACCCTGTTACACTTTTAGGAGGTAATTAAGGTTAAATGAAGTCATAAAGGTCAGGTCCTTAACTGATAAGACTGGTGAACTTACAGGAAGAGGAAGAGAGAGAGTTCACTCTGCCACTACATGCACCAAAGGAAAGGCCATGTGAGAACAAAACGAGAAGATAGTTGTCTGAAAGCCAGGAAAAGAGCTGTCTCCAGAAATTCAGCTGGCCAGCACCCAAATCTAGGACTTCTCAGCCTCAGGAAATGAGAAATAAATGCATATTGTTTAAGCTGCCCATTCTATGGTATTTTGTTACAGCAGCCTCAGCTGACTAATAGAGTGAGGTTTCATTGAGAACTTCAGGCAAAGCTCCCACCTCAAAGCAGGTGTTCTGTAAGAGTTAGCTCTCTTTCTCCAAGCACAGCATTATGAGCATGATTTAACTTTGCTTTGATTAATGAAGATCACATAATGCCATAGAATGTCATTTTGAATAAGAAATCTTCATATACATTTAGATGAAACTATAGGAGGTGTTGTTACAGGTACTGGTGATTAGACATCTCTTGGAAAGCAAATTTCTCATTCTTTTGCCAGTAAAATTCCATTCTGCTTTTTTTAAAAAAATATATTTTATTTATTTATCTTTAGAGGGGAAGGGAAGGAGACAGAGGGAGAGAAATATCAATGTGTGGTTGCCTCTCGTGCGTCCCCTTCTGGGAACTGGCCTGCAACCCAGGCATGTGCCCTGACTGGGAATCAAACCAGGATCCTTTTGTTTGCAGGCCTGTGCTCAATCCACTGAGCTACACCAGCCAGGGCAATTCTCCTGCTTTTCTATGATAGAGAGGTGTGACTCTACTAAGCCAAGGATCTTTTCAAATTAGAATAAAAGATACATTCTTTAAAAAGAGGATACCATAATAGATGTGTATCTAACTTCTTTGTGATGAATGTCCTCAACATCAATGGCTTTTTGATAGTTATTGTTGAAAAAGTTGATGTTGTGTTGCCCCTCTATTCTGGCTGGGCCAGAATAAACAGTGTGAAATGGCCAGAATTTATGCTTTTTCTGTCCTCAGCCATTTCTGAGTTTCTCCCTGCAGGAACCCCATCCCCTTTGGCCCCTCTCTTACTTCCCTTAGGCACCAATCTTCTGCAAAGATGTGATTAACTAACCATCCTTAAGAAATTACTAATGATTAAGGAGTTTGGCACTTCCCTCTGGGGAGGTTCCATTTCCACAAGCAATGCATCCTTAAGAAAAATAAAAACCCTAAGAATATAAATGTTGATCATCCACCTCAATATCGGTAGCCATAAATCAGGATAGAGGGAGATATCTTTTCACAAGTGACCACTTACTCTAACAATCCTTATCCTGCTCTGACAATGTCCATCACCCTTTCTCCATCAAGACTACAAATAGTTTCTTAGCATTATGAGAAGGTTTTAACAATGGGCATAGTAGAATTTTTTTATTTTTTATTTTTTTCAATTATAGTTGACATTCAATATTACATTAATTTCAGGTGTACAGCACAGTGATTAGACATGCTGATGATTTATAAAGTGATTCTCCTGGTAAGTCCAGTACTGACCTGGCACCATACATAGTCATTACAATATTATTGATCACATTCCCTATGCTGTACTTCACATCCCTGTGACAGTTCTGCAACTATCAATTTATACTTCTTAATCCCTTCACTTTTTTTACCCAGTCCCCCAAACCTCCTTCATTCTGGCAATCATCACTTTGTTTTCTGTGTCTATGAGTCTGTTTTCATTTCGATTGTTTATTTATTTTGCTTTCTAGATTATACATGTAAGTGAAATCATATCATATTTATCTGTCTGACTTTATAATACCCTTTGATCCATCTATGTTGTTGAAAGTGGTAAGATTTCACTATATTTTATGGGTGAGTAATATTTTATTTTATATATGCACCACCTCTTTTTATGCAGTCATCTATTGATGGACACAAGTTGCTTCCATATTTTGGCTATTGTAAATAAGGCTGCAGTGAACATACAGATGTGTGTATCTTTTTAAATTAGTGTTTTGGCTTCCTTCAGATAAATACCCAGAAATGGAATCACTGGGTCAAATAGTAGTTCTTTATGTAATTATTTGAGAAAACTCCATATTGTTTTCCACAGTGGCTGCACCAGTTTGCATTCCCACCAAGAATGCATGAGGGTTCCCTTTTCTCCGCATCCTTGCCAACATTTGCTTTTTTGTTGATTTATTGATGATAGCCATTCTTACATATGTGAGGTGATATCTCATTATGGTTTTTATTTGCATGTCTCTGATGACTAGTGACATTTACCATCTTTTCATATGTTTATTGACCATCTGTATGTTCCCTTTTGAGAAATGTCTATTCAGGTCTTCTCCCCATTTTTAAATCATATTGTTTGTATTTTTGGTGTCAAATTATAGGATTTTTTAATGTATTTTGAATATTAACCCCTTATTGGATGTTCTATTGGCAAATATCTTTAATAAGTTGTCTTTGCATCTAATTGATGATTTCCTTTGTTGTGCAGAAACTCTTTAGTTTGATGTAGCCGCATTTGTTTATTTTTTCATTTGTTTCCCTTGCCCCAAAAGATATATTCAAAAAACATATTACCAAGAGCAATGTCAAAAGTTTACTGCCTATGTTTTTCTTCTGGAAGTTTCTTCTCCCAGCACATTTCTTCTGGGAGTTTTATACTTTTGGGGCTTACATTTAAGTGTTACTCCATATTGAGTTTATCTCTGTATATGGTATAAGAAAGTAGCCTAGTTTCATTTTTTTCATGCATCTGTCCGGTTTTCCCAGCACTATTTATTTGTGAGATTGCCTTTACCCCACTATATTGCTGCCTACTTTTTATGGATTAGTAACCATGTAGGCATGGGTTTATTTTGGGTTTCTCTATTCTGTTCATTAATCTCTGTGTCTGTTTTTATGCCAGTACCATGCTGACTTGATATGAAGTAGTGTGGGCTACCTTGTTATTCTTTTTCAAGATACTTTGGCTATCTGGTATCTTTTGTGGTTCCATATAAATTGGAGGATTATTTCCTCTGTTCTACTACTTGGGCTTTCTATGTTGTTTTTTTCTAGTTCCTTTAGATGTACAGTCAGATTGTTTACTTGAGCTTTGTCTTGCTTCTTGAAGTATTCCTATAGTGCTGTGAATTTCTGACTGCTTTGGCTATGTCTTATAGATTTGGGGGTCATTATATTTTTATTATTATTTGTCTCAAGGTATCTTTTGATTTCTTATTTGTTCTCATTATTAACCCACTCATGGTTTAGTGGATGTTATTTAGCCTCTATGTGTTTATGTGTGTTTTTTTTCTTGTAATTGATTTTTATTTTCACACCATTGAGGTAGGAGAAGATGATTGATATGATTTCAATCCTCTTAAATTTATTGAGATTTGTTTTATGGCCTAAGATGTGCTCTATACTGAAAAATGTAACATGTGTGCTGAAAAAGAACATATATTATGCTGTTTGGAGGTGAAATGTTCTAAAAATATCAATTAAATCTGTCTGGACTAATGTGTCATTTAAAGCTACAGTTTCCTCATTATTTTTCTGTCTGGATGATATCCATTGATGTCAGTGGTGTACTAAAGTCCCCTACAATTACTATATTACTATCAGCCTCTTCTTTTATGTGCATCAATATTTGCTTTATATATTTAGGTTCCTCTATGTTAGGTGCATAAATGTTTAAAGGTTTTTATTCTCTTGTTGGATTGAGCCCTTTATTAATAAGAAATTACCTTCTCAATCTCTTGTTATAGACTTTGTTTCAAAGTCTATTTTGTCTGAAAAAAATAATGCTACCCACATTTTAAAATTTCAGTTTGCATAAAATATTTTTTGATCCTTACTTAAGTCTGTGTGTCTTTAAATCTGAAGGGGACTTGTATAGATAGCATATGTATAGGTCTTATTTTCTTATCCATTCAACCATTGGTGTCTTTTAATTAGAACATTTAATCCATTTACATTTAAAATAATTATTGATAGATGTATAGTTATTATAATTTTATTATTCATATTTACAATCTTTTTTTCATTGTTAAAGAAGTCCTTTAATTTTCTTGTAATATTGATGTGGTAGGAATAAAATTTTTGTTTTTTTCCCCACCCTGTCTGTGAAGTTCTTAATTTTAAATGATAGTTTTGCTAGATAGAGTAATCTTGGCTGTAAGTCATTGGTTTTGTTACTTTGGATATTTTGTGTCAATCCTTCTTGCCTACAAAGTTTCTGTTGAGAAACATTGGGAGCTCCCTACTAGGTAACTATTTGCTTTTTCACTTGTTCTTGAGATTCTCATTTTGTCTTTAAACTCTGGCAATTTAATTATGATGTGTCTTGGTGTGAGCCTGGAGTCTACAGACCTTTGAGTTTGTAGGAGTCTGCAGTGTGGGCAGAGGCTGGTGCCTTTGAGGCACAGACACTGAAAAGGGATCAGGTAGAACATGATCTCGGGGAGTCACCAGGGTGGGCCAGTGGTGTTTGCCAGATAGTGCAGGTTTGGACTGGGCACCTGCCTCTGCCTGTAAGCTGTGTGTGGGAGGGCCCCACACAGAAACAGTGGCACTACTCTGTGCCTGCAGGCTGTGTGGTGGGAGGGCTCACATGGGAACAATGGTGACTGCCCTTTCAGTTCTTGCCCTGAAGCCAGGCAATTCAGTCTTGCCATATGTCCCTGGGCTTTTCAAGCTGCTGTGCCTTTGCTGGAGCTTAGGATGAATGTTTGGAAGCAAGCAAGTCTCTGCATTGGCCCTTTAAGAGGATATCTGGCTTTTCAGCAGCCTTCCATTTAACCAAGATGGAATCCTCACTAATTTTTACAGTCAGATGCTGTGGGGACTCCTCTTCCTAGCACTGTGCACCTGACGTGGAGCTGGGACCCCTCACTTCTCGGGGGCAGGGGCGGGGTTCCACTGCTGAGATATCCCTCCTAATTCTCAATTGTCACAGCTGGGTGTAGGACCAATGTTTTGTGTCTTTACCCCACCTACCTATCTTTATGTGGCTTCCTCTTTATGTCCTCAGTTTGGAAGTCTGTTCAGCTAGTCTTCAGATGGTTCTCCAAGGTGTTTGTTCTATAATGTAGACATATTGTTGATGTGGTCGTAGGGGGAAGCAAGCAAAGCATTTACATACTCTGCCATCTGGACTGGAACCTAGTAGTGTAGAATGTTTTTAAACCCCTCTCCTACACATAAGGTTCTGTCTCACTCCCCCAAATGAAAGAACAGCACAGAAGAGCTGAAAAACTTCTGAATCAGTGGCAGGACCAGGGACGAAATGCAATTCCCTCGTTTCTAGGACTAAGCCCCAGGTGGCAGACAGTTTGTAAATGAGGCAAATGGCACAACATTACTCATTTTTATACCAAATTTCTGATCAGCCTTAGGGGCAATGAAAGTTAGCAGTTACTTTGAGAACTCTGACTGTAGACCCTGTCATACTTCCCAGCTCATTCTCAGAACTTCTGCCTTTCCAAAAATTAACCAATGAGACAAGAAGTCTCACAATAATGTAAGCTGCATTTGAAGCAGAGTAACTGTCAGGTTTTTGACACTATAATATTGTGATTTATAAGAAATATATGCATATATTTGGTCTTCATCCACAGTTTCTGGCTCATACCTCCTCAAATTCTTGGAATTTCCTGTGTTGAGAGTGGTAAAAGTGTCTTTTGTTATGCTATTGAGATAGCTTTTGGAAAGGATGAGGGCTGGTTGCTAGTGGAACTACCCATGTTATAAAAGGCTAACAACTTTCAGTCCACCTCCCTGGCCTCAGGGAAAGAGAGATGAGTTGGAGGTTGAATCAATTGCCAATGCTCAATGATTTAGTGGATCATGCTGAGTTCAGAGAGCTTCCAAAGGTAAGCACATAAAAGTGCTGGAGAGTGACATTCCTAGAAGGCATGGAAGCTTCACATCTTTTCCCCATAACTTGTCCTATGCATCTCTTCCCTATGACTGTTCCTGAGTTATATTCATTTATACTAAAGATAAAGTGTTTATCTGAGTTTTGTGAACTGCTCTAGCTAATTATTTAATTCCAAGAGGAGTTTGTGGAAGTCTCTGATTTATAGCCAGTTAGTCAGAAGCACAAATAACAACCTGAACTTGCATGTAGTATCTGAAGAGGGTGGGTGGGCAGTTTTGTAGGACTGAACCCTTAATATGTGGGATCTGATGCTATCTCTGGGTACATAATGTACAACTGAACTGAATTATAGGATACCCTACCAGTGTTCAAGAATTGCCTATTGATATGGGGAAACTCCCCTCCCCACACTGGAATTGGTCACAGAACTAAAAGAGACCCGTTAGCCTGAATTCATTTTTCTGCCATGGTTGATGCAAAGGCAGGAGATGCCAGATATCTTAGTTTAGTCAGGGAGGAATAGATCTGATAGTTTCCAAAACACCAGAGGGCAGGCCCAGGCAGAGGACATAGCAGGGCTCATAAAACACAGAGCTGCAAAGTGGTCAGTGCCAGGGAGGGTGTGGACAAAGGGCTGCAGGAGCATATAGAGCAGAGGGTAGAGAAGGCCAGCAAGTGGGAAATGTTTGAAGAGAGCTGGTTACAGCAAATTTGTCCCATGAGACATCACCCTGCTGCCCATGTAGTTGCAGAGCTTCTCTTCATGGGTTAGGAAGGAAATAGCTGACTTAGTAACTTTAACTTTCAAAGAAGTGGAGTTTTTAATACTTTGATATATTAACAAATACCTTCACAAAAGACATTGAAAACATGACTTGTCCTTTTCTTCAGAAACCCAAACCAGGCTAATACCTCTATAAAAACATGAAGAAACATCACTTAATATATAGTATCAACTGCTACATGGGATGCAGGGCTTGTCATTCTTAAAGTAAATATTTGCTCACAATGAAAATAGTGGGATTGGCTAAACCAGTTTTTTTTTAGGCCCAGTGCAGGGAAGTAAAAATCTGCTTTATTTCTTTCCCTGTTCTGTTCTATTAAAATGAAACTGTGTGGAAAGCAACTTTTTTGTATGTGTGCATGTTTTATACAGGTGAGGGAGACTGTAAGTGAACAACTATGAAAATATGATGCCTACTGCAGCCATTTAATATAAATGGCAAAGAAGCTAAAATTCCTTTAGAGGGCCTCTTAAGGTCTCTTCAATCCATGGTTTGCTGAAGTCTGCTCATGCCAGTTCAAGAGACTCTATTATATATCATACCTTTTCATAGCACCTGGTTGAGTGACATCACAATGGTAGCTCGAACCACAAAAATCTAACAAACTCTACAAAACAGGGCTTCTGATCGCCAGAGATCTAATTGTTAAACATTTACCAGCATACCACAGAAAAGAGTTGTATAGCAAATATAAGGCTATCTGCCTGTTTTTATATAGCTAAAGTTGAGTGTTTTTTGAATGTTGGAAGAATGACCCTCATCCACTATTGTCATACATAGAATGACTTTGGAAATTAGCTCTTGCTGCAGATTTGATGTTTCTTAATAAAATTAACCTAAAATTACAAGGCAAAACAGTGTTTATATATAGTACTTATAATGTGTAAAGTCATTTCATAATAGCTAACATTGTTAGAATCACAAGTAATATCAAGATGCTTCGTAGGCTTTCTGTGTTGTAGTCACAGGGGAGTGGGTATTGTGCACTGGGTGAAAAAGGTGAAGGGGTGGAGAAAAAATAAAAAAGAAAGAAAGAAAGAAAACAAACCTCATAGACACAGACAACATTATGGTAATTACCAGAGCAGAAGGGAGGTAGGGGCATGAGCAGGGAGAGGAGAGTATAGAGGGGATAATTGGTGATGGAAGGAGGCTTGACTTGGGGTGGTGAACACACAATACAATGTATAGATGATGTGTTATAGAATTATACATCTGAAACCTATGTAATTTTATTAACCGATGTCACCCCAATAAATTTAATTAAAAATTGAAAAAAATGCCTCCTTATTCACAAAAATGCCTACATTTGTAAAAGATAATGTAAGAGAGAACAAAAGATAGAATAAAAATTATAAGAGCAAAAGACTGTGAATGATTTTTCCAAAAGGAAACTGAAGGTATAATTAATTTTTATAAAAACATTTTTGGCATGTATACAGTTTCCAGCTTTGTGGTCATTTAATAAAATATCCTCTTAAAAATTTAAAAAAAATAAATACGTTTATTCATTTTAAAGAGAGAGGAAGGAAGAGAGACAGACAGACAGAGAGAAAAAGGTCATTTGGTTGCCTCCTGTTGTCTAGGAATGTGCCCTGACAAGGAATCCAACCTCCTCCAACTTCCAACTTTTTGATGTACATGACAACACCCCAACAAACTGAGCCACACTGGCCAGGGCTCCCTTGAAAATTAAAAAAAAAAGAAGAAGAAGAAGATAGTGTCCTGGCCAGCATGGCTCAGTTAGATGGGTCAATGCCCTATACACCAAAATGTCACAAGTTTGATTCCCAGTCAGGGCACATGCCTAGTTGTGGATTGGTCCCAGTCTGGTACATGCCCCCAGTAAGGCATGTATCAATGTTTCTCTCTCTCTCTCTCTCTCTCTCTCTCTCTCTCTCTCTCTCTCTCTCTCTCTCTGGAACCAGTGAATATATCCTCAGGAGAGGATTAAAAAAGATACAAGCCCATTCCACTATCACAAATTTCTCTTTTATAATCAAGCCTACTCCTCCCCCACTATCTCTAACCCCTGTCAACACTAATGTATTTTCTGTCACTATACTATTGTCATTTTCAGAATTATATATGTGGAATTACACAGCATGTGAAGTTTTGATATTCACTTTTATTATTAAGTATAATTTCTGGAGATTGATACAAGATGTTGCATCATTAATTTATTCCTTTTATTGATAAATTGTATTTCATGGTATGGGTATCACAGTTTATTTAACTATCATCTACTGAGGATATTTTGGTTATTTTTAGGTTTTGACTATTACACATAAAACTACCATGAACAATCATGTACAGGATTCTGTGTGGATTAGTTTTTGTATCTCTGGGATAAGTGCCCAAGAGTGCAACTAATGGATTTCATGGTAAGTGTAGGTTTACTCTTCAGTTTTTGTGTTTGTTTTTTTTTTTAAGGAAACACTAAACTATTTCCTAGAGTGTCTGGACTGTTTTACATTCTCACCAGCAACATATGAAAGATTGAGTTTCTTCACATCCCTAATGGCATTAACTTTTGTCAGTATTTTTTAACATTACAATAGTTGTTCTAATAGATTGTAGTAATACATTACCGTGGTATTAGTTAGCATCTCCTTAATAGCTAGTGATATTGAACATCTTTTCATGTACTTGTTTGACACCTGTATGCCATCTTCCATGAAATATCTCTTTGTGTCTTTTGTCCATTTTCCAAATGGATTCTTTGTCTTTTACTGCTAAGTTTTAAAAGGGCTTCATATACTCTAGGTATGAGATCTTTGTCTAGATATGTGGTTTTAAATATTTTTCTGTTTTAGCTTGTCTTTTAATGCCTTCAACAAGTTCCTTTGCAGAGCAAAAGATTTTAACTTTGATAAAACTCAATTTATCATTTTAAATAATTTTATTACTTATAACTTTGATGCCATATCTAAGATTTCTTCACATAGCCTATGGCTTGAAAATTTTATTCAGTATTATACAATCTAAAAATTATGGCACTGGCCAGTGTGGCTGAGTTGGTTGAAGCATCATTCCATAAACCAAAAGGTCATGGTTCAATTCTTGGTCAGGGCACATGCCTAGGTTGAGGATTTAGACCCTGGTCGGGTGTTTCTCACATTAATGTTTCTCTTCCTCTTTCTTTCCCTACCTTCCCCTCTCTTTAAAATCAGTAAGTGTGTCTTCAGGTGAGGATTACAATTTTTTAAATTAAAACATTTGGGAGGTTATCATCTGGGAGAGGGGAGGGGCAGAATGGGGGGAAATGTACAAGGATTAAAAAGCATAATTGGTAGGTAAAAAATAGACAGGGTGATGTTAAGAATAGTATAGGAAATGGAGAAGCCAAAGAACTTAATATGCATGACCCATTGACATGAACTAAGGTGGGGACTGCTGGAAAGAAGCAGAGTACCAGGCAGAGGGTGCAAAGAAGGAAAACTTGGGACAACTGTAATAGCATAATCAATAAAATGTACTTTAAAATATTCCCAAAAAATTAAAACTTATGATCTATTTTTAGTTGAACTTTGTATAAAGTATATAAAGTTTAGATCAAAGTTCATATATTGTTTTTGGTTTATTTTTGCCAGTGGGTATTCAATACTCCAGCACCATTTATCTTTGGCCATACTAATTTGATGTATTTTGGGGGTGTTCATTATTCTGCTTTATTTATCTATGTATCCATCTCTCTGCCAGTACCACTCAGTATTAAATACTGGAGTACATAATAAGTCTTGAAACAGGTAGACCAGTAACTCGACTATATTCTTATTTTTCAAAATTGTTTCACCTATTCTAGTTCCTTTTCTTTGCATAAAATTATAATAATCATGTGTATATTTACACAAATAATGTGGATATTTTGATAGGAATTGCATAAACTTATATATGACTTGAGAGGGAAAAGATATGGTTATGTTATTGAGTTTCTAATCCAAAAATATGGTATGTTTCTCCATTTATTTAGATTTTATTTGATTTCTTTCACCAGCATTTTGTAGTTTTCATTATACAAATCTTATATACATTTTGTTAGATTTACAACTATATAATCTACTCTCTTTGGAACAATTACAAATTGTATTGTATTTCTTATTTTAGATGTAGTTTTTTCTTGTATCCTGTGACTTTTTTGAAGCATTTCTTAGTTTTAGAATTGTTTTTTGGTATGTTTCTTGAGTTATTTTTGTGTAAACAACTATGCTGTCAGCATATAGAAAGAGTTTTTTCCCTTTCAAGTTGCTATACTTTTATATCCTTTTCTTGCCTTATTGCACTGGCTAGAAGTTCCAAGATTATGCTAAATAATGGTGGCTAGAATGGACACCCTTTTCTTACTCCCAATATGAAGAGAAAAACAATTGGCAGTAGTCTTTCAACATTAAATGTGATGTAAGCTGTGGGCTGTGTAGATGTTCTTTATAAAGTAGAGGAATTTCCCTCTATTCCTGTTTTCTCTGAGAGGGTTTTGTTTTGTTTTGTTTTTAGGAAAGTCAATTTATTGGGAGAAGTAAGGAAATATAATCACAGAATACAAATTATTAGTACTACTTTATCTCTTAACACAGTTGCTGACTGCATTAATCTGCCTACCTTTTTATAAGTCTGCAATGTGCCTCTTTCTTTCTTTCTTTCTTTCTTTCTTCCTTCCTTCCTTCCTTCCTTCCTTCCTTCCTTCCTTCCTTCCTTCCTTCCTTTCTTCCTTTCTTCCTAGCATAAGTATTTTAGCTCTTTTTAATTTTTTAAATAATTTCTTGATTTTTCAATTTCAGTTGACATACAATATTTTATGAGTCATAGATGCACATCCCAGTGATTAGACATTATATAACTTACTATGTGATTATCCTGATAAATCTCATACCCATATGACACCACACACAGTTATTTGAATATTGACTGTATTCCCTATATTGTACTATACATCCCTATGACTATTTCTACTTCTAAATCTCTTCATTTTTTTTATCCTTCTCACCAATGACCCTCCCATCTGGCAACCATCAAAATGTTCTCTGTATCTATGAATCTTTCTGTTCTGCTTGTTTGTTTATTTTGGGTTTTTTATTCAATAGTTGATATATATTGATTGCAATTTTATTGTTCATTATTTTTTATCTTCTTCTAAAAGAAGACCCTTTAACATTTCATGCAATTCTGTTTTTGTTGGTGGTGAACTCCTTTAGCTTGTTCTTGTCTGGGAAGCTCTTAATGTATCTTTCTAGTCTAAATGATAGCTTTTCTGGGTAGAGTAATCTTGGTTGCAGGTCCTTGCTTTTCATTACTTTGAATATTTCTTGCCAATACCTTCTAGCCTGCAAAGTTTCTGTTAAGAAATCAGCTAAATGTCTTATGGGAGCTCTCTTGTAGGCAACTAACTGCTTTTCTTTTGCTGCTTTTAAGATTCTCTCTTTGCCTTTAACCTTTTACATTTTACTTAGATGTGTCATAGTGTGGGCCTCTTTGGGTTTGTCTTGTTTGGGATTCTGCACTGCCTGCACTTAATATGTCTCTTTGTAACAGGGTGCAGCCAAGAAGAAGAGGCCCAAATAGAGATTTGTGGTGGGGTCCAGAACTTGATGTACAGGAAATATTAGAAAAATATATATATATATGTGATGTCCTCACACCCACAAGTCTGAGCTAGGGGATGGAACGCATGGGGCAGGGCCATTGAGAGTTGTTTTGAATGGTAACAGTTTTGCAGATAACCTCTAAAATGGTAGTTTAACATATCTATAACATTTAACTGGTTTCATAGATATATTAAGTAGCTATGGCCATGCTTGGAGCCAGGGGTATGGGAGTGACTTCAACCTATGATGTAGCGGGGAGGCAACTCCCCCTGATTACAGCATCTGTGTGAGAGCTTGGAGATGATTGGCCCCATGCCTTGGGGCCATGCCTGCCCAGAATTATTATGGCAGCCCAGTAAAGCTGGAAGAATATGGGAATGCTGATAGCTGTGGCCATTTATGGGATGAGTCAGAAATGATGTGGTAGAGGAAGATTGGTGCTGGGATTTAAACCGAGGTGCAGCAGCCATGTGGGTTTTTTGGGGGGACCGTGTGCCTTGGGCAGAGAAGAACCATGGATTTCTATTTTTTTGCTGAAACACAGTACCCTGGACTGGGCAGAGGGGGAAGAAAGAACTTTGTGTTTGTAGATATTTTAAAGGACTTTGGGATCTCAATGAAGAAATTAAGTCATTACTCTTAAGTTTGTATAACTCTTTAAATAAATAATCCCTTTCCTTTTCATCAATCTCTGGCATTGAGAGATGTCTTTCCCTGGTGGTGGGCAAGGAGAACCTAGCACAGGGTGGGGGACCCCCGGAGCACAAGGGTGGGTCCATTCTGCAATGTATCTGTCATTCGCACCCACCTCCAGGGTCTAATCTGTAATATCCTCATTTCACCAGGTAAAGGAAGTTTTCTGTTATTTTTTTAAATAAGTTTTCAATTTCTTCCTCTCTCTCTTTTTCCAGCACCCCCATGATGTGAATGTCAGTACGCTTGAAGTTGTCCCAGAGGTTTCTTACACTATCTTTATATTTTTGGATTATTTATTCTTTTTGTTGTTCTGACTAGGTGTTTTTGCTTCCTTATATTCCAAATCGCTGATTTAATTCTTGGCATCATCTACTCTACTCTTGACTCTCTGTAAATTATTCTTCATTTCAGTTAGTGTATCATTAATTTCCAACTGAAAAACATAGTTTCCATGTTTTTTTTTTTTTTTTTTTCCATGCTGTTGAAGTTCTCACTGAGTTTCTTGAGCACTCATAGCCACTGGTTTGAACTCTGTATCTGATAGTTTGCTTGCATCCATTTCATTTAGTGCTTTGATTTAGAACCTGTTTTTCTTATCTCCACATTTTGTTTTGCTTTCTTACAATTGTTTTTATGTATTCTGTAGAGTTCCTATACCTCCTAGTCTTGGTAGAGTGGCCTTGTATAGTAGGTGTCCTGTAGGACCCAGTGGCATAGCATCCCAAGTTACTGAGCTGGGCACTCTGTGTGCTCCCTTGTGTGAACCATATGCACTGCCCTGTTGAAGGTGAGTTTTAATTGCTGTTGGCATCACTGGGAAGGATTTATGCACAGGCCAATTGTCTGTGAGGACTGGCTCCAACTACAGCAGAGGAGCTGCTGTATAGGCGTCAACCCTACAAAGCAGGACTTGGTGCTCACCAAGTCTACCTCTTGAGTGTGTTGCTTATGGAGGTTGTAGGATTGTAATCTAAGATGTTCTGAAGTTGTTCATTAAATATAGTGACTCTGTGGCCTCCCAGGATGTGCAAAGTCAGCTTCTGCCTGTGCCCTGCCTGGGGCCACCCACTATGAGCTACAGAACTATCTGCATATTGCTGGTACTTATACTGGACTTGAAGGAAGCCAGGAGAGACTAAGTTGTGAACCAAAGTGGGCAGCTGCTAGTGCCAGGCCTGGGGCCACTTAGCAAAATGTAGAACATACACTCTTGGTGCCTACCAGATGCTGCTTATTTGAAAGGTTTTAGGAAAGTTCAAAGCATCAGGCAAGACAGGCCAGTTGTGCAGAAAGGCCACTAAAAATGATTCAAATGGTTCTGTAAGGTAGGTGGGACAGGGTCTCAGGAAATCACCAGGGTGGGGGGGGCAAACAGTTTCAGCCAGACATGGCACCCATCTCTTACCTCTGTGGGGAAAGGGTGATTTCAGAAAAGAAACAATGGCTTGTGCCAGCACTTTTGTCTGTCAGAAAGCTGCTCTCCCAGCTCTTGCCCTGATGCCCGACAATTCATTTCCTCCCCTATGTCCCTGGTTCCTCTCAGGTTGCTGTACCAGCTCTGGAGCTCAGAGGGAGTGAGTCTAAATAAGTTTTTGTGCAGGCCCTTTAAAAAGAACTGCCTGGGATTGTAGGAGCCCTCCATCTCACTTAGCCATAATCCCTGCTGATTTTCACAGTCTGAATTTTTGTGGACTTCTCTTCCCATCACTGAAACCCAGGGCTTGGGGGTTTGGTGTGAGACTATTACCCCTCACTCCTCAGGGGCGATAAACCACCACATATGATTGTTGGACCTGCTCATATTGTATCTCAGCCCTTCCTACAAGTCTGGAAGTGGCTTCTTTAAATCCCTGGTGGTAGGACTTCCATTACATTAGATTTCAAGTGGTTCTGAATGATGGTTGTGCTGTAGTTTAATTGTATTTTTGATGTGGTTGTGGGAGGATCCAAGTAGCTTCTTTAACTATGTTAAATTTGTGAACTAATATTTTGTTGAGAATGTTTGCATATCACAAAGGATATTAGCCTGTCATTTTCTTTTTTACACTGCCTTTGGTTTTGTTATCCTGGAAACACAGACCTCCTAGAATAAATTGAGAAGTATTTCCTCTTCTGTATTTTTAGAAAGACTATGTAGACTGATGCTAAGTCATCTTTAAATGTTTATTATAGTTCTCCAGTAAAACAATGTGGAATTAGAAACTTCATTTTGAGGAATTTAATTATTATGCAGTTTTGTTAATAGTTATAGAGCTATTAAAATATCAATTTCATATTATGTGAATTATAATAGTTTGTGCCTATTTCATATGAGTTTTGAATTTAGGTGTGTAGAATTATTATTTTTATTTCCTTATCATTTTTGATGTCTGCAAGGCCTGTACTGATTATTTCTGTTTCTTTTTAAAATATATTTTATTGATTATGTTGTTGCAATTGTCCCATTTTTTTCTCTGCTTCATTCCCCTCCATCCTGTACCCACATCCCACCATCATTGCCCTGCCTTAGTTTGTGTCCATGGGCCATACATATAAGCTCTTTGGATTCTCCATTTCCCATACCACTCTTAAACTTCCCCTGTCTATTTTGTGCCTACCAGTTATGTTTCTTATTCCCTGTATCTTTTCCCCCATGCTTCCTCCAAACCCCTCCCCACTGATAACCCTCCATGTGATCTCGATTTCTGTGAATCTGTTCTTATTCTACTTGTTCACTTAGTAGGTTTTTGTTTTTCTTTTTTTTTTTTAGGTTTGGTTGTTGATAGTTGTGAGTTTGTTGTCATTTTACTGTTCACATTTTTGATCTTCTTCTTTTTCTTAGATAAGTCCCTTTGACATTTCATATGATAAGGGTTTGGGGATGACGAACTCCTTTAACTTGACCTTGTCTGGGAAACACTTTATCTGCCCTTCCATTCTAAATAATAGCTTTGCTGGATAGAGTAATCTTGGATGTAGGTCCTTGCCTTTCATCACTTGGAATACTTATTTCAAATCCCTTCTTGCCTGTAAGGCTTCTTTTGAGAAATCAACTAAGAGTCTTATGGGAAATCCTTTGTAGGTAACTGTCTCCATTTCTCTTTCTGCTTTGGAGATTCTCTCCTTATCTTTAATCTTGGGTAATGGGATTATGATGTGCTTTGGTGTGTGCTTCCTTGGGTCCAATTTCTTCGGGACTACCTAAGCTTCATGCACTTCCTGGAAGTCTATTTCCTTTGTCATATTGGGGAAGTTCTCCATTATTATGTTCAAATAAGTTTTCAATTTCTTGCTCTTCCTCTTCTCTTTGTGGCACCCCTATGATTTGGATGTTGGAATGTTTAAAGTTGCCCTGGAGGTTCCTAAGCCTCTCCTAATTTTTTAAAAGTCTTATTTCTTTGTTCTTGTTATGGTTGAAAGTTTCTTTCTTCCTCCTTCTCCAAATCATTGATTTGAGTCCCAGTTTCCTTCCCATCACTGTTGGTTCCTATACATTTTCCTTTATTTCATTTTTCATAGCCTTCACTTTTTTCTCTATTTTGTGACCATACTCAACCATTTCTGTGAGCATCCTGATTACCAGTGTTTTGAAAAGTGCATCTGATAGGTTGGCTATCTCTTCATGGCTTAGTTGTATTTTGTCTGGAGATTAGATCTATTCTTTCATTTTGGCCATGTTTTGTTATCTGCGTGCACCCATTATATAGTAAGGGGTGTAGCCTTAAGTATTTGCCAGGGCAGGGAAGCTCACATTGCTGCACTGTTGTGCTGTATGTAGGGGAGGGTTCTGAGTGGGAACAAAGCCACTTGCTGAGCTCTCGGCTGGCTTTCAGTCATTTCCTTCATTACCTACAAGCACATTGGGCCCTTCTGGTACTGATACCCAGGTGGGTGGATTTATGTGTGTTTTGGCCATGGGTCTCTCCATCAGACTTTTCCATGGGGCTCGTGGTCTCTCCCACCACGGCAACCCCCACAGGTTTTTTTTCAGTCAGAGGTTTTGAGGTTTTATTTCCCTGCCCTGGAACCCTGGGTTGCATGGTCTGTCTCAGTTCCCAGTTGTTCCTCCCATTTTATCCTCATGCAAAAGTGGGACAGCCCAGTCTGCCCACCACAGCCTTGAGGTGAGTATTCTCCACCCTGGCTGCCCATCTCCACCCCTCCTACTGGTTTGGATGAATGTTTCTTCTTTAACTCCTTGGTTGTTGAACTTCTACATAGTTCATTTTTTCTGGCAGCTCTGGTTATTTTTTGTTTCTAAATTTGTTGTTGTCCTTCTTTTGGTTGTATGAGGAGGCAGTGTACCTACCTATGCCTCTACCTTGGCCAAATGATTATTTCTGTTTCATTTATGACACTGGTAATTTTTGCCTTTTCTCTTTGTGTCTTTCTCAGTCTTGCCAGATCAGTTTTACTATTTTTTTTCCAGAAAAACAGCTTTTTTTAAAAATACATGAGTTTTCTTTACTATTTTTCTGTCTTTAATTTCATTGATTTATCTTTATTATTTCTTTCTTTCTCCTTGCCATTGGGTTCATTTTGTTCTTATCCTATCAGGTTCTTGAGCTGAGAACTTAGCTTGTTAATTTGGACTTTTTCTTTTTTCTAATGCTATAAAGTACCCTCCAAGGACTACTTTAGCTTCATCTCACCAATTTTGGTATGTTGTGCTTTCATTTTTTTCATTTCGACATATTAGATTATTCCTTGGGACTTCCTCCTTGACCTTTGGGTTAAGTGTATTGATTTGTTTACAAGTATTTAAAATTTCCCAATTATCTTTCTTTTATTCCTTTCTAGTTTGGTTTCATTAGGTTAATAGAATGCATGTTGTATGATTTCAGTTCTTTTAAATTTCTTAAGGTTTGCTTTGTAACCCAGGTTATGGACCATTGTGGTATATGTTCTATGGGTATATGAAAAGACTGTAAGCCACTGTTGCTGGATGGAGTGTTCTATAAATTATCAATTACATCCTTTTGGTTGATGGGGCTACTGTGTTCTAGATGTTGTTGATTTTTTTGTCTAGTAGTTTTTTGTCTAAATTGCAGAGCATGAGATATCAAAACCTGTATTCATTTGGGGTGTTCTATATTTCCTCTCGGCACTGTCAGTATTTGCTTTAAATTGTTTCAACTGTGTTTTTTCATGTATTTAGAATTGCTACATCTTCATGATGGATTAAGTCTTTATTCTTATGTAATGTTCTTTTCCATGCTTTTGTTCAGATTCTAGTTTTCCCTTCTTTTGTGTGTCTCAAGTTGGAAGGTTAGGTTGTCGATTTGTTATCTTTCTTCTTTTTAAATGAAAGCATTTATACCTGTAAGCACTGTTTTAGATGCATTCATAGCATTGTAATTTGTTTTTTCTTTTTTATTTCTTTTTTTATTTATGTATTATTTTTCTTTTTTTAACCAAAATATTTTTTTACTGTTGTCCAAGTACAGCTGTCTCCATTTTCCCCCTCCCAAGTTCCCCACCCTGCACCCCCACCACCCACCCTTGATCCTACCACCCTTTGGCTTTGTCCATGTGTCTTTTATACATGTTCTTTGATGACCCTTCCCCTTTTTCTCCCTGTTTTGCCCTCCCCTTCCCCTCTGGTTACTGTCAGTTTGTTCTTTATTTTAATAAATCTGGTTATATTTTGCTTTCTTGCTTGTTTTGTTAATTAGATTCCACTTATAGGTGAGATCATATGGTATTTGTCTTCTTCCACTATTTTACTTAGCATAATGCTCTCCAGATCTATCCATGCTGTTGCAAAGAGTAGGAGCTCCTTCTTTCTTTCTGCTGCATAGTATTCCATTGTAGAAATGTACCATACCTTTTTGATCCACTCATTTATTTATGGGTACTTAGGTTGCTTTTAACACTTGACTATTGTAAATTCTGCTGCTATGAACATTGAGGTGCATAGGTTCTTTTGAATTGGTATTTCAGGATTCTTAGGGTATAATCCCAGAAGTGTATTTGACAGGTCAATGGGAAGTTCCATTTTTAGGTTTTTTTTTTTTTTTAATTTCATACTGTTTTCCAGGTGGATTTGCCAGTCTGCATTCCCACCAACAGTGTAGTAGGGTTTCATTTCCTCTACAACCTCACTGACACTTTTTTTTTTTTGATTTGTGTGTGATGGCCATTCTGACTGGTGTGAAGTGGTACCTCATTGGGTTTTAATTTGCATCTTTCTGTGGGCTAGTGATGCTGAGCATCCTTTCATATGTCTCTGGGACCTCTATATGTACTCCTTGGAGAAGTGTCTGTTCTGGTCCTTTGCTCATTTTTTAATTGGGTTGTTTTACTTCCCAAAGTGGAGTTGTTTGAGTTCTCTCTATATTTTGGAGATCAAACCCTTGTCTGAGGTATCACTTGCAAACATATTTTCTCATACAATTTGTTCCCTTTCCATTTTATTGATGTTTTCTTTAGCCATGCAGAAGCTTTTTATTTTGAAGTACCATTTGTTGGCTTTTCTTTTAATTTATTTTAATTGTTGTTCTTGTACAGTTTTCTATAGATGAAGTATCATTTGTTTATTCTTCCTTTTATGTCCCTTGCTCTAGGATGTACTAGTAAAAATACTGCTGCATGGAATATTTGAGATATTCCTGCCTGTGTTCTCCTCTAAGAGTTTTATGATATCATGGCTTATATTTAAGTCTTTTATCCATCTTGAGTTTATTTTTGTGGATGGTGTAAGTTGGTGGTCAAGTTTCTTTTTTGTGCATGAAGCTGTCCAGATCTCCCAACAACATTTGTTGAAGAGACTATTTTTATGCTTCTGTCCTCTTTATCAAATATTAATTAACCACAGAGACTTGGGTTTATTTATTAGCTCTCTATTCTGGTCCATTGATCTATGTATCTGTTCTTATGCCAGTACCAAACTATTATAATTACTGTGACCTTGCAATATAGTTTGATGACAGCTATTGTGATCCCTCCTACCTTGCTCTTCTCTCTCAAAATTTCCACAGCTATTAAGGGTCATTTGTTGTTCCACACAAATATTTAAAATGTTTGTTCTATATCTGCGAAAGATATCATTGGTATTTTAATAGAGATTGCATTGAATCTATAGATTGCTTTGGGTAGTATGGACATTTGATGATGTTAATTCTTCCAATCCATAAACATGGTACATTCTTTCATTTGTTTGTGTCTTCCTTAGTTTCTTTCTTCAGTGTTGTGTAATTTTTCTTAGTACAAGTCTTTAACCTTCTTGGCTAGGTACTTTATTTTTCTTGTTGCTATATCAAATGGGATTTTTTTCCTGATTTCAGTTTCTGATAGTTCATTGTTGTTGGACAAAAATGGCTTTGATTTCTGAATATTAATTTTGTATCCTGCTGTTTTGCCAAATTCTTTTATTATTAGGTAAAGTAGTTTTTTGGTGGAGTCTATAGGATTTTCTATGTACACTATCATGTCATCTGCAAACAATGACAGTTATATTTCCTCCTTTCCAATGTGTGCCTTTTTTTCTTTTTCTTGTCTGATCACTGTGGCTAGGATTTCCAATACTATATTGAATAGAAGTGGTGAAAGTGGACAACCTTGTCTTGTTCCTGATCTTAGTGGGGAAGCTTTAGGTTTTGCCCATTGACTATGATGTTGTGTATAGGTTTCTCCTATATGGCCTTTATTATGTTGAGGTATGCACCTTCTACATCCACTTTGCTGAGTGTTTTTGTCATAAATAGGTGCTGTACCTAATCAAATGCTTTTTCTGCATCTATTGATATGATCATGTGATTTTTGTCTGCTTTTGTTTATGTGTTGTATTATGTTTATTGATTTACACACATTGAACCACCCTTGCATCACTGGGATGAATCCTGCTTGACTATGGTGTATGATCTTTTTAATACATTGCTGGATGTGGTTTGCCAATATTTTGTTGAGGATTTTAGTATCTATATTCATCAGTGATATTGGCCTGTAGATTTCTTTATTTGTTGTGTCTTTATCTGGTTTTAGGATTAGGATGATGCTGGCTTCATAAAAAGAATTTGGGAATCTTCCCTTTTCTTGGATTTTTTAAATAGTCTGTGAAGGATAGGGGTTAGCTCTTTTTTAATGTTTTGTAAAATTCTCCTGTGAAGCCATCCAATCCATGGCTTTTTTTGTGCCAGGAGTATTTGATTACTGCTTCAGGTTCACCAACTGTTATCAGTCCATTCCAGCTTTCTGCTTCTTCATTGAGTTTTGGAAGATTATATTTTTCTAGAAATTTGTCTATTTCTCCCAGGTTTTCAAATTTCTTGGTATATAGTGGTTCATAGTAGTTTCTTTTTTTGTTATTTAAGTATTTTTTATTGATTATGCTATTACAGTTTTCCTAATTTATCCCTCCTCCAACCTGACACCCCCAACCTTCCAGCATTCCCCTCCTTGGTTTATGTCCCCCCTTGGTACATGACAACTCAAGTTCATGGGTTGTCAATATAAGTTCTTTGAGTCCCATGTTTCCTATCCCATTTTTATCTCTTTCCATCTATTTATGCCTTCTAATTTTGCTTCTTCTTCTCTGTGCCTTCCCCCGCCCCCCACTGATTCTTCCCTTTGCCCTCCCCACTGAAATCCCTCCATGTGATGTCCATTTATCTGATTCTGTTCCTGTTCTGGTTGTTTGCTTAGTTTTTGTTTTCATCATTTTTCTTTTCTTATAGGTTCATTTGTTGATAGTTGTGAGTTTGTTGTCATTTTACTGTTCATATTTTTTATCTTCCTTTTCTTAGACAAGTCCCTTTAACATTCCATATAATAAGGGCTGGGTGATGATGAACTTCTTTAACTTGACCTTATCTGGGAAGCACTTTATCTGCCTTTCCATTCTAAATGATAGTTTTGCTGGATAGAGTAATCTTGGTTGCAGGTCCTTGCCTTTCATGACTTCAAATACTTCTTTCCGGCCCCTTCTTGCCTGGAAGGTTTCTTTTGAGAAATCAGCTGATAGTCTTATGGAAACTCCTTTGTAAGTAACTCTCTCCTTTCCCCTTGCTTCTTTTAGGATTTTCTCTTTATCTTGAATCTTAGGTAACTTCATGATGATGTGCCTTGGTGTAGTCCTCTTTGTGTCCAACTTCTTTGGGACTCTCTGGGCTTCCTGACCTTCCTGGAAGTCTAGTTCCTTCACCAGATTGGGGAAATTTTCCTTCATTATTTGTTCAAACATGTTTTTAATTTCTTGCTGTTGTTCTTCTTCTGGCACTCCTATAATTCAGATATTGGAATGTTTCAGGTTGTCCCAGAGGTTTGTAAGACCCTCTTCGCTTTTTTGAATTCTTGTTTCTTCCTTTCTTCTGGATGGATTTTTTTTATTCCTTTTGTTCCAAATCCTTGTTTTGAGTCCTGGTTTCCTTCCTGTCACTGTTGGTGTCTTAAATATTTTGTTTTATTTTACTTTGGTTATCCTTCATTTGTTTTTTTTTTTTTCCATTTTTCAACTAAGATCAATCAGATCTGTGAGCATTTTTATTGCCAGGGCTTTAAATTCTCCATCAGATAGGTTGGTGATCTCCTCCTTACTTAGATCTCTTTCTGAGGCTTTGCTCTGTTCTTTTATTTGGGCCATATTTCTTTGTCTTGACACAGCTGATAGGTTATAAGGGGGTGGGGCCTTAGGTATTCACTCAGGCAGGGAAACCCTCTTTGCTGCACTGTGGTGCGGCCTGTGGGGGAGGGGCCAGAGAGGGAAAAGTGAGGCTTGCCTGCTCCTTCCTCTCTAGCATACTTTTCAGTGAACTCTCATGTGAGTCGAGGAGTTTCTCCCACAGCAGTAACCCCAGCCATACCCCACAGTCACTCTGAGTCTCAGTTTTCCCCTTAAGTCAGCCCCTCCCTTGCAGCCCAGAGCTTGGTAGCCAGCCCCGCCCCCATGGTCTGCAGAGTCTCTGCGGTATTTCTGAATCAGCCCTTGTGGTCCATCACCTTACTGGTCTGGTAGTTCTGGCTGATTTTTTTTTCTTTAATTCCTCGGTTGTCATAGTTCCCTGCAGTTTGATTTTCTGGCACTTTTGGTTGTTTATTGATTTTAGATTGGTTGTTATCCTCCTTTTAGTTGTGCAAAGAAGCAAAGAGTTTCTACCTACACCTCCATCTTGGTCAGAGTGCTCTAGTAGTTTCTTACAATCTTTTGAATTTCTGTGGTATCAGTTGTAATCTGTTCTCTTTCAATTCTGATTTTATTTGGGTCTTCTCTCTTTTTTCCTTGATGAGTCTGTTTGAAGGCTTGTCAATTTTGTTTATCTTTTCAAAGAACCAGCCTCTGAATTTTTGATCATTTGAATTGTTCTTTCAGTCTCTATTTCATTTAATTCTGTTCTGATCTTAATTATTTCCTTCCTTCTACTTGCTCTTGGTTTTGTTTGTTGTTGTTCCTCCAATTCTTGTAAATGTAGAGTTACATTGTTTATTTGAAATGTTTCTATCTTTTTTAGGTAGGTCTGTATTGCTATGGACTTCCCTCTGTGTAGTGCTTTTGTTATGTCCCATAAATATTGGACTGTTGTGTATTCATTTTCATTTGTTTCCAGAAACTTTTTGATTTCTTCCTAGATCTCATTATTAACCCATTCATTGTTTAATAGCATGGTATTCAGTCTCCATGAGTTGGAATATTTTGAATTTTTATCTTGAGTATGGTTTCTAGACTTCAAGTTTCAGGCCCTGTGGTCTGAGAAAATGCTTGATATGATTTCAATTTTCTTGAATTTGTTTATGCTTGTTTTGTGTCCTATCATGTTGTCTATTTTTGAAAATGTTCCATGTGCATTTGAAAAGAGTGTATTTTTGCTTCCTTGGAATGTAAGGTTTTATATATATAGTTAAGTCCATTTGATCTAAGGCATTTTTCAATGCCGCAACATCCTTGTTAGTATTTTGTTTGGGAGATCTATCCATTGTTGACAGTGGGGTTAAAATACCCTATTATAATTGTGTTGCTGTCTATATCTTCCTTGAAGTCCTCCAAGATTTTCATTATATATTTGGGTGCTCCAATGTTAGATGCATATATGTTTATAATATTTATGTGTTGTTGAAGAATTCTTCCTTTGACTATTATGAATTGTCCTTCTGTGTTACTTTTTATGCCCTTTATTTTGAAGTCTGTTTTGTCTGTCATGAGTATTGCTACCCTGTCTTTATTTTCCTGTCTATTTGCTTGTAATATTTTTTCTAACCCTTCACTTTCAGTTTGTGTAGGTCTTTTGTCCTGAGGTGGGTCTCTTGTAGGCAGCATATGTGTGGGTCATGCTTTCTTATCCATTCAGCTACCCTATGTCCTTTAATGGAAGTATTTAATCCATTTACATTTAAGGTTATTATTGATAGGTACTTATTGATTGCCATTTTATTTCCTTTGTACCTGTGTTCCCCTCCCTCCCTCTCTCTCTCTCTCTCTCTCTCTCTCTCTCTCTCTCTCTGTCTCTCTTACTGTTTTCCTTCTAGTCTTAAAGCAATCCCTTTAGCATATCTTGCATTGCTTGTTTGGTTGAGATGTATTCTTTCACCCTGCTTTTGTCTGGGAAACTTTATTTCACCTTCTAACTTGAGAGCCTTGTTGGGTACAGAAGTCTTGGTTGTAGACCTTTGCTTGTCATTGTTTGGAATATTTCTTGTCATTCCCTCCTGGCTTGTAATGTTTCTATTGAGAAGTCACCTGCTAGACTTATTGGGGCTCCCTTGTATGTGTTACTTCCTGTTTCTCCCTTGCTGCTTTTAAGATTCTCTCTTTGTCTTTGAATTTTACTACTTTAATTATGATGTGTCTTGGAGTGGGCCTCTTTGGGTTCCTCTTGACTGGGACCCTCTGTGCTTCCTGGACTTCTGTGAATTTTTCTCTCATCAAATTAGGGAAGTTTTCCATCATTACTTTTTCAAACAAGTTTTCTGTCCCCTGCTCTCCTCCTCCTTCTGGTATCCCTAATATATGGATATAATTCCATTTCATGTTGTCCTCCATTTCCCTTAACCACTCCTCATTCTTTTTTTGTCTTTTTTCCTTTTCTTGCTCTTTCTGGGAGTTTTTTTCTACCTTGTCCTCCAGCTCACTGATTCGATACTCTGCTTCATCTAGCTTGCGTCTGATTCCTTCTTTGGTGTTCTTCAATTCAGAAATTGTGTTCTTCATTTCCTCATTACTCTTGTTGATAGTTTCTTTGCCCCTTTTCATGCTGATAAAGTTTGCAGTAAGTTCATAGTAGTTTCCCTATAGTTTTTGGTAATTCTCACTGAGCTCATTGAGCTTCCTTTTAATCATTGTTTTGAACTCAATATCTGATAGACTTGCCTCTATTTCATTTAGAACTCTTTCTGAGGACTCCTCCTTTCCTTTCAATTGGGAGTTGTTTTTTGTCTTCCCATTACTTCTGAGACTCTTCTTGTTTGCTTCTTCTTCTTAAATTGATGTTTTGACTCCATGTGTTTGTGGTGTGAACTTCTATGAATAGAGACCTGTAAGTTTCAGTGGTGTAGTCTCTTTGATCTCCTGAACTTAATGCTGTTTGGATACCCTTTTTGCTGTTTATGTTGGCTCTCTGGATGTAATTGGTATTAGATTGTTGTTGGGTCATGCTTTGGTGGGACCTCCCTACAGCCGGTTGACTGAGGGTCACTCTGCCTACCATGTCTTCTATGTTGTTGTGCAGGTGCTGCCAGTCAAATTGTGCTGAAGCTGAATCTTCTGCCTGTCTAAGGTTATGTCTGCTCTTTCACTATTGTTCAGTTGTTTTTTCTGATTGATTTCTTCACAATTTAGTTGTAATTCCAGATTGGTCATGGGAAGTGGTTAGTGTGCCTTACATTTACTCCTCAGTCATCTTGTGCCTATGTCCCAGTGTTGTTTTTTTCTTTTTTTTTTATCTCTATGTATTTTTTCATTATCTGGTGATTTCTTCTTTGACACATCAGTTATTTTAGTGGTGTGTTAAATAATTTGTACATATTTGGGAATTTTCCAAATTTCTTTGTTAATTCATCCCATATTTTACTCCATTGTGATTAGATAATGTACTTGTACAATTTCAATCCTTTTAAATGTATCGAGCTATATTTTATGACCTATATGTGGTTTATCCTAGAGACTACCCTATGCTAATTTAAGAATATGTATCCTATTGGTTGACAGGTATGTGAAAAGATGCTCAACTTCACTTTTAGGGAACTGCAAATCAAAACTATAATGAGATACCACCTCACACTGTTAGAAGGGTCATTATCAACAAGAGAAGTAGTAACAAGTGTTGGAAACATTGTGGAGAAAAGGGAACCCTCATTCACTGTTGGAGGGAATTACATTCCCTCCAACAATTTTCTGAGGTTCCTCAGAAAATTAAGTATAGAGATACCATATGAACCAGCAACTCCTCTTCAGAGTACCTACCTGTATTTTTGAAAACATTTGTAAAGATATGTGCCCTATGTTCACTACAGCATTATTCATGGTGACCAAAACTTAGAAACAACAGGAGTGTCCTTCAACAGATGAGTGGATACAGATGTGGTATTTATACACAATGGAATACTACTCAGCCATAAGAAATAATAAAATATTACCATTTGTGACAATATGGGTGAATCCTGAGAATATTATGCTAAAAAAATAAGTCAGATAGAAAAGTCAATAAGAACAATATTTCACTTATATGTGAGATATAAAACTAAAAGCAAGAAATGAACAAATAAGACAAAATAACAACAACTTGTAGACACAGATAATATTATGGTGGTTACTAGAGAGAAAGAGTGGTTATAAATGAGGTGATATAGTAAAGGGTAAAGGGAGTCAAATATGTGGTAATGGAAGGAGGTTTGACTTTGAGTGTAAATATACAATGTGTGTCATAGGATCATACACTTAAAACCTAACCAATGACACCCCAATAAATTTATTTTAAAATATTTTTAAATAAAGTGTTTAATGATTTAAAAAAAGAAATGTGTATTGTTGTTGTTGGTTGAAGAACCTGTTAAATCTAGTTGGCTTATAACACTATTTAAATATATTTCTTTGTTTGTGGTATGGCTAGCTTTTCTATCCATTACTGAAAGTGAGGTAGTGAAGTCTTGAACTACCATTACTGAATTTTATTTTTTCTTCAATTTTGTCAGTTTTTGATTCATGCACCCTATGTCTTTGTTGTTGAATGTATATATGTTTTAAATTGTTTTATCACTTAAATGAATTGATTCTTTTACCATTATAAAATGTTCTCTTTATCTCTACTAACATTTTTTCTATTTAAAATTTTTATTTCATTTCATTTCATTTTATTGTTGTTCTTCTACAGTTTTCTGTCTTCTGCCTCATCCCAGCCCACTGCCTCAGCCCTCCCCAACTCCCTCCCATTTCCATCTCCCCTAGTTTTTGTCCACATGTCTTTTATACTTGTTGCTCTAAACCTTTCCCCTTTTCCCCTGAAATTCCCTCCCCTCTCCTCTCTAGTGACTCAGCCTGTTCTCAATTTCAGTGTCTTCCATTATATTATGCTTGTTTGTTTATTCTGTTGATTAGGTTCCTGCTAAAGGTGAGATCATATGGTATTTGTCTTTCACCTCCTGGCTTATTTCACTTAGCATAATGCTCTCCAGTTCCATCTATGCTATCGCGAAGGGTAGGAGCTCCTTCTTTCTTTCTGGTGCATAGAATTCCATTGTGTAAATGTACCATAGTTTTTTTTTTTTTGTCCATTTGTTTACTGATAGGCACCTAGGTTGCTTCCAACACTTGGCTATTGTAAATTGTGCTGTTATGAACATAGGGGTGCATAGGTTCTTTTGGACTGGTGTTTCAGGGTCCCTAGGATATAATCCTAGTAGTGGAATTGCTGGGTCAAAAATTAGATCCATTTTTAGTTTTCTTAGAAATTTCCATACTGCTTTCTATAGTGGTTGTACCAGTCTGCAATCCCACCAACAGTGCACTAGGGTCCCCTTTTCTCCACAACCTCTCCAACACTTGTTTGCTGCTTTGTTTATGATGTCCATTCTGACTGGTGTGAAGTGGTATCTCATTGTAGTTTTCATTGGCATCTCTCTGCTAGATAGCGATATTGAGCATTTTCCATGTGTCTCTGGATCCTCTGTATTTCCTCCTTGGAGAAGTGTCTGTTCAAGTCTTTTGCCCATTTTTTAATTGGGTTGCTTGTCTTCTTAGAGTAGAGTCATCTAAGTTCTTTATATATTTTGGAGATTAAACCCTTGTCTGAGGTATCATTGGAAAATATGTTTTCCCATACAGTTGGTTCTCTTTTTATTTTAATACTGTTTTCTTTAGGTTTGCAGAAGCTTTTTATTTTGATAAGATCTCATTTGTTTATTCTTTCCTTTATGCCCCTTGCTTTAGGAGACATATCAGTAAAAATGTTGCTGAGTGGAATATCTGAGATTTTCCTGCCTATGTTCTCCTCTAGGACTTTAATGGTGTCATGGCTTATATTTAAATCCCTAATCCACCTTGAATTTATTTTTGTGTATAGTGTAAGTTGGTGTTCAAGGTTCATGTTTTTGCTTGTAGCTGTCCAGTTCTCCCAACACCACTTGTTGAAGAGGCTACTTTTACTCCACTTTATGTTGCTACCTCCTTTACCAAATATTAATTGACCATACAGGATTAGGTTTATTTCTGGGATCTCTGTTCTATTCCACTGGTCCATGTGCCTGTTTTTATGCCAGTACCAGGCTGTTTTGATTACAGTGGACTTGTAATACAGTTTGGTGTCAGGTATTGTGATCCCTCCTACTTTGCTCTTCTTTCTCAAAATTGCTGCAGCTATCCCAGGTCATTTGTGGTTCCATATAAATTTTTGAAGTGTTTGTTCTATGTCTGTGAAATATGCCATTGGTACTTTAATCAGGATTGCATTGAATCTGTAAATTGCTTTGGGGAGTATGCACATTTTGATAATGTTAATTCTTCTGATCCATAAACATGGTATATGTTTCCATTTGTTTGTGTCTTCCTTGATTTGTTTCTTCAGTGTTGTGTAGTTTTCTGCATACTAGTCTTTTACCTCCTTGGTTAGGTTTATTCCTAGGTATTTTATTTTTCTTTTTGCTATATAAAATGGGATTTTTTTATTAACTTCTGCTTTTGCTTTTTCATTGTTGGTATACAGAAATGCTTTTGATTACTGGATATTGACTTTGTATTCTGCTGTTTGGCCAAATTCATGTATTATTAATGGTTGAGCAGCTTTTTGGCTGTATCCATAGGATTTTCTATGTACACTATCATGTCATCTGCAAATAATGAGAGTTTTGTTTCCTCCTTTCCAATTCGGATGCATTTATTTCTTTTTCTTGTCTAATCACTGTGTCCAATAATTCCAATACTATATTGAATAGAAGTGGTGAAAGTGGACAGCCTTGTCTTGTTCCTAATCTTAGTGGAAAAAATTTTAGTTTTTGCCTGTTGAGCATGATGTTGGCTGTAGGTCTCTCACATATGGCCTTTATTATGTTTGGGAATGCTCCCTCAATTCCCTCTTTGCTGAGTAGTTTTATCATAAATGGGCGCTGTACCTTATCAAATGCTTTTTCTGTTTCTATTGATATGATCATGTGATTTTGGTCTTTGATTTTGTTTATGAGTTGTATTACATTTACTGATTCATGAATGTTGAACCATCCTTGCATCCCTGGGATGAATCCCACTTGGTTATGGTATATGATCTTTTTAATGCATTGTTGGATGCGGTTGCCAATATTTTGTTGAGGGTTTCAGTGTCTATGTTCATCAGCGATACGGGCCTGACATTTTCTTTCTTTGCTATGTCTTTATCTGGTTTGGGAATTAGAATGATGCTGGCTTCATAAAAAGAGTTTAGGAGTGTTCCATCATTTTGGATTTTTTCAAAAAATTTGTGAAGGATAGAGGTTAGCTCTTCCTTAAATGCTTTGTAAAATTCTCCTGTGAAACCATCTGGTTCTGGGCTTTTGTATGTCAGGTTTTTTGATTACTGCTTCAGTTTCATCTGCTGTTATTGGTCTGTTCAGGCTTTCCGCTTCTTCTTCACTGAGTTTTGAGAGATTATATTTTTCTAGAAACTTGTCCTTTTCACCTAGGTTTTCAAATTTTTTGGCATGAAGTTCTTCATAGTAATTTCTTACAATCCTTTGTATTTCTGTGGTGTCAGTTGTAATCTCTCCTCTTTCATTTCTGATTGTGTTTATTTGAGTCCTCTCTCTTTTTTTTCTTGATGATCCTAATTAAAGGTTTGTTAATTTTGTTTATCTTTTCAAAGAACCAGCTCCTGGATTCATTGATCCTTAGAATTGTGCTTTTAGTCTCTATGTCATTTAATTCTGCTCTGGTCTTGGCTATTTCCTTCCTTCTCCTTGCTCTGGGCTGTCTTTGTTGTTCCTTGAGTTCTTGTAGGCATAGTGTTAAGTTTTTTGTTTGAGATATTTCTCTCTCGTTTTTTTTAGGCAGGCCTGTATCACTATGAACTTTCCTCTGAGGACTGCCTTTGCTGTGTCCCTTAAGTTTTAGGTTATTGTGAGTTCATTTTCATTTGTTTCCAGAAACTTTTTGATTTCTTCCTTAATTTCATTCTTGACCCACTCATTGTTCAATAACATGCTATTAAATCTCCATGATTTTGTGGATTTTGGGTTTTACTCCTTGGGGTTGGTTTGTAGTTTCAGTCCCTTGTGGTCAGAGAAAATGCTTGGTATGATTTCAATTTTTTTGATTTTGTTGAGGCTAGTGTTGTGTCCTATCATGTAGTCTATCTTTGAGAATGTTCCATGTGCATTTGAAAAGAATGTGTATTTAGTTTCTTTGGGATGAAGGGCTCTATATAGATATCAGTTAAGTCCATTTTATCTAGAGTGTTGTTCAATGCCACAATATCTTTGTTGATATTTTGTTTAGAAGAACTGTTCATTTTTGACAGTGGGGTGTTAAAATCCCCTACTATAATTGTGTTGCTGTTGATATTGTTCTTAAAGTTCTCAAAGATGTTCTTGATGTATTTAGGAGCTCCTATGTTGGGTGCATATATATTTATAATGTTTATGTCTTCCTGGTGGATTCTTCCCTTGAGTATTATGAAGTGACCTTCTGGGTCTCTCTTTATGGCTCTTCTTTTGAAGTCTATTTTGTCTGATATGAGTATTGCTATCCTGGATCTTTTTTCCCCATCCATTTGCTTGGAAAATTTGTTTCTAGCCCTTCACTTTGAGTCTGTGTAAGTCTTTTGTCCTGAGTTGGGTCTCTTGTAGGCAACATATGTGTGGGTCATGCTTTCTTATCCATTCAGCTACTCTATGTCTTTTGATTGGAGCATTTAATCCATTTATGTTTAAGGTTATTATTGATAGGTACTGATTCATTGCCATTTTTGTACCTGTGTTCCACTCCCTCTCTCTGTCTTTTCCTTCCTTTCCTTAAAGCATTCCCTTTTGCATCTCTTGCAGAACTGGTTTGGTAGAGGTGTATTCCTTTAGACTTCTTTTGTCTGGGAAGCTCCTTATTTGGCCTTCTATCTTGATTGAAAGCCTTCCTGGGTAAAGTAGTCTTGGTTGCAGGCCTTTGGTTCTCATTACTTGGAATATTTCTTGCCATTCTCTTCTGGCTTGGAGCATTTCCATTGAGAAGTCAGCTGCTAACCTTATCGGGGCTCCCTTGTATGTTACTTCCTTTTTTTCCCTTGCTGCCTTTAAGATTCTCTCTCTGTCTTGGAATTTTGCCATTTTAATTATGATGTGTCTTGAAGTGGGTCTCTTTGGGTTCCTCTTGATTGTGGTTCTCTGTGTTTCCTGGATTTGTGTGACTTTTTCTCTCATCAAATTAGGGAAGTTTTCCATCATTACTTTTTCAAATAGGTTTTCTATCCCTTGCTCTTCTTCTCCTTCTGGTATCCTTTTATATGTATATTATTACATTTCATATTGTCTTGCATTTCTCTTAATCCCTCTTCATTCTTTCTGAGCCTCTTTTCCTTTTCTTGCTCTTTCTGGGTGTTTTTTTCTACTTGGTCCTCCAATTAAGTGATCCGATCTTCTGCTTCATCAATTCTGCTTTTCATTCTTTTCACTTTGTTCTTCAGCTCAGATATTGTATTTTTCATTTTCCTTTGGCCCTTGTTGGTAGTTTCTATTTCCTTTTTCATGTTGATATAGTTTGCAGTGAGTTCTTTGTAGCTTCCCTATAGTTTCTGGTAGCTCATTGAGAGCTCTTGGAGCTTCCTGACAACCATTGCTTTGAACTCAAAATCTGATAGTTGAGTTGCCTCCATTTCACTTAGTATTCTTTCTGGAGCTTCCTCCTTTTCTTTCATTTGGGGACTGTTTCTTTGTCTTCCCATTGTTTGTGAGGCTCTTTTTGTTAGGCTCAGCTTCTTAAATTGATTTGTTCTGGTTCTCTGGGTTTATGGTGTGAACTTCTGAGGTAGAATACCTGTGAGATTCAGTGGTGCTGTCTCCTTCAGGTATCCTGGTGTTCCCAACTTCCAGTGTCTCAGCTATTGAAATATACCCTCTTTGGCACCAAGTCTGGTTTTTGCACAGTTCCAGGGTTTTTTGTTTTGCTTTGTTTTGTTTTGCTTTTGTATCCTTCATGGGTATTTAAAAAGAGAAAAGAGGAAGAAAACAAAGAAAAGAAGAAAAAATTGAAAAGAGAAGAAAGAAAAGCAGATAGAAAAGAAAAGAAAAAAGGGAAAGGAGAAGAGATGAGTTTGGAAAGAAAGGAAGAAGGAATAAAACAAGAAAGAAGGAACGAGAAGCAAAAGGAGTTGAGGGGTAAAAAAGATAAAAATAATGAAAAAATAATTAAAAAAAAAACACCAACTTTTACTGTTATCAATCTCGCCAAGCCAGTTTTTCTGGCCTTTCTGACTGCATTGGCCAAGGGGTGACAGTATGGGTTTTCTCCCTGTTCAGGAAGAAGGAATAAAACAAGAAAGAAGTAATGAGAAGCAAAAGCAGTTGAGGGGTAAAAAAGATAAAAATAAATAATTAAAAAAGCACCAACTCTTACTGTTATCAATCTTGCCAAGCTGGTTTTTCTGGCCTTTCTAACTGCAGTGGCCAAGGGGTGACTATATGGCTTTTCTCCCTGTTCAGCACTCAGTTATCTTTAGGCTGCTGTCCTCAGAGCTAGCCCGGGGCCTCTTCACACAGGGCCTCAGGCTTATCTTCTGAGGTGTCATGCACCTACTGTGGCCACTGGCAGGCACTTATGATTTCCCAACCTTCAATGTTTAGGTCTAACTGTTGTGCGGGCACGAATTGACCCCCACGCAGGCTGCACGCAGGTGCCTAAGATCTCCCAGCCATCCATGCAGGGGTGCCAGTTGTCACACAGGAGCCAATTGGTCACCACGCAGCTCCCCGATGGCGCGCGGGTGCCGAGTGACTGCAGTGTAGGTCCCTGGTTTCACATGGGCACTGAGAGCACATTTTTGTTTTTAAAGTCCGTTTCATCTGATATTATTACAGCCACTCCAGCTCTTTTATCATTGCTGTTTGCATGATCTGCCTTCACCACAGTTTTTTATCTTCCTCTGAACAAGTACTCAGTAATTTTTGTTTTAGAGAGAGAGGGAGAGAAACAGGAAACATTGATGTGAGAAAGAAATATTGATTGGTTGCCTCTTGTACACACCTCAGTGGGGGACCAAACCTGTAACCTAGGCATGTGCCCTGACCTAGAATTGAATGTGAGCTTTCTGTTGGAGGACTATCCAACCAACTGAGCTACATTGGCCAGGACTGTCCTTTACCATCATTTTATTTTCAGCCTACTTACATCTTTGCATCTAAGTTCTATCCCCTATACAAAGCATATATCTGAGTTTTCAATATTTTTATTCAGTATGACAACCTTAGTCTTTCAGATTGTTTAATTGATTAGATTGTTTGATTCATTCATATTCAATATTATTGTTGATATATTTAAGTTTAAATCCACTATTTTATATTGTTTTCTATATCTCTTGTGTCCATTTTCTTTCTTTATTAATCCTTTACTATGTTGTTTTACATTAAGTGAATATTTTGGTGCTTAATATTTTAATGCCTTTAATAATTTTTAAAAATCATTTTGGTGGTTGCTCTAGGGCTTACCATGGACATTTTAACTTATCCTAAACAACTTCAGATTTATACTAACTTAATGCAGTGAGATCTAGAAATGCCTGCCCCATCCTTCAGCCAGTTTCAACCAGGATGGACAGCATGCTTACTACCACATCACAGCAGCAAAAGGAAAAGGCATTAGCAGGACTGGTTAGTTACTGAAGTGTCTCAACCCTTGGCTGTGTATTACAATCATCCCTGTTGCTTTTTAAAATGTGAATGTATCTTTCTGCTGAAGAGTTTTTGGTTTAGCTGGTCAGTGGGTGAGACCTGACCATCAGTATTAAGTTTTTTAGATGATTCTAATGTGTGGTCAGAGTTCAGAATCAAAACAACACAATATATCTTTTAGGATAACAATTTCTGAGGATCTGAGGTCAGCAAGCTGTAGTGTCTCTAATTCCCAGGTTGTCCAAGCAACTACCTGAAAGCCCTACCAGAATTGTTAATTATCCAGTTTTTTCCTGAGGCTAAGCAAAAAAGCTTAGTGCCTGCGACTCATTTAGACACCAAACTACCATACTCCCAGCTGCTATCCAAGGTCCTTCTCCACAGAGACCACTCTGAACTAAGATATTGCCATTGTTCTGGCCTCAAATATGGTCACTACCAAAGGCTTCTGCCACTTCCCATGCCCTGCCCATCAAATCAGATCCTTTTGGATGTCGATGTCCATCTTCTCCATGGCTAGTGTAGTTTTCCCAACAGCATTCCAGCCCTAGCCACTCCTACTCCACTCTCCAGAAGCAGAGGTTCTCATGTCTAGAAAAGCAAATCAGGAGACCAAATTAGGTATATTAAACTAAATTTATCATGTACCATAACATTCAATCATAATGAGACCATTAGAAATGAGAACCAGAAATCTGCAATGCCCAAATTCTAAGAATCAATGGTTCTATGTCTCCCTATAATGCCCATAGAAAAGTATTCTTTCTCTCTCATCTAACCTGTCTTTTCTGTCACCCCTCTCTTGTTTATGTCTGGGCTTATGATGAGCAGATGCTTTAATTACCAACTCAGTATCTCAGTGAAGAGATGTTTCCACAAAGCTCATCTGTACAGAGCTTGACAACTATGAACCCACTTATTGTACCAGGTAAGGGCATTCAGGTAGGGTTCATCTGTAAGTGTGAACAAGTCTCTATGGGGTTTATATGTGCTGTCTACTCACATGTATGCTGATTAGGGACCAATTGTTGGAGATGAGCAATTAGCAACAGAATTAAAGGAAGACCATCCCCAACCCTACACCCATACTTATAATACATAGATTTTATTTTATTTTATTTTATTTTATTTTATTTTATTTTATTTTATTTTATTTTATTTTATTTTATTTATTTTTTAAGATTTTTTAAATTTATTTTTAGGGAAAGGGGAATGGAGGGAGAAAGACAGGGAGAGAAACATTGTTGTGAGAGAGAAACATTGATAAGTTGTCCCTCTTCCATGCCACAACCAGGGATGAACCCCAGGCATGTGCCCTGACAGGGAATGAAACTGGTGATCTTTCACTTTGTGGGACAATGCCCAACCAACTGAGCCACATAGGTGAGGGTTATATTCTATTTTTTAATCATTCTAAACAAACTATCTGCTTGCCTGGATGTGACAGTTATATTCCTAGGAAGTAGAGAATGTTTTTCTTTTTGTTATATGAAATAAAAATAAGCTCACTACATTTGAATGTACAGTACACAGTTAGCTAATGAAATCTGAAATCTCATAGACCATAGTTTTTGTTTGTTTGTTTGTTTGTTTGTTTGTTTTTTAAGTGAGCCTTCTTGGTTCTTGGGAAGAGAAATATTCTTGAGTGTGTTCTCATCCCATCTCCAGTAGGCATTAATACTGGAAAACATGGCTAAGTGAGGTATTTGGCAGAGACCTACACTGTATCCCTTTCCCAGGCACAACCTCTTCCCATGCCTGCATTTCTGGACCTTGTTCCTTTTTGTTCTGCAGAAGCAATGCTTGCTGCCCAAAACTGGCACTGTGGAGTTCCTGACTGCCTGAGCCCGGGCTGGATCTTGCAATGGAGGTGTAGTTTGATGGGTTGTATTTCTGGGGATTGTTTGGTGAGGGGAAGAGGGAGAAGGGAAAAGAGCTCAAACTGTATTATGGCATAGGGTACGTTCAAAGACAGAAACAGGACCTTTGTTCATAAGTAAGAGCTGACCATTTTGACCATGAAATGTGCCATTTTAACTGATGAGGCAAATAGCACTGAGCACATAAAAGGGCAGAGGCTAGGAACTATTTTTACACTTTAGAGAACAGATTTAAGAATTTTGGAGAGGACAGCGTGTACACAACTACCTGGCTGTGAAAATTAAGGTGTCTCTCGCTGCTTTTTTTCTTCTTTAAGTTCTTGTGTCTTGTACTCTTACAGTCCTCACTCTCATTGGCCACTCTCCTGTCAACACAATGGCAATCTTCAGAAGATCACTTATGTTTTAAATTATACTTTGTATTCTAAGTTGTCCTGAAAGGTAATTGAGTACAGCAACATTAATCAGAATGCTGAACTTTATACATTTGTTTTTTTGGGTTAACAATTCAAAAATATGTGAAGTTGTAGAATTTAACTTTTCCCTACCCTACCCATCCCCTGACACACATCTAAAAATCTGAATTCTCCCAAACCCTATGACTCTATCCCTTTTTTCTCCCTCATAATTTAATTTCTTTTAAAAAATGCTCACTTTTGCATTTTCCACTTTCTCACCTGATATGCTTTTTTAGCACTATGTTTTTTTTTCTAGCTGCTACACTCACCACACAACCCAAACAGTTCTCACAGTGATGTTAAGCTACCTTCCAGTCAGTTTACTCAGTAGATGTACTCTTAATCATACATGGCTTCTCGGCAATATGTAGTTAACCTTTCTCCCCTTCCTGAAGCACTCATTCCCCTGGAATCCTGCAATCCCACTCAACAGGCCAACTTTCTCAGTTCCTCCTTTTATTTTACTTTGCTGGCTCCTCCTGCACCTGACATAAGGAGCACCTTTGTTCTTGATTCAAAGTCCATGGCCCTTCTTGCCATGAACTATCTTCTATTTTCAATTGCCATCAATATTCTGAGTCTAATAACTATATTACATACCTGAAACTAATATAATATTATATTTCAGATGTAATTGGAGAATAAATTAATTTTTAAAATGTGCACCCAGTTTAAATCTCCCATCCAAGACATCTTGCCTGAATCCAGATGTATGCATACAAATTCCCACTGTATAGACCTTCCTGAGGACTCATAGGCACCTCTAAGACCAAACTCATCATCCTCCTTCCTAGCCTGCTCCTTGCTGGTTTCCCATGCTGCATTCCAGAAGCTAGCAGTTGTGGTTGGTATGTTCCTCTTCCTCATTACCCAATCAACACCCAATTTCCTACAAGACCACTGGCCCCTCTTCATTTCCACTGCCACCAACACATCTCATGCCAGCAGCTTCATCTGTCATTGAACCTGTTTCATTGACTTCTTAGGTAATCCTTCACATATATACCTGCCCTGTTACCTAGCTACACACATACACATGCACATGCAGTAATAATTTCAAATTCATACCTAGCACGTCTCTCTCATGCTATTAATAACAAAATTATATTTAAAAAAAAAAAACAACAACATTCAATGGCTCTCCATTGCTCTTACAATAAAGACCAAAACCATTAACAGGATTTGTGTTTGGCACCTACCTATCTCTACATCATTATATTGATTTTTTCTTCCCTTCCCTTTTATCTTAAAGTCACAATGTAGCAGACCCAAACTGGTGGACAGAACTCAGTAATATAAGATCCTGGAAGTAAGGCAGGTAAAAGTAGCATGGTTAATAGTACTGTGGCACTGTTCTATGAAGGTTCTTCATTAGCAATTCAACTGAATTTTCTTTTGAGGCCCTCATTACTCTCAACTCTCTTACATTTTAGAGTAGAATTACATATATCTCCTTTCAATGGGATAGATAAGAAAAAAATATAAGAAATATATGTGAAGAATAAAGTCCCTGAAACTCTTGTACCATTTCTACCAAATACTTATGCACTACTTAGTTAGTATTCCTTACATAAAGACACATATAACATATTTCTCTTACAGTTGAGAGTGAAACACTTAAGCCAATATTCAAACTGGTCTATTTCTATTCATAATGGAAGTCATTTAATTGATAATGTTTTATGTAATTTTTATCTCTGTCTATCATCCAACCAGGTTGCCAGCAGTTTCAAAGTTGAATAAGGCTGAGAGCACCAAGTATCTGTAGATTAAGATTATATCCTCCTTTCTATCTTTTTATTTTTTATTCTTATTTAAAAGTCACTATTGCATTTGACTTTTATCCTAGGCAACTTCATTTCCCTATTTTAAAATAAGCACTTTGTAATAATTAAACTATTCTGTACATTTGCAAAGTATTAAGCAACAGAAAGTAGTTGTAGAGAAAAGAGACTATACAGATTTAGAATAATGGTGAAATTCTGCCGTTAAGTCCTACTCCCTTTAAAACACCCCAAAACACGAAGTCCTGACTCCCTTTGCCAAACCAAGCCAGTTTCAAAATATTCTAGTCAGAGGTACCATCTTTCAGAAAAGCAGAAATCTATGGCTCAGCATTCCCAGTCACAGTTCAGCATTCCAGGCATCTCCCACAAATCTGTGCTTGGTTAGGCAGGTCCCTGCAATTCCCAGTTCCATCAGCTCTGTTGCCATGTTCTCCAGGCAGGCTTTCCAACTCTTAATCCAAAACATGTGGCATTTCCTTACTCCAAACCACATGGCACCTCCTTACACACCAGACTTCATGGTGGACTGGGGGTTGGGGAGTGGGGAGGTCCTTCTATACCCTTTCAAACAGCATGGCTGCTACATCATGCTTCCCCTCTACTCTCCCTGCCCTCATGGTGGACCAGCCTCTATTTTAAATGCTGACCCAGAGCTTCTTATGTGACCTCATATTCAACACTATATGTTGTGGAAGTCACATAAACCTTTCACCCTGTGCAGAAGCATGCTTCTCTTCGGGAAGGACACAGTTATTCACTTGCCATTGTTATGAAAAGTATCTTAAGCCATATTATCTGCTCTTTCTTCCCCTAACCAAGGGCTGTGGCGAATATCTCCTATATTTTGAGAACCCCTCTTGGTGTACCCCTTTTCAATATTTCCTTACTGATTTTCTGTTTGGATGCTCTGTCCATTGTCAATTGGGTATTTCAGGCCCCTACTATTATTGTTTTTGTCAGTTTCTCCCTTTACTTCTGTTAGTAGTTGTTTTATGTATTTTGATGCTCCCAAATTGGGTACATATACATAAAAATAATTGCTATGTCTTCTTAGTATATTGTTCCCTTTATCATGATAAAATGTCCATTTTTGTCTCTTCTTACTTTTTTATCTTAAAATCTATCTTGTCAGACATAAATATGTCTAAACCCACTTTTCTCTGGATGTCATTTACTTGGATTATCATTTTTCACCCCTTCCCTTTTAGTTGCTATCTGTCTGGAAGCTGAAGTGTGTCTTCTGAAGGCAGTGTATAGTTGAGTTTTGTTTTTTATTTGACTCTGTTTGGTTGGTGGTTTAGGTCTATTTATATTCAGTGTGATTATTGATATACGAGGATTTCCCGTAGCCATTTATCTTCTGCTTTGTGGTAGTTCTGTATCTCCATTGTTTTATTTTTCCCTTTAGTTTCTGTTATTGTACTTTGGTGGTGGCCTATGAGTTTTTCCTCTGTTTCTTTTTTTATGTTGCCTCAGTTCTAGATTTTTTTGTATGCTTATCATTAAGTTTATGTAAAAGAGAATTACTTTTCTTCTGATTACATCATATTTTCATTCCTCTGTGCAAATTCAAACCTTTACTTCCTTCCCTTTTGTGTTTTACTATCACAAATTATCCCTTTTTATGTTATGAGTTCATTTTCAAATTACAATAACTAGTATCTTCTTTTCCCTAATTTTTTACTTCCTAAATAATAGCTTTGCTGGATAGCATAATGTTGGATGTAGGACTTTGCCTTTCATGACTTCAAATACTTCTTTCTAGCCCCTTCTTGCCTTAAAGGGTTTCTTTGAGAAATCAGCTCACAGTCTAATGGGAACTCCTTTGTAAGTAACTCTTTCCTATTCTCTTGCTGCATTTAAGATTCTCTCCTTCTCCTTAATTTTGGGTAATATAAGGATGATGTACCTTGGTGTGTGCTTCCATGGGTCCAACTTCTTTGGGACTTACTGAGCTTCCTGGACTTCCTAGAAGTCTAATTCCTTTGCCAGATTGGGGAAGTTCTCCATTATTTTTTCAAATAAATTTTCAATTAGTTGCTTTTCCTCTTCTCCTTTTAGCAGCACCCCATTTGGATGTTGGAACATTTAAAGTTTTCCTGGATGTTCCTTATCTTCTCCTCATTGTTTTGAATTCTGGTTTCTTCATTCCATTCTGGTTGAATGTTTATTTCTTCTTTCTGGTCCAAACTGTTAATCCAAATCCTGGTTTCCTTCCCATCACTGTTGGTTCCCTGTACATTTTCCTTTATTCCACTTTTCATAGCCTTCACTTTTTCCTCTATTTTGTCACCACACTGAACCATTTCTTGAGCATCCTGACTGTCAGTGTTTTGAACTGTGCATCTGGTAGATTGGTCATCTCTTCATCACTTAGTTGTATTTTCTGGAGCTTTGATCTGTTCTTTCAATTGGGGCTTTTTTATTTATTTTTTATTTTTTTGGTCTCTGTGTGCCTGTTATGTAGTAAGGGATTCCCAAGTAAAGCAAAGTTAAAGGAGCTGATCATCACCAATGCCTTATTATATGAAATGTTAAAGGGACTTATCTAAGAAACAGAAGAAGATAAAGATATGAGGAGTAAAATGACAACAAACTCACATTTATCAACAACAGAACCTAAAAACAAAAACAAAGTTAACAAGTAGAATAGGAACAGAATCACATAAATGGAAATCACATGGAGGGTTATCAGTGGGGAGGGGGAGGAGAAGAAAGAGGGAAAAGGTACAGGGGACAAGTAGTATAAATTGTAGGCAGAAAATAGACAGAGGGGAGGTTAAGAATAATATAGGAAATGTAGAAGCCAGAGAACTTTTATATATGACCCATAGATGTGAACTAAATTGGAGGAATGTGGGTGGGAGGGGGTGGGCAGAGCAGAGGGCAATTAAGGGAGGGATGGGACAACTATAATAGCATAATCGATAAAATATATTTTTAAAAATGTAAAATAAATGAATAAATAAATCTTTTTACCTCCTTTAACTTTTATGTTATACTTAAGTGTATATATTATCCTTTTCTGAACAAGGGCTGCAATTTCCTGTTTCTATCTGTTTGAATAGCTTTGCCTATTTTTGTCTTTTTGTTTCAGATAGAAAAAGACCCTTTGGTATTTCCTGTAATACAGATCTTGTGGTGGTAAATTTTCACAGCTTTTGTATGTCTGGAAAGTCTTTATTTCTTTTTCATGTCTAAAGGATAACTTTTCTGGATATATTATTCTTGGCTGGTGATTTCTTTCTTTCAATTATTTGAATATTTGATTCCTTTTCTCTTAGTTTACAGGGTTTATGCTAATGAGATTTCCTTTATAGGCAATCATCTTCTTTTCCATGCCTTGAGAATATTTTCTTTGTCATTAATTTGTGATAGATTTATACAGTTTACCTTGTATAAGGCCTTCTTGGGTGGAGATAATTAAGTGCTCTGTTAACTTCTTGACTTTGAAGATCCAGATCTTCCATTGGTTTGGGAAGTTCTTGTTAATTATTTGTTTGTATGGGCTGTCTATTCTTTTTTCTGCTCTCCTCCTTTTGGTACACCCATTATTCTTATGTTGCTTTTTCTAATGGAGTCAGATAGCTCTTGTAGAGTTCTTTTACTTTTCTTTATTCTCAGTTCTTTCTCATCTTCCATCGTTATCATTTCTAGACTTCTATCTTCTATATCACTAATTCTTTCCTCTATTTTCCAAGCTCACTGATTCATGCTTTACCTCTTTCATTGAGTTCTTCATCTCCAGAACATCTGCTTCGTTCTTTTCTATGATTTCAGTCTCTTTGGTAAAATGCTCTTTTATTTGTTTATTTTATTCCTGAGTTCATTAAACTGCCTTTCTGAGTTTTCTCACATCTTGTTAAGTTTATTCAGAACAGCAATCTTATATTCTCTGTCATTTAAATCACATATTTCTATGTGTTTAAGTTTATTTCCTGGAGATTGTTCCTTTTCTTTCTGAGCTACCTTGTTACCATGGTTATTCATGGTGTTTGATGGATTATTTCTCTGCCTAAGCACTTATGGGAACAAAATCTGTTTTAGTGACACTTTTATTTAGCAGATTGAAAAGAAGAGTTATTTCTTTTGTTTGCCAGTAGGTGGCATCGAATTGCAAGTTTTTATTTTCTCTTATTTGCACTGATGGAGTTCTGGGATCTCTGTGGGGTGGTGTCACCTCCACTGTGAAAAATACCAGGTATTCCATGGGGAGGTGGGTTTCCCACTGTGACCAGACCACCTTGGTCTCAACGCACCATCCCCTTGGGTAGTGTGGTAAGTAATGGGGTTCCAGTCTAAGAGACGCCAGTGCTGCTTCCCGGTGCTAGATGCTGCCAGCAGTGCTCTACTCTCTGAGGTGTCCCTAGTGACTCACTGGGCTCCACTGCAAGGGGTGGTGGTGGGGGTGAGGGTGGGGAGGGCTGGGCTGGAAGAGGCTGGATCGTGCATTTATATCTGTGTTCTTTTTCCAGTAATGCTGGCTGCCAGACTTCAGTTGCCACACCTCTGTAACTCTTGCCCCATCATTGGGTTTAGCCACAGTATGTGCCTGCTGCTCAGGGAGAAATGTTTCTGTTTCTCCAGTCTTCAGGAATGTGTGTAGTCTGTTCTGTAACTTGACACTTGTACTGCAACCATTTCTTCTGTGACCCTCTGGATTCAGCCTGACCACTCAGGCAGAAAGGTTGATTCTACACCCCTACTCCTTAGGGCTGCAGAGTGTGTAACCTGACTTCTCCCCTGCTACTGAATCCCACAGTAAGCTCCCTTTACATTTGTGGCATCTCTCTCTCTCTGTCTTTCCCCCTTTTCTCTTGCCCTGTTCACTCCAGTAAGCCTACCTTCAGATGTTTCAATGCAAGGTTCTCTCAGACGTGTGTGTTGAGCAGGGAATCCATTGTTGAATTACAGCTATCCAACCGGTTTAACCTCAAGGGGAGAGACCTCAAAGACCTCTCAGGCCACCACACTGCTTATGTCACTCTCCAGTTTGGGGTATTTTTATGGAGCTCCTCAGATTGAGATCCGTAAAATGTGGATGCCACTTTCCAATGCTCCAAATTATTAAGTGAAGACTAACACTTCCATTCCTTGTTTCCACATTCAGAATTGATTTTGAATTAAGGGAAGAAGCACTTCAAAATGCTGCTAAGTGGGATTTAGTTTACAAAAAAATCACTAATAAAAGTAAAAACCTCTTAAGTAACCCTTAAATAAACCAGTCACTTTCTTAGCTGCTTTAAACCTCATACTGAAACCAGAGAGGTTAAACATTGTGTTTAAGGCCACACAGAAATTAAGAAGGAAAATGAAAGCTCTGGTCAATGTAGTTTTTTTTTCTGACAGCCTTAGTACTTTTGTGGTATTTTTATGCTCATTTTTCTAAGTTCCTGCTCTTTCCTATTACTGATCTTAGAAAAGGATCTAATATTGGCTATTTATATTTCAGTGTGATTTTAAATCAATATTTTTCAACTGAACCCATTTTGTGTGTATCATTGTATATATATTTTTCTAGTTATAAAAATACAGAATCATAACTTTTTGATACTGAGACAGATCTAAGCATTCATATAGTACAATTGGGTCTTCTTAAAGAAGTGTGATTTGAGGTATAAAAATATGATGACCTATTCAAGATCTCACAGCTAAAGAAGTTTCTAAAAGCCTCTTTTTCCTTAAAAATTATTTCCTAAAACATAATTAGTGATTTTTTTCTCACAATTTTAAGGTTGACAATAAAATATTTTTACTAACACTCATAATCCCTGAGCAGAGCATATCCAATGACAATTTTCTTATAAATTGCCAAAAGAAGTGTGAGGACTTGAAAATTGACTCCTTTGGAAGAATATTTCTCCCCCAGTTAAGGGAATTTCAAGCCAGTGACCAAGGAAGACCTCAACTTTGAAGTTCCCTTCCTCTGAGTTGCATAATCAGCCATTTTTCTGGCAGCCTTTGGCTCACTGGACCTGAAGCTCGCCCTTCCAGAAGGTCTAAGAACCATGCCCAGAGAGAAGAGCTGGCCACTGGGCAGGAAGAACCCTAAGCATACCTCTCTGGTAGCCCTCTCCAGAAGAGTACACCCAGGCCATACACAGGGTGAGACCCTCCTCCCATGTACCCAGGTAAGGCATGTCTCCTTGTCATTGGGCAGGGACACTAGAGGTTGTTCTGACCATCTGCCAGGTGCTGCAGCCTCATTGCTCTTCTGTGCAGCTGGGCTTCTTATATCCATATTGGTTTTGGCTGTGGACAAGACAATCTTGTGGTGAAGAGGCCATACACTCACATAACATCATAATTGATAGTTATTCAAAAAACAGATGCTGAAAAATCAAGCTTGTAATTTTGCTGAGAGCCTATGCAATGGCCCCTCATTCATCCTTGTGTTGGCCCTAACTTCAGATAGTCCACCTGGATTCAGCCTCTTAGGTCTCAGTTTAAGGGATGCATTGCCACACCTCACCCCACCATTTCCCCATTTGTTGGAAAAGAGCATTTCCCCATTTGCTAGAAAAGAGTCAAGGATACTTCCAAATAAGCTTTCCTTGAAGAGCCAGGCATTTTTCATCCCATTAATATTAATGGAATATAAATTTTATTCTGAAAACACTTATGTACTGGTCAGAACTGTATATGTTGTAAAGGGACAGATAGAATTAAACACACCCCCAAAACCAATGTGAAACTCTGGCATGAAAATTCAACTTTCATACAATAAATTAAACATTTTACTAATCACCATTAATTGCTTTCATTCTCTCTTGGATAGAAGTCAAAGTGTAAGGTCTTTATATGAGAAAAGAAGCATTATTTTGAAATAAAGTCAACATTCTGAGAGATTGGAAATCTGAAACTCCCAGGAAAGATTGTGTGGTGTCCTACACAAACTTCCCCTGGAATATTCATCATTGTACTCCGAGCTGTTGCCCTACCACTTCCAGGAGCTGGACCCCAGCACAAGGACCAATGATCTACATACCTGCCATCTACCTGTACACCATCTGAGCACCTCCAGGTCAGTGTCTACTCTCAGCTAACATCTCTCACACAGCCTCCCCCACTGCTCCAGCTCTTGCAGCTCACATCCCAAATCTCAGTACTTAAACTGGACTTTGTTGGTACTCTCTAATCCCAAGTCTCTGAGACCAGGATCACTGGTACTTCCTTGCCCTGTGAGGCTGGCAATTTTCCCAAGCTTTGTCCAGCACATGGTCAAGAAATGAAGCAGTGTCCTGTCTGAGGTTCTGTGCTTTACATTTCAAATGCATAGTTAATGTGGACTGTGAAATTAAGAGTTTGAGTTGTGAAAACTCAGATAAGAGCAGTTCTTCAAAGTAATTAAAATACTACATAAATAGTATTTTAAAAATACTATGTAAATTCACTTCTAGCCAAGATGGAGGCATAGGCAGACACACTGTGCTTCCTTGCACAACCAAAAGAAGGGCAACAAATTTAAAAACAAAAACCAACCAGAACTGACAGAAAGTTGAATGATATGGAAGTCCAACAGCCAAGGAGTTAAAGAAGAAACATTCATCCAGACCGGTAGGAGGGGTGGAGATGGGCAGCCGGGTAGAGAGGATTTGTGGCAAGGCAGCGGCTGGAGGACTGGGGTGGGCAAGGTGGCAGCTAGCAGATGGTGTGGTCCCACATTCTGATACAGATAAACCAGGAGGAATAACTGGGAAGCAAGATAGATTGTGCAACCCAGGGTTCCAGTATGGGCAAATAAAGCCTCAAAGCTCCTGATTGAAAACACCTGTGGGGGTTGAGGTGGCAGTGAGAGAAACTCCCCACCTCACAGGAGAGTTCATTGGAGATACCCAGAGGGTCCTAGAACATACACAAACCCACCCAGCCAGGAATTAGCACCAGAAGGGCCCAATTTGATTGTGGGTAGTGGGGGCAGTGACTAAAAACCAGCAGAGAGCACAGCAAGTGGCACTGTTCTCTCTTGGACCCCTCCCCCTCATACAGCATCACAACACTGTGACCTGGGTTGCCCTGCCCTGTTGAACACCTAAGGCTCTGCCCCTTATTATGTAACAGGTGCACCAAGACAAAAAAAAAAAATGGCCCAAATGAAAGAACAGATCAATGCTCCAGAAAAAATACAGCTAAGTGACAAACAGATAGCCAACCTATCAGATGCACAGTTCAAAACACTGGTAATCAGAAAGCTCACAGAATTGCTTGAATATTGTTGCAAATTAGAGGGAAAAATGAAGGCTCTAGAAAGTGAAATAAAGAAAAATGTGCAGGGAACTAATAGAGACAGGAAGGAAGCCAGGGCTCAAATCAACAGTTTGGATCAGAAGGAAGAAATAAACATTCAACCAGAACAGAATGAAGAAACAAGAATTCAAATCAAATGAGAAGAGGCTTAGGACCCTCCAGGACATCTTTAAATGTTCCAACAGCTGAACCATAGCAGTGCCAGAAGGAGAAGAGGAAGACCAAGAAACTGAAAACTTGTTTGAAAATATAATGAAGAACTTCCCCAATATGACAAAGGAAATAGATTTTTAGGAAGTCCAGGAAGCTCAAAGAGTCCCAAAGAAGTTGGACCCAAGGAGGAGCACACCAAGACACATCATAATTATGTTAGCCAAAATTAAAGATAAGGAGGGAATCTTAAAAGCAGCAAGAAAAAAGGAGAGAGTTACCTACAAAGGAGTTTCCATAAGACTATCAGCTGATTTCTCAGAGGAAACTTTGTGGGCAAGAAGAGGCTAGAAAGAAGTATTTGAAGTCATGAAAGGCAAGGACCTACATCCAAGATTTCTCTGTCCAGCAAAGCTATCATTTGGAATGGAAGGGCAGATAAAGTGCTTCTTGGATAAGGCCAAGTTAAAGGAGTTCATCATCACCCAGCCCTTATTATATGAATTGGTAAAGGGACTTTTTAAAGAAAAAGAAGATAAAAAATATGCACAATAAAATGACAACAAACTCACAGCTATTAACAACTGAACCTAAAAACAAACTAAGCAAACAACTGGAAGAGGAACAGAATCAGAGGAATAGAAATCACATGGAGGGTTATCAGTGGGGGAGTGGGAGGAGGAGACAGAGGTAAAGCTACAGAGAATAAGTAGCATAAATGGTCAGTAGAAAATAGACAGGGGGAGGTTAAGAATAGTATAGGAAATAGAGAAGCCAAAGAACTTATTTGTATGACCCATGGACATGAACTAAAGTGGGGAATGAGGATGCAAGGGGGTGTGCAGGGAGGAGGGGGAGAAAGGGAGAGAAATGGGACAACTATTAAAAAAAGCTGTGGCAGCTTCTTGAGGCAAGGGAAATGAGTGTCACTTTCTGACTGTATCCTGGCTTGTGACTTAGCCTGGGACTTTACAGCACATGCCTCAAGCCAGGAGGCAGGTCCCCAGTTATAGCAAGATGCAGGGGGCAATTTGCCCTGCATCACAGAAAGACGCCTGCTGTCTGAAAGATCTGGGAATGGCAGCTGAATGAATGTAAGAACCAGAGGACTGGCAGATGTAACACATTGTAGGAGGAGACAGAAACGGGGTTATGGAGGAAGCTCTGGGCTGAGATTTAAACTAGGTGCAGTAGCCATTCACTCTTGGCTAGGTGGGGAGTAGCACTAAAGGGGGAGGCATGCTGTATATAGCGAGAGATTTTTGCTATCCAGTTTGAAAGACAGCAGTGAGAAGGGAGGAGTGAGTAAGCAAGCAAGCAGCTATGTAGTTTATAGTGAGGAAGGAGGCCATGCAGTGTGGACTAATAAGGAAGAAGATGCTGCTACTGTGACTGTCTCTACTCTAGCTGACTCCAGATTTGCAAAGGACTTCCTTGCAAGATCCTGTCTTGCTACACTTGTATTTTACTTGGATTCTCAGGACTTGTGCCTTTTTTGAACTATTATACGGAGGCTGATGACCACATATCCCAGATCCAAAATGAGAGAGCTACTGAGTGAGGATGGTAACTTTAGTGCCTTCAAGAGAGACTAGAGAACTGTTTGTGCAGCTGGCTTAAGATAAGGAAATGGGGAATTTTTGGCTAGTAGCCTGGTGGGGAGCATGGAAGTGCAGGGTCTTATGGGAAAACTGGGCTCAGAGCTGAGGTGCTCTCGGCTCCCCCAAGGTCAGAATGTTGTGAACAAACTTGTTTCTACCAGCTTTAATTGTTGGGTCTTTCACCAAGGTGACACATGGATGGGCCCTGGACTGCTTAGTCTCATCTTCATTTGGGACAGAGTTCCAAGGAGAAAGGTAAGAAATGACAGGCTTCTCCTGACTCAGCAAGAGCTGCCTTCTCCGCACAAGTGCATTCATTTACTGATGATCTGTGTTGTAGAGCTTTGCACAATACAAGGGCTCAGTAAACTCAAACTGATTGCAGTTAAATAAAGTATTCATAATAAATAATAACATTATAGCATACCAGCCACATGTCAAGTGCTCAATAGCTACATGTGGTTAGTGACCACCATACCGAAATGTTTCCTCATCACAGAAATGTTACTACTGCTGATACAGACGTATATTCCATGAGACAAGCAAATGTGAGGAAGCCATTTAAGATTGCCAGAACTCCTTCCATAAGCAGTGACATGCTCACATCAGTACTCTGGCCTCATTCTGAATTGTCCAGTACCAGTCAAGTGAAATGTTGTCATTTATGTGGTATATTTGATCTTTGTTCCTGGTTCCTGGAATAGAGCTCCTAAAACCCTAGGAATTCCCTGAGTTATAAGAGCATCATTTGTTGTTTAAAACAAGCACCTTTAGGCCATACCTAAGTTTATGCTAATGAGGTGACTCTTGTGAGTTCTGGATAACTTTGAGATGGGCTGGTTACCAGAAAAAAAACAAAGCATGATTAATAGGTTGGAACTTTCAGCCCCACCCTCCTCACAACCTCTGGTAAGGGAAGAGGAGAATTGAGTTTAGTCATCAATGGACAATGATTTAATCAATCATACCTCTGTAATGAAACCACCATAAAATCCCTAAACAATAGGGTTCAGAGACCTTCAAGATGGTGAATACATGGAGATTCTGGGAAGGTGCACCTCAAGAGAGCATGGAAACTCTGTGGGTGCCTCTCCCATACAATGCCCCAAGCATCTCTTCCATTTGGCAGTTTCTAAGTTGTATTCTTTATAATAAATGAGTAATAGTAAGTTAAGTGCTCTTCTGACTTTCATGAGTCATACTAGTGAATTATTGAACAGGGGAGAGGGGCTATGTATCTGAAATGTGTAGCTAGACAGACAGAAATGTGGGTAACTAGGTACCACATTTAAACTAATGTCTTACATGGGAGCAGTCTTGTGGGACTGAGCCCATAACCTGTGAGGTCTGTGCTAACTCCAGCAGTGTCAGAATTGAATTGTTGGACACTCAGTTGATGTCAGAGAATTGGAGAATTGATTGGTGTGAAGAAAAAAAAATCCTCTCAGTATGAAATTGAGAAAACAGTCTTCAATTTTCTCTTTCAACAAAAAGACCGTGGGATTATGTTTTGGTCACAAACATTGTGTCTGTAAGAAGGCTGCCCTTGGTGGTGACGAGAGGTGTTCTTATTTATATACAGTCTGCATAGCACTTTGCAATCTTTTAGCATAAAACATTCTGTATAAATTCAAGGTATTATTGCAAGGTGTTAACAGTTCCACATTAAGTTGTTAATTTAAGTGTATCAACTTGTAAATTAGTCAGTCTTAACTTGATAGGTGGAGGAGTGGTCAATTAATGAGCTTTTGTTTATAATATTTATGTATGACCTAAGAATTATGAAAGATTTTTTCAACTTGATCCAGGGGTTATTTTAATTTTTTTACCAAAAACATACAGATCATTGAACCCTGTTCCCCATTTTTTAAAGTCCTTTATTTTTTATTTGCTTTTTATTGTTGTTCTATTACAGTTGTCCTAATTCCCCCTCTGTAGCTCTCCCCTGCCATGTCCACTCCTCCCACAGTCAATCCCCTTGTCCATGGGTTATTTATATTTGCTCTTTAACTAGACTCCTCACCTTCTTTCCTTCCTTATGCCCCTCCCACTCTCAGCTAGTTGCTGTCAGTTTGTTCCTTGTTTCCAAGACTCTATTCTATTTCTCTCTCTCTCTCTCTCTCTCTTTTTTTTTTTTTTTTTTTTTGGTTCAGTAGGTTCCTGTTAAAAGTGAGATCACATGGTATTTGTCTTTTGCCACTTGGCTTATTTCATTTAGCAAGGTACTCTCCAGTTCCATCCATGATGTCTCAAAAGGTAGGAGTTCCTTCTTTCTTTCTGCTACATAGTATTCTATTGTGTAAATGTACCACAGTTTTTTTATCCACTCACCTACTGATGGGCATTTAGACTATTTCCCGCAATTGGTTATTATAAATAATGCTGCTATGAACATTGGGGTGCATAAGTTCTTTGGAAATGGTGATTCAGGATTCCTAGGGTATAATCCAAGCAGCAGGACAGCTAGGTCAAAAGCAGTTCCATCTTTAGTTTTTTGAGGAAATTCCATACTGTTTTCCACAGTGGCTGTACCAGTTTGCATTCCCACCAACAATGTACTAAGGTTACCTTTTCTCCACAACATCATCAGCACTTGTTGTTTGTTGATTTATTAATAATGGCCATTCTGACCTGTGTGAGGTGGTATCTCATTGTGGTTTTAATTTGCATCTCTCTAATGGCTAGTAATGCTGAGCATCCTTTCATGTGTCTGTGGGCCCTCTGTATGTCCTCTTTGGAGAAGTGCCTGTTCAGGTCCTTTGCACATTTTTTTTTATTGCATTGTTTGTCTTCTTGGCATTGAGTCACATGATATCTTTATATGTTTTGGAGATCAAACCCTTGTCTGGTATATCATTAGCAAATAGGTTTTCCCATACAGTTGGTTCCCTTTCCATTTTGCTGATGTTTTCTTTAGCCATGCAGAAGCTTTTTAATTTGATATAGTCCCATTGCTTTATTCTTTCCTTTATTTCCCTTGCCCTAGAGGATGTATCGGCAAAAATATTGCTGCATGAGATATATGAGATTTTACTGCCTATATTTTCCTCTAGGACTTCTATGGTGTCACAGCTTATGTTTAAGTCTTTTATCCATTTGGAATTTATTCTGGTGTATGGTATAAGTTAGTGGTCTAGTTTTATTTTTTTGCATGTACTATTTCAGATCTCCAAACACCATTTGTTGAAGAGGCTATTTTTACTCCATTTTATGCTTCTTCCCCTTTTGTTGAATATTAATTGACCACAGAGACTTGGGTTTATTTCTGGGATCTCTATTCTGTTCCATTGACCTATATGTATGTTTTTATGCCTGTACCAGACTGTTTTGATTACAGTGACCTTGTAGTATAGTTTGATATCAAGTACTGTAATCCCTTCTATTTTGTTCTTCTTTCTCAAGATTGCTGTGGCTATTCAAGGTCATTTATGATTCCACATAAATTTCTGAAATGTTTGTCCTAAATATGTGAAATATATCACTGATATTTTAATAGGGATTGCATTGTATCTATAGAGTGCTTTGGGTAGTATAGGTGTTTTAATGATGTTATTCTTCAATCCATGAATATGGTATATGCTTCCAATTATATGTGTCTTCCTTAATTTCTTCCTTCAGTGTTGTATAGTTTTATGAGTATAGGTATTTTCTTTTCTTGGTTAAGTTTATTCCTGGGTACTTTATTTTTCTTGTTGCTATAGTAAATAGGATTTTTCCCCTATTTCTGTTTCTGATATTTCACTGTTGGTGTACAAAAATGCCTTCAATTTCTGTTATTGACTTTGTATCCCACTGTTTTACCAAATTCACTTATTAGGTTGAGTAGTTTTTTAGGTGGAGCCTATAGAATTTTCTATGCACACTATCATGTCATCTGCCAGTAATGACAGTTTGACTCCCTCCTTTCTAGTTTGGATGCCTTTTATTTCTTTTTTCTTATCTGATTGCTGTGGCTAGAACTTCCAGTACTATGTTGAATAACTGTGGTGAAAGTGAACATACCTGTCTTATTTCTGATCTCTGTGGAAAAGCTTTTAGTTTTTTCCCATTGGGTATTTTGTTGCCTGTAGTTTTTGCATACATAGTCCTTATTATGTTAATATATTCTCCCTCTATTCCCATTTCACTGAGGGTTTTTGTCATAAATTGGTTCTGTACTTTTTCAAATGCATTTTCAATGTCTATTGATATGATCACATGGTTTTTGCCCTTCATTTTGTTTATGTGGTATATTACATTTATTCACTTATGAATCTTATGCCACCCTTGCATCCCTGGGATGAATCCTACTTGATCATGGTCTTTTTAATGTATTGCTGGATCTGGTTTGCTAATATTTTGTTGAGGATTTTAACATCTATATTCATCAGCAATATTGGCCTGTAATTTTCTTTCTTTGTTGTGTCTTTACCTGCTGCTTTTCACAGGTGGGTGTTGTCTAGGTTCTTTTCCAGCTCCGGTGCTATAGGCTGGGGAGCAAAACTTAGGGTTTAGACCTCATACTTCTCAGGGGGAACACCCAACAGCTGAAATATCCCTCCAGCCCATTATCTACTGCCTGTGAGAGTGCCCAACCAGCCTTCTCATGTCTCCTCTGCACTCCATACCACTCACATTGTTGTGAAGCTCTTTCTTCTTCCTTTCCATGGTTATAAGGCTTCTGGGGGTGAAAGTAAGAAGGAGGCACTTGCAGGAGGTATAAAGATCAGGAAGAATTTACAAAGAAAAGGAGGATGATGAGATCAAGAAGCAAAACCTTTCAGGTTCTTTCAAGAAGTCAAGCCCAGAGTTAATTCCTTCTGTGCATGAAAGATTTGCAAGGGTTTGGCTAGAGGAGCAGGAAGAGTACCTGGCAATCCTCGTGGCTGGCCTCCAGAGGTCAACTCCATGAGCTACCTCCCTCCACTTTCTTTAAATATAGGTAGAATGAGATCCAGAAATAATAATAAAAATAATACTAAATATTTCTCCAGCTCCTTTTTTTTTTTTTTTCCAAAAACCTTGAGAATGTACACATAGTTAACTTGCTTATCCTCACAACATCCCTGGGACTATTTATCTGAAAACTCAGTGTGGGTACTGGGAAATAATTGTGAGCTGATGGCCTTGTGTACTCTCCCATAACCTCTATGATAGAGGAGAGAACCTTGGATATGTGCAGCATCATAGCATCTCCAGAAATTCAGCATTTCCACAGTGCAATTCAAACTCCTGCTTATAACTTGTGCAATCATTTCTTTTCACAGCTCATTTTCTTAGTTGAAACTTGAAAACACTTCCTGAACTTTCTATACATACTGCTTTGTAGAGGTAGATATATATATATATCGATATTGATAGACAATAGATTAATGATAGATACATAGATAGATACAAAGACAGATAATTAGAGATTAATTTATTATAAGTAATTAGCTCCTGTAATTATAAAGTCTGGCAAGTTCAAAATCCATCCAAAGACCAGAAACTAATATAGAACCAGGAAGATCTGATGCCCCAGTTTGAAGGCAACAATGAAAGAAAATTATCTTTTTTAGGAGAGATTAGCGTTTTGTTTTATACAGGTATTCTACTGATTGGAAAAGGCCTACCTTCATTAAAGAGGGCAATATGCTTTACTCAGTCAAAGGATTAAAATGTTAATTACATCAAAAAACACCCTCATAGGAATATCCAGAATAATATTTGATCAAATGCCTACACACCCTCACAGCCCAGTCATGTTGCCACATAAAATTGACCATCACACTTTATATCCATGTCAAGCAGAAAGGCTGATCAGAAAGAGCACAGAGGGGGATGTGGCATAGTTCACAAGCACCCATTTCTCCTTTGCTAGAGTCTAGTTTTCTCAACCCTTTCATGAACCTCAGAGGAGCCAACATCTATGGCAGAACCCAAGACAGTGAAACTCATGAGTATATTTCTTTATAGGCTTAAATCTCCAATCAGATGAGCTGAGAATCTCTACATGAGAATGATGGGGCTACTGTCAACACCATCTGGCAATGAGTCCCCTGCTGACTGCAGGGTGGGGCCATTGCCTTTCTCATAGCTGATCCCCACCTGGAAAGCTCTCTCCCCTTGAGACTCACTCAGAGTCTGCTCCTCAGGAAGAGGCACCTGCCCACCTGTCCCACTGAAAGCAATTCTTTACCCTTTATCCTATCTCCACTCAGAAAGCACAAAGGGCCAGGCCTCGGGATCACAACTATCTTTTGGTTTTACAGAAGACATGGAGGCCTGGAGAGGGTAAGCAACTTGACCAAGATCACTCAGAGAGCTAAGGAGACCAGATCTAAATACCCCTAGTCCCACTCAAAAGCTCTGTCCAAAAAAAAAAAAAAAAGAAAGAAAGACTCTCTGTGAACTCTTTGTGAGGTTTCCAGGTGTTTTTTAGTCTTTATTCCTCTATGATAGGGTTATAGCTACATTCAGTGCATAATTCAAAGATTCTAGGTCTTTTGTACCTTCCCACTATATCCTTTAATCCTGCTGGATGTATAGCAGGCACTACCTCACATCACCCCCTGGGGAATACTGGCATTTCGAGCAGGACCGGTTTGCCTCCTGTGCCTACCCCTTAATGACAGACAGTAGCACTCCCTGGACTTCTAGAAAAACAAGAGTGTTCCCTACGTGGTCCCAAACACTCCTCACGGGAGGAGGAACAGCTGTGGCTCCCCACAAAGGTAGTGCATTGGCTCACGGTAGCAGATCTCCACAAATCCTTAGGGATGCCGAGTCCATCATGGCTTTTCCTGTCCAAAAGAGTGAATCAAGGCCAGACGGGGATGGTGCCAGGACTTTGTGGCTCCAGCCTGGACACCTGGACTGCCACAGCCTTCACTGTAGATTTGTACCTCTGAGCTCCCTGCTCCCAGCTGGAACTGCTCATACTGATGGACATGGGCTGTCAGTGCCAGACCATGTAGTAGGTGAAAGTTCTGGAAACCTTACAGAAAAGTCAGTTTTTGTAAAATTTCCACTGTGTTTTTGTCAGCCCAATAGGGAGATCTGTGTGCTTTGAATTGCTCTAGTTCTGCCCATTCTAAAGGACAGCATGACTTTTGTGGATGCTAATTGAGGGCCCACCATATATAACCTGGGTCAGGGCTAAATTCTTACTTAAATTTAACATCAGGTATTTCCCACAACAGAGATGATTTTATTTTTTTTTAATTATTGATTTTAGAGAAGGAAGGGGGAAGGCAACTGAGAAAGAGAAACATTGACTTGTTGTTCCACTTACTGATGCATTCATTAATTGATTCTTGTATGTACCCTGATCAAGGGTCGAGCCCACAACCTTGTTTTATCTGGACAATGTTCTAACCAACTGAGCTACCCACCAGAGCCAAAGCCAAAATCATAGATAATGCCAAAATCATTCTTATTGAACTTTGAAGTGAACTGTGTCATATTTTTTCAAAACATTGAGGAACACAGTGTATAGTTCATTGATGTCCTCAGGAAGTAAAAAAGAGAAGTAGTTTGAGAATGTGCCAGGAGAAGGTTCAAATGGACATGTTTTTATCTGAAACAGCTCATAGATACATCCCCCAGGGGGCCAATGGACTCAGGCTCCTCTAACATGACTGTACAGAACTATGAACCAGCTCTCCTCATTTTAAAAAGAGAGAATGTGGACTTGAAATATGTGTTAACTTTTAATCATAGGGTACTCTGCAAACATATAGCCAAGCAGAAATTGAGCAGCTGCCCCCAGGCCTATGAGGTAGTATACCCTTATCCCTCTAGTAACTGAAGGTCCCGGGCCAGTCCTCTACTTCTCCATCCTGTGTGCTGAGAAACTGGCCATTCAAAAGAGCCTCCATTTGTTGCATTTGCTAATTTCGGTAGTGTAAATAATGCTGCAATAGCCCATTTCAAGCTGAAAATGGTTTAACCACCAGGTAACAGGGTTCCTGAATATTTAACAGTCCTAACCAGTCCAGCACAGGGCTGTGTCTCATGCCTATCCAAACATATCCAAGTTACAACCATTTCTCAGTACCACCCACTGCCTCCCAGATTTAACCATCGAGTAACTGAATCATTTTAATAGCAGTCTCATCAGTATTCTTTCAGACTTTGCCTCCTTATCTGCTATGAAGCAGATAAGTTTGTTTACACATACAGAAATGAATATTAAAATTGTGTAACACTGCAAAAAGAAAATGAATAATTTAATCATGAAATATAGAAATATTATCAGAAATATAAATTCAAGCCCTAGCCATGCCACCCATACAGCAACCTAGGGAAACAGAACTCTTTCCTTGAAGTGTGATTTTTTCCCTGAAGAAACATTTCCAAATATTTGTTCACTCCAGGTGTTACTCCTAAGGCCTTCCCTGTGGGTCAAGTGCCTCCTGTAGTTGTGTGACACTAGTTATCTGTTCTAAGGCTCCCCTTCTCCACTTTCACCCATTCCCCATCCTGAGCAGGGTGAGTCCTGCCTAGAGGCACAGTGAATACTGCTTCATGGCCTGATAGGAAGAAAAAGTTTGTATGCCAGGATGTGCGGGGACCTGAGGCCATGCACCTACTCCCCACTCTAGCCACCACTGTTCCTCTCACCCTTGTTTCCATCTAGCCAGGGATTACCAGGAGTGCTCCTAGTCTGCATACTCCCTTACAGTCTTCTGTACAGCCCTCCAGATTAGGCTCCTCTCCCACTGAAACCCCACTGGCTCCCACACAATGCAGCAAGTGACAGAAGCAGAACAGATTGAAGGGAGTGACACCTAGTGGCTCTAAGTGCTATCTAATTCAATAAATAAATATGTATTAAATCATTAATTAGTAACAAATTAATTTTAAAAATATATTTTAATGGAGAGGATATACAGAAACAATTTTAAAAAGCACACTACATGTAATCTCAGCAAACCAAGAGTATTAAGAAAAGGCACTGATAGGCAGTATCTGTCTTTGCTTTTGTCTTTCATGCTGGAGGGCTTCGTTTGGTTTGGCTCCAACTCCTTGCTGGCCAAAATAGCTTACCCAGAGGTAGCAAACTTTCTGTTGAAGCAGGTGGGTGTCAGCTCAGGAGCAGGTTCAAAGGATGAGAGTAGATGCACAGGAATGGGCATGTCAAAGATTACCACAAGGGATGAAGTCTGCCTCTTAAACACACACACACACACACACACACACACACACACACACACACACACACACACGGGGATGATTAGAGATCAGTCATCAGGTCACTGGTCGGGGAGGGGAGCTTCTTCATGCTTAGATGACAAGCGCTGGATTTTGTAATTAAGGGGACTCCTCCCACACTGACCAACATTTCAAAGTGCAATTGCAGTTGCCAGGAATCTGGCAGAGATAAGGAAGGTGTACCTTCTGCCAGGACAAAGTCACAATATTGAATAAAAATGCAGAAATACAATTGGAACCTTAAGTTCAAGCTTTATGCAGACTAAATTTTCAAAGAGATTTATTAATTGAGTGTGCCAGAAACTTTAGATACATATACCCTGTTAACACATGGAGAATTCTTGATATTTTCCACATAGATAAGAATATTCATTACATAGTTTATAATTCAAACAAAAAATACAAGAAATATAGAAAACTCATTTTTTACTACTAACTCACTAATGTAACTTTTGTATACCTGCCAAATTAAAATAAGAGTGAAAAACATGCAGTGAACAATAAAGTTCATATATCCATGCAGAGCTCAGTAATGTCACAGGAAAAACTTATATTTCATATTTGCATCTATTAACTGACCTATTTATACTTTAATATAAATGGCATTTTGAAGCCTTGAGTTTTCTTTATCTCAGTTTTAAGGGCTGTTGATCTTAAAGAAGGAAAGAGAGTCAAAATGAAAACCAGCCCACATTCTTATATTCACCACCTGACCGATAGCATCCTACATGCAGGTACCTAAAATTATATTTTTAATCATTCTAAAAATGACTCCTGACCTGTTTATATTAATTACAAACCTATCAGTAGTACACACATTAAACTATTTTACAATGAAATATCAAAAATATGTCCTTACTTAAGGGAGGAAAAAGGCAAAAATAACTCAAGAAAACCTAGCTGACTGAAGATAGGAGCAATAAAAAAAAAATGTCATTTAATCTCTACCGTGAGATTAACAATGAGTAAAGAGAATAAAGTCTACCTATTGGTTTCTTGATCAACTTCTTATAGATCTTACGTTACTCCCAACCAGTCACTCTACTGCTGATAACAAATTGATAAGCTAGCTGATTGCCTGAGTCGGGACTGAGTGCACACATACCCTGCTGGGGTCTTGGGAGCTACTTGTCTAGAATAGAAATCATGGCAGCTAACCAGAAGAAAGAACAGCTTGATGAAGGGACACATACAGTTTTCTTTTTCTTTTTTAAAAAATATATTTTATTGATTATGTTATTACAGTTGTCCCATTCCCCCCCTCATTCACCTCCACAATGCACACCCCCTCCCACCCACATTACCCCCCTTTAGTTCATGTTCATGTGTCATAAGTACTTTAGCTTCTAAATTTCCCACACTATCCTTGCCCTTCCCCTGTCTATTTTCTCTCTACCATCTATGCTACTTATGCCCTGTACCTTTTTCCCCTCTTTTCTCCTCCCACTCCCCTGTTGCTAACCATCCATGTGATCTCCATTTCTGTGGTTCTGTTCCTGTTCTAGTTATCTGCTTAGTTTGCTTTTGTTTTAGGTGTGATTGTTAATAATTGTGAGTTTGCTGTCTTTTACTGTTCATATTTTTATCTTCTTTTTCTTATATAAGTCCCTTTAACATTTCATATAATAAGGGCTTGGTGATGATGAACTCCTTTAATTTCACCTTATCTGAGAAGCACTTTATCTGCCCTTCCATTCTAAATGAAAGTTTTGCTGGGTAGAGTAATCTTGCATGTAGGTCCTTGCCTTTCACGACTTCAAATGCTTCTTTCTAGCCTCTTCTTGACTGCAAGATTTCTTTTGAGAAATCAGCTGACAGTCTGATGGGATCTCCTTTGTAAGTGACTGTCCCCTTATCTGTAGCTGCTTCTAAAATTCTCTCCTTAATTTTAATCTTGGCTGATATACTTATGATGTGCCTTGGTGTGTTCCTCCTTGGATCCAACTTCTTTAAGACTCTCTGAGCTTCCTGGACTTCCTGGAAGTCTATTTTCTTTGCCAAATTGGGGAAGTTCTCCTTTATTATTTGTTAGAATAAGTTTTCCACTTGTTGCTCTTCCTCTTCCCCTTCTGGTACCCCTATAATTCGGATATTGGGACATTTAAAGATGTCCTGGAGGTTCCCAAGCCTCTCATTTTTTTTTTTTTTTTTTACTTCTTGTTTCTTCATTCTTTTCTGTTTGGTTGTTTATTTCTTCCTTCTGGACCACACTGTTGATTTGAGTCCCAGTTTTCTTCCCATCACTATTGGTTCTCTGTGCATTTTCCTTCATTTCACCTAGCATAGCCTTCATTTGTTCATGTAATTTGTGACCAAAATCAACCAATTCTGTGAGCATCCTGATAACCAGTGCTTTGAACTGTGCATCTGGTAGGTTGGCTCTTAGTGGATTAAAAGTATTGGCTCTGGCCTTTGATTTGTTCTTTTGTTTGAGCCATTTCTCTCTCTTTCTCTCTCTTTTTTGGTCTGGTTGCACCTGTTATGTATGAGGGGCGGAGCCTTAGGTGTTTACCAGGGTGAGGCAACACAGTTGCAGAGTTGTGACGCTGCATGTGGGGGTGGAGCAGAGAGGGAACAATGGTGTTTGCTCTGCTCTCTCTTGGATTTCAGTCTCTTCTGTAAGGCTGGGAGTCTCTCCCGGCAATTCAATCCCCACAAGTGTTTTCAATCGGTGCTTTTAGGCTTTATTTCCTGGCTCTGGGGCCCTGGGTTGCGCAGTCTGTCTCTCTGCCTGTTTTTGCCTGGTTTATCTGCACGTGAATGTATGACTGCGGTCAGCTGCCTGGTGCGGCATTGCTGGGTCTGCTCATTGCCTCCCCTCACCTGGTAACCGCGGGGAGGCAATGAGCAGACCCCCCCTGTGCACCTGGGGTGTGCCAACCGCCACCTGTGTATCAGGGACCACTAGCCACTGCTTTTTCCTGTTGTTATCCCTCTCCGCCGGCCGCTGACTCTGCCCCTTTTACCGGTCTTGGTGAATCATTGTGGGACTTCCGTACAATTCAGTTCTCTATCTCTTCTGGTTGTTTTTGTTGTCCTAAATTTTGGTTGTGAGAGGAGGCACGGTGTGTCCACCTATGCCTCCATCTTGGCTGGAAGTCTGCACATATAATTTTCTTAATGCAACCATTATCACTTTCACCAAAGTGATTAAGAAATACCTTTATTTAAGAAAGGGGATGAGCTTCAACAACATGCTTCAGATCAGATTCTGGTTAACAGAGGCAGTAGGAGACAAAGAGGAGCTTTAAGGAAGGAGTCACATCCCACACAACGGCCTTTAACAGAGCACTTCCCACTGCTTCCACTCCAGGTGACCTCCTCCTGGGAGAAAGGCCTGTACTCTCATGGGGATACCTGGATCACTCATCCCAAAGATCCTACCATGGACATCTGGACACTTTCACTTTGTTCAGAAGAGTTTCGTTTGTAAAGGAGCACCCCACTACACTTGACCTTAACCCTCTGAAAGGTATCCTACACCAGAGGAATATCTGCATGTGCATTTCCCATTGATGTAAAAACAGCCAGCATTATCTCAGAACAGAAGAGTCCCAAAGATCACTTCAGGGGAAGCAGGCAACTGAAATAATCTTGCCAGAGGGAAGCAGATGAGCAAAAGGAAAACCCTGCAGCTCAGACCCCAGTAGGGTGTTATCCATCAGATCCCTTTAGAATGTGAGCAATTCAGTTCTCTGATTATCCATATGCTGCCACAATAAAACACACATAATCACATACTTACATATAAACACATACACACACACTGTCCTGGAACATTGATTCAGAAATGACTCAGAAAATGTTTACCACTGAATGAATCACCAGCATCAATCCCTGGGTTTTTCTGGGAGGTCTTCCTTATATATCCTGGCCAGGCCTGGCTCTGCTTAGCTAATGAGATCATCCCCCAGGGTATGGATCCCGCATCACCACCTATGTAACTACAGGGACCCATAACTCCTCCCACTCCATGCCCATATGTTATCGGATTCCTGCATCAACTCGCTGTTCCCTCTGCCCAGAATGCCCCTTCCCCTTCTCCTTACCAAGACTCTACTGCCCCCAAACTCTCCCTCTGTATAGCCCCATTTAGCAGCTTATACATGTAGTCATACTGTATCCTCTGGTTGTTGGATCTGTTGTCTCAAAGTATGCATTGTTCTGTGTAGTTCCGACTCCATTTGGAGGAATGAGTTTCAAACAGGAGGGATCCAGAGAGGTAGCTATTCCAATTCAGTTGAATCTCCACTTTCTTCTAGTAGAAAATGTCAGAGAGTGAGTTGCTTTAATCTACCCTAGTCTAGCCACATCGAAACCCCCTTCTCAATGGCAAAGGAAAAGGAAAGCTTCAACCTTCTTAGTGTCCAACATCAAAAATGCCTGAAATTAAGCAGAGGCTTCTAAGATAAAAATCAATTTAATTCAACCTGTACACAAGGCACAGGACTAGGTGCCATGTAGCCACATCTGGACACACTCCCAGGGCTCTCCACTGAGGCCCTGCCACAGAATGATGTAAGGGCTACAATCATCTCACACATTGTTTCATCCAAAGGATGTTTATCAAGCACGGACTATATCTCAGACCCTACACTGAGAATACAACAGAAAATGGAACAAAAGCCCTAACTCATATTCTAGTTGGGGGGACAGACAAAAACAGTACAGGAATAAAAATAGAATATAAGTTTAGATAGGTTCATTCTGTAATAAAACGGGGACAGCTAAGAGGACTGGTTATGTATACCTAGAGGCAGAAGCTGTGATGGGCGGGATGGGTCAGGGTCAGAGAAGTCTTCCCTGTTGAGCTAACATTTGGCCAGTGACCTGGGTGAACTGAAGGAGTGAGTTCTGGGGCAGGGACAATTCCAGACAGAGAACAGAATGCAACATCCTAGAATGGGCTAAACATGAGTTGAAAAAACAGCAAAAAGGCCATGTCCCATAGTAAAGGACCAAGAGGAGGCAGCATGAGGTGGGGTTGCCTGCCTGCTTCTCCTCTCTACCTCATGTCTATGAGCAGCTCACAGTAGCCAGTGGGCTGGGCCAGAATGGCCAAGCTGCCTCCTGCTGTATGACGTCAGGCCTCTCATCATGTGAGCTTCCAATCCTTATTGGCAAAATTGAGGTAAAACAATTTCTTCTAAGTTGCTGAAGTGGAATGTTGCAGATGATTAACCACAACAAAAAAGTCTGTCAAGCATCTTGTTCTGCTTTACCATCTGATTTGAAGCCGTGCTGCTGTAGCTCCCACAGCCAGTAAACAGAAGTTCGTTGTCTTCCTGCAAAGTTTATGTGGTACTTTGGAATCCTTCTGGAATTGATGTGTTATGTAAATTTAAGTGAATTATCATTAATCTCAGAATAGATTTATCTTTCTTTTCAGGCATCAGGTTAGTTTGATGATGCTGCTGCTGCAAGACAGGATAAGAAACTATGAATTCAGAGAAAACCACAGCCCCAGAAAAAGAGAAAGACTCCCCAGGGCAGGCCCTGGCTGAGTCTCAGAGACATTACACATGAAGCTGTGTTTCTCTGGCATTGCCCAAGCCAGGACCATCCTTTACTCTGTGGAAAAAATATAAAAGTTCCTCATGTGCCCAAAGTCTTTGGAATTTTTCCATATCTAAAATACAATCAGGTGATCATTAAGGTTGCTGTTTTAACTATTACCATACTTTCTGCATTTTGGTTAAATATGCATATATATTTATTCCATATATACCTATACTTTTTAAATTCTTCATATATACACACATATTTATGTTTATATATACACATGTTTTTAAATTCTTCATATCTTAGCATTCATAATACATTTCAACCATTTTGCAAACTGGTTCAACTTCCATCTCCTACCCACTCTCACCCTGCTGCAACTAATCTGTGTGCACACACATACACCACATACCACACACATGGGCACATATACCACACACACTATACATGTGGCACAAACACACGTGCACACATGCATGTACCACACACAAGTGTGCACACACACCAAAAACACATGTGCATGTATAGATGCATGCCATAGGCACATACACACACACAGGTATGTGCACACATTCCATCAGTTAGCAAACTGGACATTTCACTCAGTCTTTCCTCCTTCCCTTCTTCTCCTCTGAAAGTTATCATTCCCATTCTCTCAGACCATTCTAGGGTAGGCTAATGTGACAAAGTACTCTGTGTTAAAATGTTAATAATTTTATATGTCATGCTTCTCAAATAAATTAGTAATATATGTTAGCAGAGTTCTCGAAAACTTGACCTCAAAGTCAAGTAAACTGGCAATATCTGGCCTAAAGGAGGCATTTGAGGGCAGGATATCCTGAGATGTTCCTTATATCAGGATCACATCGTGGAGGTGGCAGCAGGGAGGGCCTGTGTTTGAGCCTGACCTTATGTCCTGTAAAATTAATTCACTCAAGTTTTAGGAAGGGTAATGTGTGAACATAAAATGAAACGAGAATTATTCGAGTCTTTATTTCACCCCCACTCGTTCCCTCTTGGGGAATGTGTGTGTTTCACTCCTGTCAGTAATCCAGCTTTAGATGGAAAAAGAAGACTTCCCTCAAGTGGAAAAACCTACCTGTGGCCTTAGTGATTTAGTAGGTGACAGTCTAACCTGAAATAATAAATACCATTATGATGTCACTGTCTCGCTGCTCATTTTTAGAGACTCTGGACCTTTCTTCCAAAAACACAGCTCATGAATAGGACTCTGTGACACCCGACACGTTGTTTATGGGTCAGTGTAGTCGTGGTGGCTGAGCCTGTACTGAGAGGCTTTCCCAGGCCCTCCCCAGCATGTACCATGATAGCCAGTTGGCCCTCCTGCCTCTGAACCAACCCAATTCAGATTGCAAAGTGCCAAAGCTGAAATTCAGACTTGTCAGAGTGAGTTATATAACTGCTTCCAGAGCTGCTCTTGATGTACAGTCTGGAAAAAAAACTTTCTTGGTCCCTAACTCTGTCCTGCAACTTGGTTTAACTTGCTCCCACCTCCATGTTTGTGAATGTCACAACACTTTGTATGTGTGTTTCATGTAAAGTAACTAGAGATTAAAATACAAAAGCCAAATTTCTGATACACAGTTACCACATTCAAGGAAACCTATTTTCAGAAGTCACAAATATAGGAGAGTGAAAAACATCAGAAATTATTAAGGCATAAAGGTGGACAGAAAAACAATTTAATCCCAAATAACTTTAACTCTCTCAGTAGAAGTGCCCCAAAGGAAGTGGTTAGCTCAAGGTGCACACTGTGGGCTGGACTGAGCTGTGTACACTGAGCTGAAAGTCCAGGAGAGTAGCTACACCTTCTTCTTTAACTTGAGGTGGGAGAGCACCTAGTACTGCACAGTCAGCATGACCATTGCTTAATGTGTTTGCAGTGGTCTCCTCCTCACTTTCCCAGTCAAGAGTTTTTGAGAGGATTCTCAAGCCCTGAGAAAGGTGACTCCCTGCCCCATTGGCCTTCACATCTAAGCTGCACTCTCTCTGGGTGCTCCTTGTGAAACCAGGATCAGTCTCCCCAGGGAGACTGATTCCCCTTCCCATAATTCATTTCTTCACCCTGCCCAACGTTGAGCAGCCCAGGGACCAAGATACCTCATTAGGCCATACCATTTATTTCTTGATCTTGCCCCAGGGTTTCCTATGGTTTGTAGGTTGAAACCAGCCAGTCTCCCAGAGATCCTCCAGCCTTACCTGCATAAATTAAATAGGAAACAATATGCAACCAGCTTCAAAATTCCCTCTTTCACTGATTTGAGTTTGTCTCGGAAATTCTACAGCTTAAATTTGCAATTGAATCCATAAAGTATTCAAAACATTCCTTTAAGTGAATGGATTAAGAAAGAAAAAGAGACACAAACAATAGTATGGTGATTGCTCGGGGGGGGGGGG
>PVKU01002148.1:142543-245280 GCA_004027475.1 Anoura caudifer | reverse complement strand
GGGGGGTGAGCTGGGATGGTAATAAAAAAGAGAAAACTATACTTAAATTACAATTAAAATAAAAAATCTAAAAAAAAAAAAACCATGGTTTGCCAAGTTTCATGATGAAGAGTTCTCACTAGACAATGGTCCACAGTCAGATAGACCAGTTGATTGATAGCCATGAAATCGAGGCCTTAATTAAGAACAGTCAACATTATACATATACACGGTACATTGCCGACATATTCAAAATATCCAAATCAATAAAGTGGTTGGTGAAAATGAAATATTTATCTTTTATTTTGTGAACTTTTTGGCCAAACCTATGCATACACATATATATGCATGTATATACACATATACATGCATGTATAAATATATATTGTAAACATACCTCTCTCTATATATATATATGTATATATATATATTTAGTTGAAAATGAAAAATTTGTCTTTTATGGACTTTTTTGCCAAAACCATGTATATGTACATATAACCCATATATGTGTGTGCATATTTGTTTGTGTGTATTATATACATACACACATACACACATACGGGTTTGCCCAAAAGTCCATATATACACATATACATGTATACAACATATACGTGCACATATATACACACATATAAAGTGTTTAATACAAGTTTAACTTTTAAATAACGATAACATACCAAGTTGACATTGGTTTTACTTTTTATAAGTAGTAAATGTAATAAAATGCTTAGTAAATTTATAGAATATTAGACCCAACTTGGTACTTAGGAACCACAAACTGATCATTAAAATCAAGAAAGGGTAATATGTACATTTAATATTCATTTTTTGGCCCTAAATATATATCAAGGAATTCCTAGACCAGTGAGTTTCAAAGGACCTTGAATATATATTTTAAGATTTTATTTATTCATTTCCAGATAGAAGGAAAGGGAAGGAGAAACAGAGGGAGAGAAACATCAATTTGTGGTTGCCTCTCATGTGTCCCCCCCTGGGGACCTAGCCCACAACCCAGGCATGTGCCCTGATTGGGACTTGAACCACAGACCCTTTGGTTCACAGGCTTGCACTCAATACATTCAGCCACACAAGCCAGGGCCAAGGACCTTGAATATCTTTCTAGTCTGGATAGATCAGAAGTGGTTCTGATGCATGTGTGATTGCCTGTAGCACATTCTGGATACTGTACCAGTAGTTTCTGAGCATTGGCCTGCCTTAGCCCTCTAGCAACCCTGCATTAAAGTGTTACTATACTCACTTAAGGATAAGAAGCATGTGGTTCTCAAGGTGAACTTTCTCTCTCTTTGCTAGTAAGTGGAATGGACTAGTAAGTGGAATGGGTGGAAAGAGGCTTGTATGATACACGATTCTAGCCCATGTAGTTTTCTATTTCTTAATATTCCTTTTAGTTTTAAAAAATAAGTCATTCCTTTTAGTTTTAAAAAATAAGTCATCCCTAATCTATAAGTACCATTTGCTACAAAGAACAATGCCTCTATTATCCAGAATTCAACTGAATACACAGATAACTATCCTATTACCAAGCTGGGTTATGTGAGACTCTAAACAATATGCCCTTCATAGAAATGCAGAAAAATAAATGTTTAAAGATTTTTTTTGTAAAACAAGACATTGCATTCTTGGAAGCCAGCATTTAGTGTTAGACAATTCTTAATGCAGGACACTTAATGCTTAGACACTCTAGAGGCTGAATATTTCAACGTCTGTCCTTATTTTCCATCTGTCTGGTCTTTGCAAAGCAGAATGAATATAAATGGAAGCATTCTGAGCCATTCAATTAAATTTCTTGCACCACTGGCCTAACCATTTTTCCCCAGTCTTATCTGAGTTGGTGGCAGATGTGAGGCATGTTCAAAAGTATTTCCAAATTAAAGAGGGAAATATATTGAATAGGGTCACAATATGTAGAGTGTAAGGTGGTGACATGTGTCATCACTGTAACAGCAACTATGATACAAAAGGGGACAGTGCAAAGTGCGTTTCAAATTTTCTTATTGTGATATGCTTGGGCCCAGAAGGTAAGAATGAAAGAAAAAGTATAGGTTGTCAGACATACACTGGAAATTAGGGGCTTCCCGATACGTGATTAACACCATTGCAAGGCAATTGGATTGGACTCTGTATTCTGCCATTCACAGCCTTTACTCTACCACCTTGCAGGTAGAGCTGAGTCTGATGATTTGTTGAGGTGAGATCATTGGTATCCCTGAGGCTGATGGAACCCTCACCATTACCAATTCACTCAGCCTCACCAAACAGTCTGTGAATCAGCTAATTAAAAAGGAGATCCTTGCAAGTTGTAGAAAATTAATTAATATTTGTGAATTGATTCCACAGTTGTGGGGATCAGGGAGAGCTTTTTATTTTTATTTATTTTTAATTTTTATTGAATTTATTGGGGTGAAATTGGTTGATAAAATTATATAGGTTTCAAGTGTACAATTGTAAAATACTTCATCTGTACATTGTATTGTGTGTTCACCACCCCAAGTGATTAGATTTTTTTAATGAACTTTTGCCATTTTCTTTTTGTGGTTATTGAACATATGAAGGCGTGAGAGAAAAAATGCAGCAAAGTACACCTTTGGGTAATATACTAACTGTGTGGACCCTGGGAATGATGAAATTCTGAGTGTGCGCTGGGGAGGGTAGCACCCAGAAAAGCCTTCATACTAACCATTAAGGATGTATTCTGAAGCTGACTGATGGTCTGAACTTCTCAAATCACCCACAGACTCCATCACTGTCAGGGAGAGTGTGGAACCCACTCAGACATAGATTTACATCTAAAGATCCTTAATATTTGGCCCTGTCCAGAATGACTGTGGAGACACTTGATCCTCTCCAAAAAATCCTTGAAATGTGATCCTGTCAAAAATGATCATGCTTAGAAAACTTCCCTGGGCTCAAATAGCCCTTCACATTATTTATACTTTTGGTTTACAATATCAATGCAGTAAAATGCTATCATGTGTTACTGGTTTAAGAAATGCCAATAACCCTTCTTGCCTGGGTAGCCCAGCTGGTAACAGCATATGTTAGGACCAAATATCAGGGACATTTTAGCATGGATTAAATGTGTCAGTGGATGCTTTGGACACAACCAATATCTGCTAATCAAGAAAGGAATAAGGAAATATCCCCATTCATATGGGTTATTTAGAAAACTATCTCTGGGCTGTAAATCTTACTTAACTTGAGTAAAGAACATTAACTTGAGATTAAAAGATGTATAAGGGACATTATAACTAGTTTAGCATGCCCCCTACTTCTATCCAGTGCTTGAGCTTCCTCTTCACCCACCCCCACATAAACTAATTTGCAGATCCATTTATCCCCAGACAGATGATTTTTCACATCATCCAGTTGACTTGGCATCATCCAGTCTCTGACTTGTGACAGTCAAGAGAAGAGGCCTTCTTATTTCCATTTCTTTTATTTATTTATTTTTTATTTTTTTATAATTTTTATTTATTTTATCTTTAGAGGGGAAGGGGAGGAGAGAGGGCAAAAAATATCAAGGTGTGGTTGCCTCTCGTGTGTCCCCTGCTGGGAACTGGCCTGCAACCCAGGCATGTATCCTGACTGGGAATCGAACCGCAATCCTTTGGTTTGCAGGCCCATGTTCAATCCACTGAGCTACACCAGCCAGGGCTTTATTTCCATTTTTTTGAGACTTCTTTTTCTGCCAGGTTCTGCCAGTATTGGGAAGTTCCTCTCTATCAGAATGGAAGTTGACCCCTCGACATCAGCAGTACTGCTCAGGCCTGTTTCATTTTATTCATTTATTTTTATTATCACCTAGGTTGAGAAAGACACAAGAAAATTTATAGATTGATTTAGTTACTCTTTAATCATATTGCTAGTCATCATAGTTTAAATAGGTCTGTGGTAGTTACATTTTAATTCTGCTATTCCTGACAGAATTTCTGGCTGGTTTTGAAACATGACAAAAATAAAAACGAGGAGCCCCAGCGGTCCTTTATGACTCTGCCACTGGGGGCCAGGCTCTGCCACACCAGTGTGCTTCCGGCCTTGGTTACCCTCTTGCACATGCTTGGCGTAGTCCACAGGGCATGGAGGCTGAAAATGCCCTTAAACAGAATACCGGTTATTTGAGAGTATCTATTGCATCATGCATGCCCAGTAGTAATTTTTCAAAATTACTGAGAATCTATTTCAGGGCAAACTTGGCATTTAAATTGGGTGGTTGTAATTAGCATCTTGACTGCATGAAGTCAACAGTGTGAAAATGAAGGACTGGGAAAATTACATTGTCTTACTTTTGCTGTATAAAAAATAAAATGAATAAAAAGGCAATAGAGTAAAAAAACAAAACAAAACAAAACAAACACACACAATTTGAACCAAGATGGCATGCAATTCCTTGGAATCAAAATGGTTAGCTTTACCACCTGTTCAAATTATTATATACTAAAAGAATCTTTTAAAATCTCTTCACCAGAATATTCACAAAATTTACCTCTCTTCTCCAGAGAGGTCCTCAGAGAATGTCCTGCTTTTGAAATTATTCTAACACAAGTTTCAAATGAATGCTCATACACATCACTTTTTCCTCCAGTGTTGATTAAATTTTACCCATCACTCAAACTAAGACTCAAAACTCACTTCTAGATTATAATCTTAGCCCAAATATGGTGACTCCTATTGACTTTTCCTCACCCCTCTGGTGACACCACTGCCCAGAGCTAAGATCAGTTTGAATATTGACTTTATTGCAGGAAGAAAGTGGTTCTATGTGCATTCTGCTTTAAACTCACGTTTGACATCTTGTTGACTTCTAGGTGCCTTCTGAGCAACACTGAGATGTAATGACCCAGTGCAGAGCAGGGGCTGGAATCGCTGTCATTTCAGTAACAGTTAAGGAAATGGGAGTATATTGACTGTTTGGCTACATCCTTTACCACTGCGTTCAGTAATTTGAACAGTTCCAATGTGAAAGGAGGACCAGACTTATTTCACGCAAGAGGAATAGGGGAAAGACAGACTTGACTCAATATCAAGAATACAAAGTGCTTACAAAGTGTAATGGCAAGGGCACAGAACTTAATGCATAATACTTGATATTGAGCTCAAACCCAGATGCTGCTCCTATTTTTCAATAGGTTCCTTGACCTCTCTGAAATGTACTTCCTCACTTGCTAAATGAGGGTAATAATACTTCTTTTTTAAAGTTGAGAAGAATTAAAAAAACTGAAAGATATAAAGCATTTAGTATGCATATTACACTAGGGAGGAATGCTCAAGGGATTACTTTAGCCATGCAGCCTTTTTCTGGAAGTAATAAGTGGGAACTCAAAATGACCATAAGCCTATAAAATTGCTCCCAACATTGGCACTTTATGAAAAATAAAAAATATTTACAGTTTTCCTCATAGTCCATTAAAGATTCACATGATTAATGAACTATGTTTTCTTGGTCCAGATTTTAGGATATTGGAGATGGATATATGAAAATTAACTGAGTATTATGTACATTTTAAGCTTACTTCCTGAAAATAATTTCTTATCCTATATGAATGATTACAAGCTGCAAAAATATAGACACAAATATGGTCAGTGAAAAAGATACAGTGTTGAAAGTGTGTAACTTCTTAAATAAAATATTCACCAGTGAGCAGAAAAAAATAGGAGGTGTATAAATCTTCATCTGCATTAGCACTTTCCACAGTAGCTACACTGAAAATGTGCATCCCCATGAGGTAATGACTTTCCTACTGTGGGCAAATGCGGGAGTTGGTTCAGGATTAGTTGAGAAATCCCTCAGTGGGGATTTTGTGAAGAGCTTCCCCATGCAGATCGAGGAATAAGTGGATATTAAAATTCCTCCTCTGCCATAATTCATTAAACTGCAGGACTTAAATACTGGGAATAGTAGAGATGTATTTATGAGTGATCATATTTAAAATTGAGGGAATCTTCCCTGGCTGGGTGGGTCAATTGGTTGGAACATTGTCCTGTACACCAAAAGGTTGCAGGTTCAATCCCTGGTTGAGGCACAAATGGGAGACAACCAATCAATGTTTCTCTCACAGCATTGTTTCTCTCTCTCTCCATTCCTCCCACTCAAAATCACAAACAGATCCTTGGATGAGGGTATAGTAAACATACATACATACATACACACATACATACAAACAAACAAACTGAAGGAATCCTCAAAGAAAGGCTTGATAACAGAGATTAAGAAAAAACAGAATAAACCATTATTCTCAGGAATGGCTTTACCTCCTGGGTAGCGTAAGCCTAATTTTCCCTTTATTTCAGTGAAGAGAAATGGGGTTTAAGGTTTTAAAGCAGATATCCTAATGGAGAATGTGCTTTTGTATACTTGTGGAGAAATGGCATCAATGGAACCCACAGAACAGGAGCCACAGTTCACCCTCTTCACCAGAAAAAAAAGTGGGGTGAAGGGTAGCTGCCAGCAACCAGACTTCAGCCCAAGGCAGTGTGACTGGAATTCCTGTAACAGGAACAAAGACCAAGACAAGCAATGGGCCTATTCCAGTGCATGTTCCACAAAAGGACTTAAAATTCAAACATAAATTAATTAGGAATAAGAATAAATAAGGAGAGAATGAGCAGGGCAAGAGAGTAAATCAAACTAAGAGGTAATTTTAAGGAATGATAGAAATGTATAGCCTTTTAAAAAATTGTTATCACTTTTTAATTTTAGTTACAGTTGACATCCCAATAAATCTTCCATCCATCTGACACCATGAGACAGGAGTTGGAGGGATGGGTGAATAAGGTGAAGAGATTAAGAAGTAGAAATCTATAGCTACACAATCGTTATGCAATGTAAAGTACAACATAGGGAATATAGTCAATCATATTGTAATAACTGTGTAAGGTGCCAGGTGGGTGAAAACATTCTCAGTATAAGGTTGTGTAGCCAGATCATTGTGGGCAGGGCGACATAAGAGGAACAGTTTTGACATTGCTCTGTTTTTCTTTTCTAAATAAATATAGTAGGGGTAACTCAAAAAGCATTTGGATAATAAAGAAAAATAGGAAGAAGATATGTTAGTTATAGTCCTAGAACCCAAACAAAGCAACTGGTTTTACTTGGGGGTTTGTCCCCTGACATTTTTAAAATAAGAACTTTTACTTGAAAATGTTTTAATGGCAAGTTTTATATTTAATTTTGTATGTGTTTTTTATTATTGTTCAAGTACAGCTGTCTCCATGTTCACCCCACCATGCCCCCCCCCAACTCCAGCCATCTCTACTTCCCACCCTTGATTCCTAACCCCCTTTGGCTTTGTCCATGGGTCTTTTATACATGTTCCTTGAAAGCCCTTTCCCTATTTTCTCCCATTATCCCCTCTTTCCTCCCCTATGGTTACTGTCAGTTTGGTCTTTATTTCCATGTCTCTGGTTATATTTTACTAGTTTGTTTTGTTGATTAGGTTCCACTTATAGGTGAGATGATATGGTATTTGTTTTTCCCTGCCTGGCTTACTTCACTTGTCATAATGCTTTCCAGATCCACCCATGCTGTCCTGAAGGGTAGGAGCTCCTTATTTCTTTCTATTGTGTAGAATTCCATTGTGTAAATATACCACAGTTTTTTGTTCCATTCATTTATTGATGGGTACTTGGGCTGTTTCCAGCCCTTGGCTATTGTAAATTTTGGTGCTGTGAACATTGGGGTGCATAGGTTCTTTTGAATTGGTGCTCCAGGATTCTTAATTTTTATATAAATCCAAAATAGTTCTCTTGGTTATTATAAACCCTTTAAAATTACAGTTTTAGTAACTGTATATTTTAACAAGGTGCACATTAATTTATTCTCTTATCTTCTTGGCATTGGACAATGAGGTTTGTTTCCATTATTTTTACCAGTGGAAAAAAACTAGCAAGTATGTATTTGTTCACAAAGCTCTTTGTTTATTCCTTAAATTATACCACTAGTAATTGAATTATTTGGTATAAATATAATCCAAATTTTGTTGTATAATGTTGCAATCAGTTTTCCAGTTGCATTTAGATAAGCAAACTCATGGCTTTCTAGCCCCTGTCTAAGGCATGATTTTGGTAGTTACTCTAACCTTCGCTTCAGTATAAGTTGTGGGAATTCATCATTAATCTGCCTCCTGAGAAACAGAACATACAGCACTTGGCAGAAAGCTGCTAATTAATCCTTCTGACTCCCTAATGGGACAGGATGCAGGAGTGCCATCAATTCCAATGCCAGAGATGCCAGAGAGCTCTGCTGCCAGATAATTATGATTTCTTCTAAACATGGTCTAGCTGGCTCCTGAGGTTTTGGAGAAGGTTCTGGGTTTCTGCATCTCTAATGCCCAGCATCTCTCTATTTGTGACACATTAATACCCTCAGTTTGAGTTTGGAATTCTACCTTCACCCCCCTGTGTGTTCTCCAGGCATAAACTTTTTGTGACTGAGTTCTCCATAATCTCAAGAAATGATGAAATTTACATAACCTTTGAAATGATATTAAAAAATTATATCTAATTTCCCTTCAGGTTTAACTGGATATTTTACTGGGAGCATGCCCAGGTTCCTTCAGCTTGTTCTTCACCCTACCTGTAGATAATATGGTTAACAATTCATGCTGATTTCCAAATTGGCTCAGAATTACCTTTTAGACTTTATATTCTTCTCATAAGACAGGATAGCTCCATGCAGCACTGACAGTGTTCTGGGTTTTTGTTTTGCTGTTGTTGTTTTTTTACTTTTGCTTTGGGAATAATTTCAAACATATTGAATAAGTTCAAAAATAAAAATATTTTGAAGAGTGCTCAAACACTCTTTCTCAGACTTAGCTATAGATAACATTTATCCCATTTACTTTATAATTTTCAATCTATCAATCAATCAGTATATAACTTTTTGTTTCCAGTTCATCCATGGCCTTTATTTTCCCTAAACATTTCAATGTGCGTTTCTTCTTGTGAGCTATTAATATGCGTTGCTAAGCATCAAATTGAAAAAAAGAGAAGAGGATGTTTCTTGATAAAATAAAAAGGCTCCTGGGCATGTATTATACACTGCAACTTCTTTTTCAAGGAGTTGGAGATATAATTTGCCCACATTTAGTTGATGAAGACATCCAGAGGCTTTCTTTCTGACACCTGCTACTATCTAAAGAATCAGAGATTTTATACCTCCACGTTCTTCCCTTTACCTGAAGTACTCCTTTCAAATTCTGTTACTCTTAACATCACACTTTCTCTTATTGGAAACACTGAAGATCAGTTCAACTATCTTATTGTTATACTTTCTCAGAACTACTCTCTGGCAAAAATTTCCTTTATGAGGCACATCATATTGCTGTTTTCCCCTATGTTTCTGTCTGTCAGGTGGTAAGCTTCACAAAAGAGATAGCTTATAGAGTGTTAGATTATTTTCTTCTCTATCTAGCAATTAGCAGAGTAGGTGGCACATTTTATGTACCCAAAAGTATTTTTGAATCTTACTATTGTAATTTAACTGTCCTTACCACTTAAACTGTTATTTTTTTATTTCATTTAATCTTCTACTTCTTTTCTTGATGATTATGAATGATTCATTTATATCAATTAGCTCAGTTCTTACTCTCTGCAAGGTGTTGTGACAGCAGCTTGAATGGGAACTTATACCATTTAGGAATTCTTTGGGCTGCAACAACAGAACACCTTAGGTAAGATACCTGGAAGTAGGTGATTTTACCTTTAATTCAGTGGCTCATTGCATTACCAGGCTTGTTCTATTGTATGCTCTGTCCTCCACATGCTTGTCAGCTCATATTCACAGTGTAGGCACTGTAGTTCCAAGCATCACATCTTTATATAGCCATGTTTTAGGAAGAAAAAAAATGATCTGGATAAAAAGGGGTTTCTATTTATTGTGATAAAAATGTTTTCTAGAAATCCTTCAGAAGAATTCTTAAAGGGTGTTTTCTAGAAATGAGTCACATAAATATTCTTAGTGGCAAAAGGAGCACAGTAGAGTTGAATTTCCATGATTGTTTTGAATCAATCATTAATCATATCTGGACTGGGACCACTATCATCATAATCAAAATCAAGTTTCTGTTGGCTCTGGAATAATAACTAGCAGTATCTTGTACAGAACTAATATTGCAGGTTAAGTTATATGACAGAGTCACAAATCAATGGACTGGTTCAGGAGCCCAAGATAAAACCCAAATATTCTAACAGAGTTAGGAGGGTATAAAAGCAAGCAAATGTAGCAAAATTAACCATTACTTGGAGAGTGAGAAGAGCAGAGATAGATGCATTTCATGGAGATGATTTATTATTAAGGTCCAACACAGGTTTAAAGTGTGACTTAGAAATCTGGAGATGGAAATTTTCATATGTCTAAGCTGGGAGCATGTCAGCAGACTGCTGTTAACCAGCTTGCCCTAGCTGTGTTCCATGGAGCGTTCTTTCCACAGATGTTATTAGGAAAATGGAGACCAGAGACAAGGTTGATGTAAGGGCTATTTGTACAATTTAATATACAGGCATATACTGTGAATTACCAAGAGGAGTCTGTAGTGGTGAGTGTTTCCCAAACTCACTTGACTATAGGTGAGGTCCACAGGGAATCACATAAGCTTAATTCATTCAAAAACAATTTGTTAAGTGTTGCCCTAAAATGTAAAAGGAAAACTGGCAGGAAAAAGGCAGGAGCTCACTCCTAGAAAAAGAGCCTGGATTTCCAACCAGGTTATAAAAGGACACTAAACACGCTGGTCCAAAACCAAATTTCAGTGACCAGACCATGGGCACAAATAGAGAATGGGCCATAAAATCCAATTGATCACGTAGGCACTAGCAATACGGCTGTTTGATATAGGATCATCTGAGCATTGATCTAAGAGTCAGGTAAATTCCTCCAAATTATAGAAGGGTTTACCCAAGAATGAGCCATACTCTAGGTAATGACAGGGTTATATTTTCTTTGGGGCAGTCATTGGAGACTGTGTTAAGTCAGGATTGGGTGATCAATTTAAAACAAGTTTGGGAGAATAGGGAAGGAGCAATAAGGCACAAAGCAAGGCTTAGCAATGCATATGTATAATCATGGTTATGTACGAATATACATAAATATGCAAGTATGTATGTGCATGTTGCACATAAAAATAAATTTTGGAGTCCTTTTATTATTCTTTATGTGATCTTCACATATTTACAAATGATTAAACATAGTGTATATAATTTCAAGATATATTTGAGGGTGTGTATAAAAAGCTCCAATAACATCTGCATTTTTAGTATTTTTGGAGATCCCATGATATGGACCTAGAAGAAAATCAAAGCTTACCCCTATTATATGATAATTTCTTTAGAGGAATATACTCAGGAATTCTGGCAGAAACCAGCCTAATATTTTGTCCCATAGACAAAGTCAAAACTTTGATCAATAGAAAGTACTTTGGAGAAAGCTTTAGGAACCAATAAATGATAATAGGACATTTATCACATTAACACAGCTTTGATTAATTATTTGATTTCAATATGCAGGTAGGTAGAGTGTTATACATTTTAACATTACATTTCTATAAATTTTAGGGTTTCAAAGACCACAGAAGCAATCAGAGGTGCCTTTCTATAAATGTGGGTCAGGGTGAGAAAAAAGGGTGGAGTCATTCATGATCTGCTGACTAGGCCCTGGGAGAGCTATTGAGTATAGAAGTTGGTTTGAGCTCAAACATTTCTTCTTAACCAAATTAGAAAGAATGCTCACATATTTGAAATTGATCAAGGTAATCATAAGATCACTTGAAAATACTTGAAGAAAAACCTGAACCCATGATGGCTTTATATTGAACAAGCCCCAGGCAGTTTAGAGACAAGCAAACCTGAACCTTAATTTAGAATGTGTTACTGTGGTTTTCACTTGACCTCTTGTCTTCTCCTTTGTCTTATGACTGTATCTCATATTTTTCTTGTGTGGGAATCCATATACTCATTTAAAACTTCCTCCTTATCAGCTGAAGAGTCAAACTTGACCAAGTTCTTAAAGCTGCAGTAACCTAAAAGTCAAAAGCTCTTGTCCTGCTTTAGCTACATTTGTTAATTTTGGATTTTGTAGAAATACATTCTTATGCTACAGTTGTTGGGGTGTTACCCACTCTCTGAGGAGACATTTCTGTCTTCCTAGGTGGCTCTAGGGCTGAAGAAGCCTCCTTCTGTTGGATACATATAAAAAACTCAAATAAAATCAGCTCATATTATTTGAGGCAGGATTCATGGTGTATCTTTTGGTGGGGAAAATACCGCTTCTTAGCTGAGCTTAATCCATCTTCATAGTTTCTGAACGTTCCATACTCGTATCATACCTACATATCTGGACTAGAAATGGTTACGTTGAAACAACAGACTAGCTATGCATGATGCTACTTAGAGTGTAACAATATGAGCGTTACAAAATAACACTAAATCTTTCTCTTCTTTCCCTTCCCTTCTCAAACAGTTCCTCTCAGAAGCTGTAAAGTGAAGTGGGACAACATATGTGTCTGTGTTCAGAATGGTTGGGGCTGGGGGATACAGTTGACTAGGGTTTGATTTTGGAACACAAGTGGGAAGGAAAAGCCAATCCAGTTAGAAGTGGGGTTCCTGGTATAGGATGTCAGAGCCAAAGTAAGTCAGGTGGTATCCATATGCAAGGTAACTTAGTACAGTTTCCAAGTCCAAGTAGGGTGAGGGAATCTTCATGGGGGGTAGCAACAGGGAAATATTTAATAAATAGGGAAGATTTTCCAGTAAGTAAAGAGTATATTAAAGGTGACAAGAGCCATGTTTATCACTGTAGAAGATAGCTACAAATAAGCAAAAGAAAAAAAGGATGAACCTTGTGATGTGGGATTAGATTTGGAGATATCAGTCTAGACTTATGGTTTCCATTATATAGAAACAGATATAGAATTATACTTGAATATGAATGTGTGTGCATTTATGTACACATGTGTGAGATGTGTCTGTGTGCATTGTTGGTTCTGTAACCTGAGTAAGCCTAGGAGCAGTGATATTCCAGATGTTGGCTTCTAAAAACCATTCTCCTACAAAAAGAATTAGGGCTTCTTGAAGAAATGGTTGATTCCAGGCAGAACTAGAAAATTACAAGGAGTTACAAGAAAAGTCTGAAATGTTCTTTTTTTTTTTTTTTGTATAAGAAAGCAAGAAGCTTCTCAAAGAATGATGAGGATGTATTTAAAGGACATACAAAGATATTTAACTAGGCCAAATTTGGGACAAATTTAACATTACAATAAATAATGATAGTAGTAGATAATAGCTCATTGAGTAAACTAGAAAAATATATTCTGATAGAAATAAATAATTAATATAAATATTTAATGAGGGACAGGATACACACATAGTTTGAGAGCCTTTCCACAAAAATACCTGTATTTGTAAAAGTAACAAGTAAATTCAGTGTAAAAGGTTGTCATTCATCATTTAAGTCAAGTAATTAATGTGAACATCATTAGTGATGATACAAGTCAAACCCCATAGGATGCAATCAGAAGAATTGGACATCACATCTATAATGTATATCCTAAGTTTAATCACAAGGGAACATCAGTAAAACTTGGGTTGAGAGATGACCCACAAAATAACTGGCCTGAAATCTTCCAAAGTGTCAAAGTCACAAAAGTTGAAGAAATGTCCTAGAGTAAAGAAAACTAGAAATATGACACCTGAGTGTAATGTTTACTTCTAACTCAGCTATTTTTGTTACAAAATATATTATTGTGAAAACTGGTAAAACTTCAAGGAAGTTTGAGTATTAGATGATAGCAATATAACAGGGTTAATTTCCTAATTTTGCTAGTTGTGATATGGTCATGTGTATAATTGTCCATGAAAACCCAGTAAAGTACTTGAGGAAAGTGGAGCATCATGTCAGCAACTTACTCTAAAAAAATGTGATGGATAAAAAACAGTCTTTATACCTTATTGACAACTTTCCTATAAGTGTGGAGTTGTTTTAAAATTAAGAAAGGAAACTAGAAGAGAAAGGGGGTGAGGATGAAATGCTGAATTAAGTGCGTACATCACGTTGTAAGTGCTATTCCTGAATGAAATGCTTTTGCTACAGAGGCTGTTATGCAATTTCTTCATAAAGGTTAATAGTAACAAAACACACATTTTCCACACCATGTTCAAAGGTGAAACTGATTACTCAATGTATATTACATCTAGATCAGAGATTTGGATTTAATATAAAATAATTAAATGGATTTAATTTTGGAATTTGGTTTGATTTTTAATATAAGTACTCTCATGAAAAGTAAAACATTATAATTCACCATGTCCTTGAAAATATTTGGGTTGCTTTTTAAGTGCTCACTACTACATTTGCCCACTCTGACCTGAGGGCTAAAATGAGTTGTGACTAAGGCCCAGCTGGTGTTCCCAACTTATGACAAAGACTGGATCTCATCCATTCCTGTGAATGACTTCTTGCCAGATACCTGAGATTTTGTCCAACATCACACTCCAAGGGATTCTTGAAATCAGAGCTAAAAAAACAAACAAACAAAAAAAAAAAAACCCACAAAAAACCTGCTATCATATAACCATCACCTTGGTAAACTGGCAAAGTGCAATCTTTTATTTGGAAACATTCCCTTGAATTCTGTTGTTTCCACATGAAAAGATAAAATTGAATTAGCTACTCAGTGTCTACATGTGAACACTTTAAACTGAGCACAGGATACCATTTACCCCTCTAAAGAGCCAGTTATCACCCTACCTGGCCAGCTGCAGTAATTGCAGAAAACCAATGAGATATTTAGCTGAAAAGATTTGGGATGATATGTCTCTTTCAATTTTTGGTGAAATTACTCAAAGCTGCCAGAAGTTCTGGAATGTCATAACACTCCCATTGACATCCAGAAAAACTATGTTCATGTTGAGTCAAAGCTCCCTCCCTTATGTGGAGACTTCTCTGCTGTAAGGATTCATGGCAAGGTCTGAAAGAGCCCTGGTTATTTCATCCAGTCAATGAGACAATGAAACAGTAGAGCTGATGCACTGAGGCCGGTTGGCCTCATTCCTAAAAAACAAATTAAGTACTGGGCACCATGATATTTCCTAGGGTTGTCTTCTGTGCCCTATCAATGTTCTATCTTTAATGCAAACCTAGAATCAGGTAACAAGTTTTCTCCAGGAACTGGACGAGAACAGATGTTTCAGCTCATCTTTTGTCTAGGCAGGACTGTCAGAATTAGAGTGAAGATAGACTTTATCCATTTTACCTGCAGGTGAATGTATTAAGCATTTACTACTAGGTGTTTGCAAAATACTTTCAAGGAATAATGCAAGAAAAGTGATCAATATAATTATTATAAAATTATAACAGAAACATTTAAATGAGTCATTTGAAAGGTCTTCATTAAGCATGATTGGATATTATGTTTATTAATTCATTAAGATCCACTTTGAATGCCAGCTAAATAAAATGCATTATTAATATGTCATAAAACAAATGGAATAATGCCACACAGACCTATTATTTTAAATTGGCTTACAAGTATTAACTAATTCATGTTTACTATTCTTTCAGGGACAGCTTATATAAATTAAATTATAATAATTTTATTTGCCATAATACAAAATCCTTATTACAAAACTTGAACTCTTTTTAAATTTTCAGTCTGCCTGTTTTCTTGAAGTAGTATATTATTATTGTAAAATATACATATAAATATGAAAATAAAAATTACTGTTAATTATTAAACTACACAGAACAAATCTATGTTAACATTTTAGAATTTTTTATTTGTCCTCCCAGGCTTATATTTGTTAACTTGTGTGTGTGTGTGTCTATATTTCTTTTGCCAAGTTGAAGTATTGTGTTATATAATATCTTACATGTTGTATTTACTTAAAAATATTAAGTGGAAAATCTTTTCTACACTGTTGACATTTTTTCACAAAAAGAAAAAAACAAACAAATGGCAAAACAAAGCAAAGCAGATTTGTGGACAAATGACCAATTGTTGATCTGGTGTATAAACATACACTGGGGATATAAGATGAGCCTGGAACATTTTAATAACAGGTAGCAAGGAAATCAGGAAACTACAACAGCCTATTAAGAGTCCTCTTAGCCCATTTGAAATTCAAGTCCAACAGAGTCAGAAGGTAACGGGCCAAATGTCAAGTAATTCGAGCAACAACAAGGTTAATAAACTATAATTGATTGAAACACATCAAACATTTTCAACATTCATGGATTCCCAAAAATGAAAAAAAAAAAGTGTATTATTTGCCATTGCAGGATGCTTTCAAACAGCTCATTAAAACAAACAAACAAACAAACCTAACTAATGAATAGGGAGAACCAGTATTTATTTTGTTTTTTTCTTTGATCTCCTTTGCCAGTGGCTAACCAAACAACATAATAAATTTTTTTTTCAGTATTCTAGCTGGCCAGTTAGGAAAGAAAACATAAAATTTGAATACCACCATTTTGCAACTACAATCAATTAATAGACCTAGGCATTCATTATTAACAGCTCCTAACAACAAAAAATGAGAGACAGCAAGTGTCATGTATTTCATTCACAGAGGAACAAGTACACCATCTCAGAATTAATCTTGATTAACAAAAGATGAACCTCATTCTAATCCGACCTTTAAATCCAACTACAAAGTTATAAAAAAATACAAAAAAAAAATTAGGTCACATCAACAACTGAAACTGGCACAGCTAAGACTGTGGGAAATCTACAAGGGAAAAAAAATCTACCTGGTTTCTCCAACAATATATTGAAGATAAAGATAAAAAAGGAGAAAAAATGCATTGAGTCAAAAAGAGAAATGTCAATATCAGTGTGTAGACTTTATTTAAAGTCAAATTAAAAGCATAAAAAGTATAAACCACTTTTAACATTTGTGAAACAATTAGAAATGTGAACATTAACTGAGTACTTGAATATTTAAGAAAGTATTGTTAATTTTAAGTAAGATCATGGTATATGTCAGGTAGAGATAGAATCTAAAAAAATATGTTCGGATGAAATGATATGAGTTAATATATAATAATTAGAGGACAGAAAATAAAACCAAATTGGCCACAAATTAATCCTTATTAAAATGGATGATAGGATTTATTATACTGTTTTGTCTGAAACTTATGTAATAAAATATTTAAAAGTACATGTAGATCTTGACTATTCTTCCTTATAACAAAATAATCTTTGAAGATATGATTGCCAAAATATTCCATGACATTAATAATAATCTACTAATGCTCTTTATTTAGAATTTGAATCCATTTGGAAATTTGTGTTCCAATTATGTTCATCCCCCAAAAGCTTTCAGTTTTCCAAACTGACTCTTGCTACATTCAAGAATACTGTGTATGATCCTCTTCTCCATCATGTTCCTGGGATAATCTTGGGTTCTACTCATTTGTAAGTTTGTTCATGATTTAACAAATCCTCTGTTCCTTTTGAATTCCTTTTGTTTTCTGTCTCCTCTCTCTCTCTCTCTCTCTCTCTCTCTCTTTCTCTCTCTCTCTCTCCATAATTTCCCAAATGTTCTCATTCTTTTTTTCTCCTTTTTTCACATTTTTTTTAATTGTTCAAGTTCAGTTGCCTCAATTTTCCCTCCACCATTCCCCCCACCCCAGCCATCCCCACTTCCTACCCTTGATCCTGCCCCCCTTTGGTTTTGTCTATGTGTCCTTTATACATATTCCTGAAAAACCTTCCCCTTTTCCTCCCATTATCCTCTCCCACCTCCCCTCTGGCTACTGTCAGTTTGTTCTTAGTTTCAATGTCTCTGGTTATATTTTGCTTGCTTCTTTGTTTTGTTGATTAGGTTCCACTTAAAGGTGAGATTATATAGTATTTGTCTTTTACCACCTGGTTTATTTCACTAAGCATAATGCTCTACAAATCCATCCATGCTGTCACGAAGGGTAGTAGCTCCTTCTTTCTTTCTGCTGTGTAGTATACCATCATGTAAATGTACCATAGTTTTTTGATTCATTCATCTACTGATAGGCACTTAGGTTATCATTTTTATTTAAAAGCCTTAAAAAGCTTATTGGAAACTCTGGGTATAGGGTCAGTTGGGTTTCACCAGCAATGATGGGTTTTTTTCCCTTTGGTGGATGAGTTTCTGCAATAGTAAAACATCCAGGCTCTGCCTTATGTGCTTGGCTGTCAGCTTTCTAGAAACTAACAGAAGACCTTCACTTTAGGCAAGGGGTACAGGTATCTAACTCTTTTAACAGCTTTATGCCACTGTGTTTGTAGTTCCCCCACCTTCAGAAGTTATCTGAATTCTTTTCATTCCTGATTCTTTCCAGGGTTCACATATAGCAATGGTTGGTTTCATTCAAATATATATATATATTTCCCCCTAAGGTGTTAATTTCCTAAATCAATTATAAGTAGACCCTTTTCAGCTTCCAAACCACTGTTTATCTCTTTGCTTATTTTATTTTAATCTTGAGGGATCATGCCTTTTTTAATAATTTGTGATTAAATTAGGTTCTGAGCTTTACATATAATTTGTAGAAGAAGGTAAAATGTTATAGATTTTTTTTAACTTATTCATGAGGAAAATAGTGAGCCCTTACAACCAGTTCAAGAAGAATTGAAAATATAGATACATTTATAATTAAGAATATAAAAATAAATATGCAAGTAGAGGCAAAACTGCTGTCTTCCACAGTGGAGGAGGGATATCAAGTGAATCTCTACCAGACAAAACAGATTGTGGATGTCTATAAGAATTGTTATTAGTTATTTGCACTTTACAGAGTTGCAAAATAAGTCCCACAGAATCAGAATCATATTACAGAAAAATATGCTGAAAAATACATAATTTTCCACTGAAACAAAATTTTTTCTCCTACTGGGCCAAAACAAAGATGAAGTCAGGTATTCAACAATCCAAGTTCAAGTATATTTATCAGCATTTTACCTTTTTGTTTTCCAGTTGGACTCTATTAGATAAAGTGAAACCTGAATGTTTTCTTCTCAATCCAAAATAGTTTACTTTAAAGTTTTGGCAGAGCCCATCAATGTTATAGCAAGGGTTACCTGACTTCCATTTTTATCATGTTCTTACATGTCTGTTTATTTTTTTCAATATTTTAATGGGCTAAAGCTTCCATAACAAAATTATTCTGTTAAAAGTATTTGATGCCACATGCTCTTAGAATTAACTCATTTACATAATTTTTACCAACATTTAAACGATCATTGAAAATCTTTCCACTTATAACTGAAAGTTTTAATTCACTCATGATCTGTCACAGCCAGAGTATAGTTCCTCTTACAGTACCTTCTGCAAGGGGATCATTCTATCTGAGTACAAAATCAAAATTCTAGAGAGGCACATCAGTGATTTTTTTTTTTATTACTGTAGTGGCTCACGAAAGTCACTGTCTTGACCCAACCAGACTCGTTATTTGCCCTAGCAGTCCCCCACAACGTAGTTCCCTTGCCCTCTCACCTACTTCTATAGCCCAGGCTTCCATCAGTGCTACAGTTCTTTTTGGATATTATTTATCTGTAGTTGCTCCAAAGTTATTGTGAAGTGTGTAAACACTTCCTGCCTCAACAATGGTTGGCTGAACAAATATGTTTCTGTTGCTTGTGCTATTTTTATTTATGATTTCCAGTTCCCAAATTCAGGGCAAAGTAAGACTTTCAGAATGTGTGACTGTAGACTCTTTTGGAATGCTAATACTTCTTACAGTCTTTTCCTTTAGTCTCTTACTAAGACCGCAATAGATTTGCAGCCCTTCAAGGTTGTAGGTGAAATACACACACGTGCATAGACTTCTGTGTTGAGCCCTGCCTCACAGTCTCATTCATTTCTGTGAATCCCTTTCTTCTGTGATAATTATCCTGTTTCATGGAGCAACTCTCCCTCCTCCTGTTGTTGCACCTGGAAATAAAAGCTCTCATTTTGCACCAAAATGTGTAACAGTGGAGGCTCCAGAATTTCTACAATATCAGATCTTATGGTCAACAGTTTGGTTGGAATGAGCAGGGAGAATATTAAAACTGTGTTTATATAACACCTTTACAAAAGTTTGAGGGGAAAAAAAAAAAACAGAAATCCCCCATAACAAAGAAAGGAAGGGAACCAGCCAGTAGATATTATTTGGGATTGAGAAGTATGTTTCTCTCATCGTCTAAGCCCAGCTAACCCTAGGCCCTACAAATGACTCTACTATTCCCCCTTGAGGTACAAATCAAAGAAAATGAATGGGGTCAGGATTTTATAGAGTCCAGTAGACAAGGAGTCATTAACAAATCTATAGGAGTAATGAGGAATGATATAGTATAATATATAAGAATAAGGTGTTCACAGGCACTTGTATTCTTTCTAGGAACATAAAAGAATGAAAGTCAGGGGGATTCTCAACATTCAGTATATCCTAGCTTCTAAGAATACAGAAATCATATGAAGTTCACATCATTATTACTATTCATTTGTGGTTTATATTCATGTTCTTCTTAGAAGTACATCATAACATATCTCCCAATTTTCAATAAGTGTGATTTAACTTCCCATTATAGTAAATCATACTGTCAAATACAAACAAACTGGGCATGGGTTAAAAGCAATACAGATGGATGTTATTTGGTAATAACTATTGTAGTAAGATCAAGAGTCCAGTGTAAAGTGAGCTCAGCTTCACCAGAATAAAAGGGAGGAAACTTTTAAAGTGCTGAAGGAAAGTTACCGAAGGGCAATGGGTAAGGAGTGGTTTGATTCATGTGACTAGGCCATCTGAGTATGTAATTGCCACCTAGCTGGAGGAAAGCAAGCTTCTCCCATCTTTATTACAGGAGATAGTGGCCCAGTTGGAGCAAGGTGCCTACCAAATTTAGATCCTTACACTCCCACAGGGACTTGGGAGAGAGAGCTATCTCCTGGAATGTTTGCATTTTAAAGAGTTGTCTCCCAAGTTCCTGAGAATACAGTTTTTAAGTGGTAGAAGATTTATATCTCAAAGGGCATAAAAAGAATTTATAATTGCAAACTTTCTCAAGTATCCTCTAAGAGGGGGTTCAGGAGCTTATCAACTAGCCTATCACTAGGTTTTGGCTAGAGCAGTCAGTTAGAACTGCAGGAAGCATTGAGCTTTCTTAGACCTTTCACTGTGGTCTGGGGTCATTCTATGGCATGGCCTTAAACTGCTGAAAGCCTTGCTGAAGTTTGGTCAAGTCTCTTACTGAAGGGGATTGGGCCACTGGTTATGCACCAAAAGTCACATGCCGTTCTTCGTAGAAACACCTTTCTTTAGACTATCTCACATTGCAGTGAGACTGGACATTTGCAGTGAAAGAATATCTTTGTAGAGAATTCCACCCCTGTGAGCTTTTCAAAGACTCAGCAAAATCCAAGGATTCACAGGAAATTAATCCTGTTCAGTCAATCAAGCCAAATAAGCATGGGGTCAGGTGGTAATATGAAATTACTGATTAGTTGGAGTCCAACAAAATCATAAAAAAACCTAACTGTGACCTAGTTCTTCAAATCTAAAAATTGTCCAACTTCATGGTGTGTGTGTATATATGTGTGTTTTCCCTTTCAGGCTGTGCAGTATATTTCCCACCCTTAGTATTTTATAATTGCTTAGAAGTTTGCCTTAGCTGCTATTCATTAACTAGTATACTGGCCTTGGACTAGTTATACACACAGTTGCCAACTCCTCCTAAAGAGTTACTAACCCCCTAAAAATGTTCTGGTACTTATATGCTATATCTTAATTTATAGCATCACATTAAAAACAACAATAATAAACACCTAGTGTTGTTTCATTAACCTCTTCTCTATCAGTATGTGGGATTCACTTCTTTCTCACCAGATAATTAAAAAAAGTCACAGGAGTTATGGCAAATTTTGGTGAGGAAATAATTCATATATGGGTAAATCTCTAATGATTCTTACTTTGAATATCATAGACACCCAAAGTAAGCTTCAGAAATTAATACAGATTGCTGGGCCTTATTTAATTTATATTAAAAAAATGTTAACTGGTGAAGTTATTTTCAGAAGCAGAAAATATTTGATGTGAACATTTTTTCCTTTAGATATCCAGAAGAACTTCATGATCAAATAATCCTTTATTTGATATTAAGAAAGAAAAAAATAGTAATCATAGGAAGTTTGTGTAAAAGAAGCAGATGCTGAGATCCTCTTCTGTAGAGATTTCACAAAGTCACTTTGTCCAGATAGAACCTGAATGTTTACATTTCATGAAGTGATTCTAATGCAGATAGTTTAAGCCTATCTTCTCCTACACTGGGGAAAAAACCTTTTTAGACATCACATTTAACCAGAGAAGCTTTTCCTCAAGTTTGTGTGTGCGCTACATGCTATTGAGTTGTCTCTGATTCCTGGCAACTCTGTACACAGTGTTCCGTCCTCAGTAGCCCTGTTCACCTCCTGTAAACTCATGCCTCTGACTTATTTTATGGAGTCAATCCATCTCATATCTAGTCTTTCTATTTTCTTGATGCTTTCTATTATCTCCAGTATTATTATATTTTCTAAAGGGCTCTCTCTGCCTTCTCACAATGTGCCCAAAGTAGGATAGCTTCCCTTTTGTCATTTTCTCCTCCAGCGATGTTTCAGGTTTAATTTGTTCTAGGACCTATGTGTTCATCTCTTAGCAATTTAGGTATCCATGAAGCTTTCCTCTAACACCATATTTTAAATGAATCATGTTTGTTTTTTTTCCAATTAGCCTTTGCATACAAACATCTGTAACTAGTGGAAGGATATAATTAGGCTGGTAGTTGAGAAAAACAAAACAAAACAAAACAAAAGGTAACAGGAGGCCAAAGAGATTATGAGAAGAGTAAGGAAATTGAGCCATCTGTTTCTAGTGCTCTTATTTCATTTTCTCATTTAGTTTAGCTAGAAGAAGACAACATGTACAAACTACAAGTGAGGGTGGTAGAAGTTCAAAGGAGGAAGACTACTGTGAGCTGTGGACTTTGGAACAGGAAGATGGTCTTAGAAACAAAGGGATGTCTTTGTGAAAAGGATTTTAGAGATCTCCAGATTAGAAATCTGCTGATTTCATTATAGGGGAAAGAGAAAATAAGTCAAAATATATACAAAAATAACATGCGGAAGAGAGGAGATAAACTAGCTCTCTCTCATGACAAGTCCATGACCATTTTTAAGGATTAGGGTATTTTTTAATAGGAATACCTTTGGTACTTCAAAAATGTTTCTAGAAGAATATTGTGGAAATGAGGAGTATAATTAGAACACTAGGTCATAAGACATTACAGCTTCTTCCATGCTCTATCTTGGACCATTCAGTCTGCAGAATGATAGCTGCCATGTCATAAGGACTCTGGAGCAGCACTATCAAGAAGCCCTTGTGGCAAGGAATTGAAGCCTCCTTGCCAATAGCCAAAAAGGAGCTGAGAACTTCAGTGAACCATCTGTTAGTGTGCCATCTTGGAAGCAGAATGTCTAGCTCAATGGTCTTTAACTGAGGGTGATTTTGCTCCCCAGGAGGCTTGACAGTGTCTGGTGACATTTTGATTATCACAACTGAGAGGGAAGATACTATAGGCATCTAGAAGGTAAGGGCTGGGGATGCTACTAAACATCCTATAACACACAGCAAAATCCCCCCACAGCAAAGAATTATCTAGCCCAAGATAGCAGTATTTCTAAGGTTAAAAACTCTGCTCTAGTTCCAGGCAAGCTTTCAGATGACTGCATCTTGGTTGACATCTAGACTGCAATTTCGTGGCAGACTGAGTCAAAAACACCCAACTGAGATGCTCCTGGATTTCTGACTCTCATGAAGTGTACAAGATAACAAATATGTGCTGTTTTAAACTGCAGCATTAGAAAACTAATGCAGCCCCCAAAATATTTCTCTGGGCAGGGGTAGATATTTTAAAGAACTGAATCAACCTGGAAATAGTAAGGGTGTTTGGAGGGCATAAAGGCACAGGAAGAACATTAGTAAATATTTCTGCAAAATAGGCTTGGCAGTTATGTAGAGTTTGTTATTTGTTATTCATGAGATTTACAAAATTCTCAGCCAGGGATAATTATAACAAGTGGTATGCGAGATCTGAAATTATATGTTTAGCGAATCTGTTAGAAATGCACTGGTAACTGTCAAATTTTCCTGGAGCAAATTAGGTGGCTGCAGAAATCAGCAAGGTATTATGGAATCAGTAAGTGGGGAGAAAATTGAGTAGTGAAGTGAGATCGCGCTAAATGGAGTAGTTAACAATATTTTTTTAAAAAGATACTTTAGATATGATGCTGACATCTTTGTAAACATTAGTGAAGGGGTAAAATAAGAATGAAGATTCCAATGAGAAGAAGTCCAGGACACTACTCTGCAGATGTGATTGTATATAAATTTCATGAATACCTTGTGAAAATGCCAATTCTAATTCAGAAAATCTAGCAAGGGACAGAGAACCTTCATTTGAACACAAAGTGGAATTATTTGATTCTGTAAGGAAGCACTACTTCTCCTGAGACCTCATGGACAGAAGGAGAGACATTGATAAGACAGATATTTAGGGAAGAGAAAGAATCCATTATTCTATGCATTGTACAAGATGGATGATGATGATAGATGATAGATAGATAGATAGATAGATAGATAGATAGATAGATAGATGAGAGGTAGATAGATGAGAGAAAGTGTCACCAACATCCTGCCAAGATTGAAGGTGATGGGAACAAAGGATGAAAGTAATAAGAAAGGGAAAAAGCTTGGAATAACTATAAATAATGAATAAAATGGTGACAAACTATGTCCTAACATCAGGGGCCTCACCAAGTTTGAATAGATAGGATTTCTTTGAGCTACACCACACAATCACAAAAACAAGAGGCTGGGAGCTCCTGCCCTTAATGATGCAACTCACACACACATATACATGTAGTGGGGCAACAGAATACAGTGCTAGAAATGAGGTTCTCCTGGGGAATTTTCTCTTTATTTTTTTCCTGGTATGTAAATTATTTTTAAGGGTAAAGATCTCCTTTTACAGAATTTGATATGTAACAAATTAAAAACCAAACTTCTTCACCTCCCAATATTAAATAACTAAATGTGCAAAAGAACCACCATTAAATCATACATCAATGGCTATACATTTTCTATGAAACAATATATGTACACATTGTCAAAGCTGTGAAAGTGACACTATGGCGGCCAAAATTTGCAGCTGGAGAATAAGATGCATAGAACAGTTAGACAAGAGGACTACATTTTTTTATGTAGTTTTTAGGGCTTGTGAAATGGAACTACAAATACCATTTTCCCTGGGTTTCACAGATGTGATTTTAGGTGACAATACACCTTGATAACAGACTGGGCTTGACTTCCTTTCTTCTTAAGGGAAGGTTAGAGGACCTACATTGAATGAGAGAATTTAAAATGCATTTTATTATTCTAAAGCATTTTATCTCTCATTGTAGGCATTTTAGCAGGTAATTAAGACTCCATGTAAATCATGCTATAATAAAGAGGGTTCGTATTCTCACTATGTAGTATTCAGGCTTCTGAATATAGTTTGGTATCCATTTCTAATAAAATGAGTGGGAATATGGTGCTGACAGACTTTGGGCTGAAAAGAATTCAGAAATAGTGGTCATTCCATCTCTATAGCAGTCAATGTGTAATCTTTGGGGAAAAAAATTCTCTCAACAAACAGATGCACTTAAGGTGAGAACTTCTATAGTCATCTTAGAGTTCTTCTGAATATGTGCATAGCATGATAGATAAATAAGTAAATGGATATAATTCAGTATATCTATAAAATGTTGCTATCATTAATTCTTTTCTTATATATAATTGATTGACTGCATTATATAACTTTTCTGTTGACACTGAGGTAAATAAAATATAATTCTTTTCTCAAGGAGTTTCCAATCTATTAAGGAGGCAGCAAGGAAAATTTTACACAGCAATATAATAAGTGGTATGTTAAAGACAAACACCATGGGAAAAATTGCTCTACAGTGGAAGAAACTTTCTTGGGAGGCCAAATTTTTAGGTAACAGAGAAGTTGCCTATTGATGAAAAAATTATTTTTATATATGTACCACTAAAAATATATGTGGGACAATTTTTGAAATATCTAAAAAGTATAAGCAATTATACATTGACTGAAAATAGGCTCTTGTCTAAAAGGATATTATGGAATTTATTTCACTAAGAAAAGCTTATTTCTTGAAACTATTATATAAATTATATTGAATAAAATAGTCACTTCATAGATACCAGAAAACATTCAAAATGGATCAAGGATTTTAATGTTAAAACAATTACACTGTGAAAGGACATAAAAAAAATCAGTAGAAACAAAATAGTCACAGGGATATAAAGTTCAGCACAGGAAATATAGTCACTAATATCATAATGACTATGAATGGGAGGGTCACTTTGTAAGTTATATAAACATTTAACCATTATGCTCTGTACCTGAAACTAATATAATATTAAATTTCAACTGTAATTAAAAAATAAAAAAGAGAATTGGGGTGCATAGGTTCTTTTGGAATGCTGTTTCAGGGTTCTTAGGATATAATCCTAGCAGCAGAATTGCTGGGTCAAAGAGCAGATCTGCTTTTATTTTTCTAAGGAAATTCCATATTGTTTTCCATAGAGGTTGCACCAGTCTGTGCAACTAGGGTTCTCTTTTCTCCACAACCTCTACAACACTTGTTGTTTGTTGCTTTGTTTATGATGGACATTCTGACCAGTGTGGGTAGTATCTCATTGTGGTTTCAATTTGCATCTCTCTGACAGCTAGCAATACTGAGCATCTTTTCGTGTGCCTCTGGACCTTCTGTATGTCCTCCTTAGAGAAGTGAAACACCAATCCAAAAGAACCTATGCACCCCAATGTTCATAGCAGCACAATTTACAATAGCTAAGTACTGGAAGCAACCTAGGTGCCCATCAGTAAATGAATGGATCAAAAAACTATGGTACATTTACACAATGGAATTCCATGCAGCAGAAAGAAAGAAGGAGCTCCTACCCTTTGCAATAGCATGGATGGAACTGGAAAGCCTTATGCTAAGTGAAATAAGCCAGGCAGTGAAAGACAAATACCATATGATCTCACCTTTAACGGGAACCTAATCAGGAAAACAAATGAATGAGCAAAATATAACCAAAGACACTGAAATAGAGAACAAGCTGACAGTGACCAGAAGGAAGAGGGGAGGGAAATTCAGGGAAAAAGAGGAAGGGCTTACAGGAACAAGTATAAAGAACACATGGACAATAATGGGGGTAGAAATGGGAGGGAGGTGGGGAGAGCTGGGGGGATCAGCTGTGGGGGAGTCAGAAAACTGTACTTGAACAACAATTAAAATAAAAAAATAAAAAATAAAGATAAAACTGGATCATTTTTGTACTTTCTTACTGAAGAAGACATTTCTAAAGGGAATAAAGGTAGAAAAATAATGATAGAACTAAGTTCAATGTCCTATAGTATAAATATTGTATTAAAAAGGCAACTTGGTGCGTCTTTGCAACAAACAAGAGAAATAATAGTTTTTTTTTAATTTATAAAAATATATTTTGAATAAACATTGAGAAGAGCAATAACCTAAAGGATTTTAAAAAGTGTATGCAACAGAGAATCCATAAAATATAAATAAAATGACAAATGAGCATGCATTTCTCAAGTGTGGAAATTAGAACAATTAGATAAGAATGTCCCTTCACATGTAACAAAGACCATTCAACAGGGTTGGAAGAATGTGGAGATGCTGGCACCCTCAATAATACCAAGTTTGAGGGTGAGATCTCCTTTAAAAGAAATGATATCAAAGCTAAAATTATGACCCAGCAATTTCATCTTTATGAATTTATTCTATTTATCTGCCTATATGTGTTCATAACAATGATGCTCATGACAATATTGAAATAACACAAATTTAGAAGACTCTAAAACCCCATCAACTGGAAACTAGTTAAATCATGTGTCCATAAAGCAGAATATAGTAGAAGCATCAAAAAAGCATGATTTAAACCTATATATACCAATTTGGAATTGTATCAAAGATATATGTATATACACACAAACATAAGGTCAAAATATCTTTATAAATTCATTTTATTTAGTTTAAAAATACATATATTCCCTTATATTAGGTTGAACTCTATGAAATTACTGACATTTGACTTTTGGCCCACAAAAATGATAATTTCATATACATCAATCTAATGTACAAAAGACATTGTTGAAGGATAGTCAAGAAACTTATAATGCCCTTTGCCCCTGGAGAAGGAGGGAGTCTAAGGCAGAAAACAAATATGATTGCCAACTTTTAAACAAGTTGATGTATTTTTGTTAGTTGAAAAATTGATTAAAGTTTTAAAAATTTAAAGAAGCTAAAACAGATAAGTACGTTACTAAAGGACAAAAATATTAAAAGCTATCTTTAAATTTGTTTACATTATTTCTATCATCCAAATACAAGAACTTATGTGATTTCTTACACTTCTTTTTTAAAAAATATTTTATTTATGTATTTTTAGAGAAGGGGGGAAGGAGGGAGAAAGAGTGGAGAGAAACATCAATGTGTGGTTGCCTCTCCTGTACCCTCCCACTGGGGACTTGGCCCGCAACCCAGGCATGTGCCCTGAGTGGGAATCAACCAGTGACCCTTTGGTTCTCAGTCCAGCACTCAATCCACTGAGCCACACCAGCCAGGCCACAATTTTTTTCTTCCGATGGTAATCCTTATATACTGAAATGTCTTAAAAATAAGTTTTAATATGATTTCATCCAAGAGAGAATCAAATTTAAAAATAGAAAAGTATTATGGATTTGTATAGATATCCACTTTAGGCTTCTTTGAATAAGAAATGGAAATCATGTCAAATAAAACAGTAAAATTTAACAAGATTATTTTTTCCACAGCTCTTACTAAAGAACCACTTCTCTCTCCCTTTTTCAAATCCCTAATAACCTGGACCCCATTGTTCACCTATTCTCTTTTCTTTCTACTAATCTGCGTGAGCCATTTGCCTAGGTCCGAGCCTCTGCCTTTACGGTTCAACCCTCAATGGAATCTGTCTAGCAAGGAAGCCTGCTGGGTAAGAAAGATGCTCCTTCCTTCCTTAGTCATGGAGAAGGAGGAAGACTGGTATTAGTATGACTCTCCCCTCACTTATTCTATGTCATGTATGTATCAAATATCTATTTTATATTAATTCCAATAAGTGAAAAAAACATCAAGATGATCTCTTTAAAGATTAAGTCAAGCTATGGATATAGGACCCCATAAGGCCTGTTGTTCCCCTCTCCAACCTTTAACACAACTTCTCTGACTCCCCTTTTCTCACTACATGGGCTTCCAAGCTCTTCCAACATTCCACACGTACATCCCCAGGCACCCAGATGGCTCGGGTCTTGGTTTAGATGCCACCTCCTCAAAAATGTTTACCATGACCAACCCTTGTAAAACTTTTAGTGCCTATCTTGAATTCTTAATACTCTATTTTCTCTCTGGATCTTTAATATTTATGTAGCACTTATAACATTTAAACATAATATAAAATTTACTTATTTTAATTTACATAGTTTATCATTGTTCTGTCCCTTCTAGAATGTCAATTGTACCAGGTCAGATTTTTAAAAATATTTTTTGAACCTAAGTACTTATATAAATGTCCAAGATATTGAGGATGGTCAATAAATATTTAGCGAATAGAGGAAGAACAGAGATAAAGAAGATGGATGGGTGGGAGAAAGGAAGAAAAAAAGTGATTTAATGAGGGTTATCCTTCATCTGAACCTGCCAATATTCCATCTATTCTCTTAAAAATCTTGAAAGATAATAGGCAACATATTTAGACCTGCTCAGACTAAACCTGAGCAAATCAGATGATTCATTTCTTGTCTTTTCTTCCAGTTACCAAGAACAGTATTAACTAATAAATGACCCACTCAAAGCAGCCACTTTTGAAAGGGAGGTTTTTCTAAATAGTGAAATGTCTTATTTTGAGTAGGTGATTTTCTTTTCTATTTCTTCTTTACTTAAATATTTTACTATCTTTAGATGTCAATATTATTTTCAAGTAATTATGAATGACGTTGCATTTAAATCTAAGAGATCTTAGGAGGATGAATTTGTTGGTAGTCCATGGTGGTGCCCTTATGGAAATTAGATAAAGATATCTGCCCTGCAAAGACAACGATGCAGGTTGTATAACTTGCCAGGACGATCATGGACTACAGTTAGTCTGTATTTGCCCTTTGAAGTCATTAATTGTGCAGAAAAAACAACCTGCACAATTCTACATGGCAACCCTGGTAGTGGGTTATAAATATGAGGATGAAGTGAAAACAAAATAAGTAAATTGGAAATATTTTACGTGCTTAAAAGGCATATGAATATAAGCAAATATTTTATTTTTAATATAATAAAATTATGAAATCTGAGAATTTTAGACAAGATGGCATAGCAAAGATCAAATTTACCCCTCTGTCTGAAACAACAAAAAGATGGGAAAAACACAAAAGAAGAATGGATGGCATGACACTAAGGATCAAGCAACAAAAATCTGTAAACCTAAGAGTTAGGTACCTAATGAAGTAAAGGTCATGATTGCACCTGCTTACTGTCCTGAGAAAGTTTCCTGGTCTTGGCTCAGGGAAGAAATGAGATGGGGCTTTGTAGACACCCTGAGTTGAGGAATCAGAGGTGAAAGTCTGGGGAAACCAATATTTCTGCAGTTTGCAAATATCAAAGAAGAGAGCACTGCAGAGAGAGAACTAAAGAGCCCTGTGGAAGGTTCCCTTTGAGTGTGCCACTGAGTACTGATCAGCACATATGTGTGAGTAAACTGTCCATGCTAGGGAAAGAGACACTCAAAAATTGGAGGGACTAGCCTGGCACTCACACAGGGTCAGGAGCAATGCTACTCCCATGGGAAACCCCCTGATCCATGGGACATTGATTAGAGGACATTGGATAGCCAATTAGGGTACAGTGAACATTGGATAAAATTGGAAATTGGGTAAACTATCCAATGGGTTGCCTTAGTAGTAGATATAATTAGCCCTAAAGACTGGTCCTAATTAACAAATCTGAAAAATGAGATCTGAAGGATGAAACAGTTCCCAAGTAACTTAAATGCATTCCAGAATAAAGCTCAAGAATATTTACAGTTTTTAAATACCTCATCTAAAAAGATTTTTAAAACTCACAATATCTGTCATCCAATAAAAAAATTCTAAGAATGAAAACAACAACAACAACAAAACAGGAATCCTGACCAGTGTGTCTCAGTTCGTTGAGCCTGGTCCTACACAGTGATAGGTTCCATGTTGGATTTCAGGTCAGGGCACATGCCTAGTTTGCGGGTTCAATCCCCAGTTGGGGCATATGTGAGAGGCAAGTAACTGGTCAATGTTTCTTTTACACATCAATATATTTCTCCCTTTCTTTCTCCCTCCCTTCTCTTTAAAAATGAATAAGTAAAATCTTTAAGAAAGTAAGAAAATATAATCCATATGAAGATATAAATTAATAAAATCTACTCCAGACTGATACAGATGTTAAAATTAGCAGATGTAGATGTTGACAGTTATTGAAACTGTCAGATTCAAGTTCTATACCCAATAAAAATAATTTTTGGAAAATAAAAGCCAAATTAATATTTTAAGACATAAAAAAGCTGACAATTTGTTTCATCATCTTCAGATACACTCAACAAGAATGTTAAAGTAAATTCCTTAGGTAGAATATAATCATGCCAGATAGAAATACGAATCCACACCAAGGAATAATGAACACTGGATATGGAGATTTCATGAATAAATATGTCATTTTAAAATATAATGTCTCTCTTAAAGAAATTGTTAACTATTTAAACAAAAAGAATACTACATTGTTGGGTTTATAATATATGAAAAAGTAAAATGTACGAAAAATAGGAGAAAATTTGGTATAAAAGAAATAGAAGTATACTACTATAATTTCTTATACTGTATGTGTAGCAGTAAAATATCACTTGATGGTACACTGCTAAGTTAAGGAGATATGCCACAAACAATAAAGCTTAAAAAAATAACAAGAATTATTTAAAAAATTGATACAAAACAAAGCTGAAAGGAAGGAAAAGGGAATAAAGAACAGATAGAACAAATAGAAAACAACTAGTATTATAATGACAGATTTAAGCCTAACTATATCTATAACCTTATTAAATGTAAATGTTCTAATATTCTAAAATTTTAAAGTCATCAAGTTGGATAAGAAAAAAAAGCAACTGTGTACAGTAGACAAGAAGCACAACTCAAATATAAAGACACAAATAAGTTAAAAGTAAAGGGGGTGGAAAAGGTACAGCATGCTGATCAAAAGAAAGCAAGAGTTATTATGTTAACATTTGAAAAACTAAATTGCAGATCAAATGTTTACCCAAGGATAAGAAGATCATTTTATAATGATAAAGGGATCAACTCATTAAGACAACAGATAATGGTAAATATTTATTATGACTGATCTTCAAAATATATGAAGCAAAAACTGATAAAACTGCAAGGCAAGATAGACATATTCAAAATTCCCATCAAAGATTTTGGTACCACACCTCAATAACTGATAGAATAAACAGTGAGAAAATCAGGCCATAATTTGAATTGTGCTATCATTTGACTTAACCTAATTATTTATAAAACACTCCAGTGAACAATGGAAGATTTCACATCATTTTCAAGTGAAGACAGAGTATTTATCAAATAGACCATATTCAGGGTTATAAAACAAGTTTTAATATATTTAAAATAATTTGTCATACAAAGTATGTTCTTTGACTACACTAGAATTAAATTATAAATCAAATGCAGAAAGTTCACTAGAAAATCCCCAAATAGTTGGAAACTAACATACTCTTATAATACATGGATCAAAGAAGAAATGTTAAAAGAAATTAGAAACTTTTGGGTACTTAGTGGCAATAAAAGTGGAACATAAAATCTGTGGGACGCCATTAAAGCAGTAGCGAGAAATTTAAAGCACTAGATGCCTACACTAAAAAGGAGGAGCCCTGGATGGCGTGGCTCAGTGGATTGAGCGCTGACTTTAGAACCAAGGAGTTGCTAATTTATTAACAGTCAGCACACATGCCTGGGTTGCAGGCCAGGACCCCAGCTGGAGGTGGGTGAGAGGCAACCACACATTAATGTTTCTCTCCCTCTCTCTCTCTCCCTCCCTCTCTTCCCCTCTCTCTAAAAATAAATAAATAAAGTACTTAAAAAATAGAGAAAACATTTTTAAAAAATGAGAAAGAATATCTCAAGTCAATGACTTTAGCTTGCCTTCTTTTAAAAAAAAAGACCAAATCAAATGCAAATTAAGTAGAAGAAAGGAAATAATAAAGGTCAGATTGGAAATTAATGCAAGAAGATAGAAAAAAAAATCAAAGCAAGCCAAAGCTGTTTTTTTAATATCAATAAAATTGATTTGACTGATTAGGAAAGAAAAGAGAAAATAAAACAAAAATTAATTTTATTTTAATTTCAGAAATGAAGTATATGAAAATGCCATAATTACTGTAGATATTAAATTAAGTGAAACAAGCCAGTCAGAGAAAGACAAATACCATATGATTTCATTCATATGTGGAATCTAATGAACAAACTGAAATAAGGAAAATGAGGACAGACTTATAGATGGAGAGCAGGATGACAGCTAGTGGGGAAGGGGGAAGAAGGACTGAACAAAAAGGAAAAAGGCCTCATGGACATGGAAAGCAGTGTGGTGAATGTGAGTGGCATGAAAGTATAAGGGGACTAAATGGTAATGGAAAAAATACAATAAAGACTTTTAAAATATTAGATTAAAAAGACAATAGGAAATATGCACAACTCCATGCCAGTGAAGTTGGCAACTTAGATAAAATGGAAAAATAATTTGAAAACACAAATTACCAAATTTATTCATGAAAAAGTAAATGATATATATATTCCAATATTTATAAAATAAACTGAATATGTAGTTAAATGTTAAGTACATTACACAGAGGAAATTACAGTCTCAGAGGGTTCACTATTGAATTCTACCAAACATTTTATTTTAAAAAATGACCAATTTTATACAATTTCTTCCAGAATTTTTAAAAGAAGGGGATATTTTCTAACTATATGGGAAGAGTATTACTTTGTACAAAAGACAAACTATGTCTTTATAAGACAAGAAAAACAAAGAACCAATATCTCCCATGAGCACAAAATGTGAAAATTCTTCAAAAATTTAGAAAATTTTATCCAATTTTATGTTCTATAAAAATGATATTACATCATTACCCAATGGTGTTTACCTCAGGGATGCAAAATTGGTTTAAAATTTCACAGTCAATCATTGTAATTAACTATATTAACTAACTAAAAAATACATACAACCATCTCAAAGGATGATGAAGCCATTTAACAAGATCTAACATCCATTCCTAATAAAAGCTCTCAATAATGTATAAATAGAACAGAACTTTCACAGTAAATGGCATCTATGAAAAACATGCAACTAACATTATATTGTATGGTGAAAGACTAAATAATATTCCCTCTAAACTCAGGACTAAGAAAGGGATGTCCAATCTTACTATTTCTATTCAGAAATGTATTGGAGCATCTAGACAGTGCATTCAGACAATAAAAAGAAATAACAGCTATTCGGATTGGAAAGAAAAAAAATTAAATGATTTTATTTGCAGGCAAAATCATTATCTAGAAAACCTGATGCAATATACCAAAAATAAAGCTACTAGAATACAAGATAACATACAAAATTTACTCTTGTTTCTATACACCAGCAATAAACAATTGGAAATTAAAAATAAAAAGTAATGTTAAAATAGCATCAAAATATATGGCATTAGAGATGACTTTGACAAGTTATATGTAAAACCTGCATACTGAGGGCTATAAAAATTTGTGAGAAAAAGTTAGCATAATCTAAGTAAATAAAGAGATATAGCATTTTCACAAGTTGGAAGACTCAATTTGTTAATGTTTTGTTTCTTTAACATTTGATCCATAGATTCCATGAAATTCCAATTAAAATTTTGGCAGATTTTTTTTGTTAAAGTGGCAAACTCTTCCACAAATTATAAGGAAATGCAAAGGACCTTAAATAGTCAAAATAAATCTGAAAAAGAAAAACAAATTTGGAGGACTAACACTACTTGATTTCAAGCTTTATTTCAAGGCCATAGTAATAGAAAAGTATAATATTAGCATAAAGACAGACATAGATAAATAGAATACTACAGAGCCCACTTCAAAAAATGACTTTTTTTGACAAAGGCACTAAGTCAATTGAGTGAAAAAGATAGTTTCAACAAATGGTATTGGAACAAGTGGATAACTACATGCAAAATTAAATGAATAAATAGAAAGTCATTATTAAAATAATGAAACGGTGAGAAACAGATCACAAAGTTAAGTAATAAGAAAACAAGCATCTTAATTTTAAAAAATAGTAAAAGATTTTAATGGACATTTCATCAAAGAAGATATATGGCCAGCAAGTAAGTACATGAAGATGCTCAGCATCATTAATTTTTAAGTATATACAAATTAAAAACACAATCATCTGATCAGAATGCTTAAAATTCAAAATCAAATGGCCATACAATATGTTGGTGAAGATATGAAAAAAATAGAACCCTTGCACATCCTTAGTAGGAATGGAAAATGACATGATAACTTTGGAAAACATTTAGCAGTTAGTTAAAGTGTTCAGGATACACCTTCTGTCTCTTAGGTGTTTACTCAGGAGAAATGAAAGTATATGTCCATATGTGGGGGAACTTTGCATGCAGAGCCCCCCATCCACCACAGATGAAAATAAAACTACCAAGACATGATCTGCTTGGGAGGAGAGGTTTTCCATCTCTCAAAGGAGAAGGGCCAAGAGCCCCTTCCTCAATGGGCTTTTATTGGGTTGATAACACACAGGAACACAGGTAAAGCTCATCAATCAGTGTCAGGTGGCAAGAATCAAAAATGGATAACATTTCAAAGAAATCTGAGGGCTTAATCTGAGTCAGTGTCTGTCAGGAAAGGGGGTTGCAAAAACTTTGGGAGACATACTCATTTCCTCCTCGGACCCTTATCATTTAAACGAGAGCACTCTTAGCAAAGCAGGTTTCGCAGGACTTTAATGAATCCTTTCTTATGCCAGATCACCAGGGGAACTGCTCTGGCCAGCACAGCACTGCAGCACCACCTGCCATCATAGTTTCAGGCTTAAGCGGATTAGAGCCAGGAAGCAAGAGATAAGGGAGATATCTCCCAGACAGAAATGAGGGTCCATCACCCCCTCTTTGCTGCAGCCCCCCCAAATCCTTCTGTGAGGGCCTCCCAAGTGATCGTGCCTGGCTTGGGTTGCCCCTCCCTTGAGGGGGCTTACCCATCATTGGCTAGCCATCCAAGCATTGTTGCCAGAGATGGATGAAGCAGAAGCAGTGTTCCTGCCAGGGACATAAGCTTTGTGTCCTTAGTGGCTCAGGTCCTCTTGACAGAACAGACCCAGATGAAACGGGTTTCCTGAGCTCTTACGCAGCCTGGCCATGGGGTGCAGTTACAACTCCTGAAACCAGGAAGAGCAGTCCGCAACATCCACACAAACACTGTCATGAACATTCACAGCAGTTTCATTTGTAATAGGCAAAAGTTAGAAACAAACCAAATGTGTATTAACAGATGACTACTGATACACTTTATAATGTGAGTAAAATTTTTTAAAATTATGCTGAGTTAGAGACACCAGAGAAAAAAGTATTTACCTAATAATTCCATTCAGATGAAACATGAGGAAATGTAAAACAATTCATAATAACTGAAAATAGATCAGTGGTTACTTGAGGAAGGAGAACTGGGAAAGGATGGGTAGGAAGGATTATAAAGGGACACTTAGAAACTTTGGAGAGCAAGGCATATGTTCATTACCTTGATTGTGGTCGATGGTTTTGTGAGTGTGTAATATATCAAAACTTAACAAATTTTGCACTTTATACATAGCAGTTAGTTGTATGTCAATTAAACCTGGATAAAACTGAGCATCCTGAGAACAAGGATGGTGTCTAGTTTATGTGGGGATACTCAGGGCATAGCAATGTTCACTGGACAAGCAGTAACAGCACCTCTATTAAAAACTTTTGAATTTCATTAAATTGCCAATTCTGTTGAACTTTAATTGTGTTCAGGCCAGTAGGAGTTGTAGGAAGGAGGATCTCCACAGCTTACCCACCCGATCCTGTGTGTCTGTGTGCGTGTGTGGTGTGTTGGCCAGGGGTTTGATGATAGTAAGCCTATCCAGAGCTAGGGTCATATGAGTGTATTTACTCATGCAAGTTTGCGAGAGTCACAATGGCTATTGCAGTAGTATAGAAATGAATAAATTGCTCCCCCAAATGTTACACACATACACATGTATGTACATCAAATGTTTGCAGTAAGAAGCAAGAATAGATGATATGAGTATTGAACAAAGACCCCAGAGTCATTAAAGCTTCATATTTTGAACAAACAGATATACAGAAGGCTCCTCAGCAGGTGGAGATAGGGTTTTTGCATTTGCTGTAGGGGATGTTTTTTGTGGAGAGTTTGGAGGATAAGCTTCCCTTCTCTCCATGCTCCTATTAAAACAGGCTCTTAAAAGCCAGGGAAGAGAGCACAAAGCTACATGTGGCTGATGTTTCTGGCAATGTTGATATCATGTATCCTGTATTTACCTAGTCCTGTTCCTAAAATAATAGGCTTGCATCGTGTGCTCTCATGTCTCTCTTTTCTCTTTCATTACTTTTATTGTTTTTTATAGTGACTTTGAATCATGAATATAAAAGAACACATCCAGGGGGTGGGGTGGCAAGGAGTGCCCTGTAGCCTGCTAATTGTCTGTCTGTCAGACATAATGACACTCTGCTTTGGAAAACCTTTAAAGCAACCAGCAGTGCTCTATGGCTGAGCCAGACTAGCTAACTTGGAAATTTGCTGCTGGCCCAAACCACCATGCTCTTGCCTAATTCTAGTGCAAAGGAGAAAGGTGGGAAGGCAAGGTGGCAAGGGGGGAGACAAAAAAGCATTTGCTTCTGAGTCCTCTCTTGAAAAAAATAATTCATTCATTGTTTAGCTGGTTTTTCATTCATTCATTCATTCATTCATTCCACAAATATTCCTTGAGTTCAGTACACTCCTTAACCAAAGTAAAGCTGATAATTTAGGAAGGATTCTGATATTTCTCCTCACCCACTGGTCACTGGGGCAGAGTAAGCTTAGGACACTTCCCTTGAGGGAAGCTGATGGCTGAAATTTCATGTTTTAGTATCATACAGTAGAATAAAATGAAATGAATGTAGATATTTAGTTAGTTCTTCCCAAAATAAAACAAAAACAAAAAAATACAAAAGACCTTTTTAAAATCATAAACACTCATGAGCCACTTCAGAGACTATGTTTGTAATTAAAAGAAGGCCTAGGGTATTTTAACCTCACAAAGATGCATAGACCCAAAGCCAGTCCTTGAAATTATCAAGGCATTTGTCTCTAAATCACTCAAGGAAAGAGCTTCAACTCTCAGTACCAGGAACAGAGAGTCAGTCACAGCTCAAATGGCCACTTGGTGTTTCAGAGGAGACAGGCTAATATCACAGAGCAAGACAACTGACATATACAGTTTCTAAAAGGCCTTAGCATTTTCATACACAATCTCTAGGTTAAACCTCGCTGCATCGCTGGGAAGGAGCATAACTATTCAGATACTGGTGACTTGACCAAAGAGGCTTAGACAGGATAGAGGTGTATTTCCTACTCACATACAGATCTCTCAAGGGCCTACAGTAAGAGTGCATGGCAAGTATGCCAGCTCCATGGAATCAGTGGTAACACAGGATCCTTTTTACTTTATGCTTTGCCCTGACTAACGCAGGGCATCCATCCTCCATGTTACCAATAGCCACCAGAGTTCCAGCTGCATCCCAAGTAGGAAGAATAAAAGGGTAGCATGAGATAAAGGAACTTTTCTTGAAGCCCCATTTCATGACCTCTCTGTAATCTCTCAGCTGCAGTCATCGCCAGTCCAAGTGAAAAACCATATTCTCTTACCAAACAAAAGGAGATAAATATATTACATAGTAGTAATGTCTGGCCAGACAGAAATAATTATCCCAATCAGAAACATAGTTTCAAAGGGATAAATGAACCTATCAATGTTGTCACTCAGCAGTAAATGATGACAGTTTTACCTGAGGAACCTCAGTAAGTACATGGACCAATGATGTCAAAACTTGAGCCTAAGCAGCAACTGAGTTTTGTTTGGGCATATCCATCACTAAGATTGCCAGGGGTTACACAGGGGTGGCCAAAAGTAGGTTAATAATAATAAATAATACAATAATTAATAAATAATAAGTATAAAATGAAATGTTTTGTCTACTCACAACTATAAACCTATTTTTGTTCACTCTTTTATAAGTCAACTAGAATGCACATTTTGGTAAAAGAACAAAAAAGCCAGTGTGTGCAAAGAATGTGGACCTGAAAGGGCTGAGTGGGAAGGGGATGTGAATGGTGAACTACTATGTGTCTGGGTATCTTTTCCTGAAAATAGCCAAATGAGCATACATCTGAGCCTCATATCACAAAGAGAGTTGGCAAAAGATAAAGGGAATTCTACGAATGCTAAGCTGGTTGGCCTCAGTGAACATGAAGTGGGAAGTGGGTGTCTACCAACTTTGAAAACCCGGTTTGTCTTGAGGTCAGTGAGACCTTCAAAGATGTCAGCCACTTGGCGAGGGTTTACGGTTTGCAGTGGGATGTTCTTGCCAAAATAGGACATTAACACTGTCACCATGGGCATTGGAGATGTGGGCCCTGTGAGAAGATACTTAAGGCTGTACTTATTCTACTACATGCTCCAACGTGGCCACCAGGAATGGATATGTTTTTAGCAAGGCTTTTATACTAAAGTTTATCTATACTTTGAAAAAATTCAGCGGTGAAAGATATTTCTGGGACCAGAAGGGGAAATAAAAAGTAAAGCATAAGGCTTCACTTGAAGCTTAGTTCAGTGGACCCATCAGCCTTATGCTGACCCATGTCTACTGCTGCCTGGGGGTCCTCTGCTCACGCTGACCTGGGAAAACCCAGGCTTACAGTTTGATATTTTCATGTACTTCAATCTATTTTTATCTTACACTCTTACCTCTATCCTACTAAATAAATTTTTATGGCCATAGTATATATCACCACATTACAACAATCACACTAGTATGTGAAATCTTTTAAGTAGCAAATGCTCTAAATAATAACATTTTTGTCCAAACTTTCTGTACTTCCTCTTCTTCATGTATTTACATCCCATCCATAAGTCCTCTTTAGTACTACCGATTTTTTAAAAAATCCTGCCAATAAACCTGATAACCTATGAAATATTTGAGCCACACACTCCCAAACATTTTTTTTTAGTCAGTAGTGGATTAGTGACAATTTGCTAATGGATTTTACTCTAATTATTGGGGGAAAATATTTCTTAATTAATAGAAAAGAGGATGAGTTTCATCCAGATTAATTATTGCTGGGAATGCATCCCATCCCCACTGGGCACAAGCTATTTAAAGTGAGCATGTTAGCCACAAAGTTAAGCAGCTTGGGGTTTAGTCCTAACAAGATAGACCATGGTAATTAATTTTGGGGTGGATGTTCTTTAGGGGGCCCAAGAGCTCATAATACTTGATAAAATCTTTTTCATGTGTTCTTAGCTTCTTAATAGTATTCATGATAGATATATTTCAGCGATAGTCTCAGGGGCCACCATAATTCCAGGCTCCACAATACATACCTGCTTTCAACCCATGGTAGTATAGTAATTGCTCATTATGAAGTTCAGAACCTATTGCCAAGGGAGGCAAACTCTCCATTGAAGAGACTACATCAACCAACTCTGTTTTCATTTCATAGTAGTGAATGTCCATTTGTTCCTATTACATCCTTTTTTTTCATCAGTCTTCTGAAGCTTGTGATCATATTTTCTAGCTGCTTGTCCTGACCTTCACTTCCTTCCCTTTCTTACTATGATGTCTGAAATTGTGCTTCCAAATACCCTTCTAGTCCCTTTCTAAACCAGTTTCTGAGTGTTTGTTCCACATACACCCTTTCCTGATACCTGACTATCCACTGTTGACACACCTTCTCAGGAAGGGATGATTTTTATATTATATGTATGTACCTCATGGTCTGAAAGTGGGTTTAATACCCTCCTGGTTATGCCCTGTCCTTCAGATAGTATTACTCCTTCAGTTCTTAAAAAATATTACTCTTTGAGACATAATATGCTACAGTTAATCCTATCCTGATTAGTGTCCCTTACAGGATTTTTCACGTCCCATCTGTTGTTAAAATACTGACATTACTCCAGGTCTACACCATGGCTCTGACCACCTCATTGCCAAAAAGTTTTCTTTTGCTCCATCATATCTTTCCACTTCCATGGTCACACCTTGGAATTTGTCAATACCTCTGTACTAATTCAGCTGCTCTGTTCCCAGAATGCTGAGCTTTTATTAACCTCATAAGCATCTCTACTCCCTTGATCCCTCTTTTTGTATACCAAGTCAGCAGCCCTAGTATTTTATTCCTTATCCTGCTTCAATTCCGTGGCCCCTCCATAGGTTAATGTCAGTGTATCTCCACATCACAGAGTATGGAGAGCTTTTCTCAGTCCTTACCTCGCTTTAAATCTCAAAAATATTTTACCTGGTTGAATCTGCGGCTTTCTTCTCCTCAGGGCTCCCACGGTATTGCACTCTACTAGCGTTCCTCCAGCTCTGGCTACTCTTTGCAGCCTCTTCTCAGCCATTAAATGTTAGAGTTCTTCCACTTACTCTCTCAAGTCATTTTTATATCCCTCTTTGTCCTCTTCCATGACAATATTCTTTTAACATCCATGTGCACAAGACTTCCAAACCTTTTTCCAGAGTTCAAACTGCCCTGATAGCTCTAGACCTTCCTAACTTCTTCCTGTGAATATCTCAATGGCACATTAAATTCAACTTGCCAACAACTGAAGTCCCAATTATACCATTTAACCAGGTCATCTTCCAGTGTGCACTTTTCAGGGCAACATCCTATTTCTGTCAAGTTCCATAGGCTAAAGGTCTAAGCCTCTTTTTGGACACACCCTTTCCCTTATATTTGCCATTTTTTTTATTTTAATTCCTATCCCCTAGAGCCATCCATTTACTATCATCATTTTTGTTTCCACTGTACTAGTCAAAGTTACCATTTATAATTTTGTGGACTAGTGCTAAATAATTTCCAATCTGGTATTGCCATATGCTTAACCCCTTTAATCATCTTTCCATTGCAGTTAGTGTTATTTTCAAACTGCCAATCTGATGGGTACCTCAGGCTCTCATCCTTCTCTCCCCACTCTTGAAACCCATCAATGGTTTCCTGTTACTCAGCTTGCTTTTCCAGAGTCAAATTCCATCACATCTCACTCCTAGTACTCCAACCATGCAGTCTTTCATTCTTTCTTTTACTTGAACATACTCATAAATGTTTGTGGAATGGCTTACCACATATACAGTATATAATAAATAGAGTTTAGTGAGTCTTTTGTAAATCATATAAGAGCTTTTATACAATAGTGACTCTAAACAGATATCTTTCCCGTTGCTAGGAGGTTTAAGAGTCTGGATTTGAGTGGGCAGCAGTTGAGTTCTGTGCTTCTGACTCTGAGTCCACAGCAGTCGGCCCCTGCATCTCTCTCCAGTTTCCTCACCTCCTGGGGTTCAAGCACTGACAGGAAATGAGGAATTACAGGCTTGTAAACTCAGGAATGGTCAAAGCATATCTTGAGGCCACAGGAAGCCGGCAGACTTGTGAGATGATTCTCATGGCCAGCCCCTCCCCATGAGGCAGACTGATATTTTTGTCTTTTCACAAAAATATGCACCAGCCCGGGAGCAGTATCATGGTTTTGAGTATAAACATTGCCGAGAAATGACCCTTTAATGCCTGAGGTTCATGGAAGACATAAAGAACGATGTCCGCACCACAAGGAGCAAGGCCAATGATCTGGAGCTCAAGATGCTTCCAAGCTGTGACTTAGATTTGTCAACAGTGGAAGACTCAGCCAAGGTGTCCATGGGTTCTAACATATTCTTTAGCATGGTGCTTAAAATGCTTTAACACTAAGTACCACTGACTGAGAGGCAAGACTTGTTTTTGTCTAACTCACAGACCTGAGAGAATCACAAAAGGAAAAGCAAGTACTTTTTTTAAAGAGTACTTGGGAGAGGAGGAGAAAGTATATCACCAAAGGCCTGTAACTCCCCAGCCATGCAGCACTGAGTTTCATTCCTTGCACGGAAATGAAATACATCAGAATTCTGATGCGTGCTTCTTCCCCCCATTGTTTGAGCTTGGGAAAACAGAAACTCAGGATCATTGGCAATCTTGGTGGTTTCACTATCTCTGGAATACATCACTTATCCCAAGAATACTGCCTCATCCCAAGAGGCATCATGGTTATAGCATCCCAAATAATTTAGCATTTAGGAAATTTTAGAGGCAAAACTAACAATATTCTAAAATTTTTGATTGAGCACCTACTCAATCAAAACTTATGAGGCAATGGAAATATGTCAATGAAATTAGTATGGGAGCTCTGGCTGGTGTGGCTTAGTGGATTGAGTGCTGGCCTGCAAATCAAAAGGTCACCAGTTCAATTCCCAATCAGGACACGTGCCTGGGTTGCAGGCCAGGTCCCCAGTAAGGGTCACATGAAAGGCAACTGCACATTGATGTTTCTCTCCCTCTCTTTCTTTCTCCCTTCCCCTCTCTCTAAAAATAAATAAATAAATAAATAAATAAATAAATAAATAAATAAATAAAATTAGTACGGCACCTAAATTTATATTTCAGGTTTTAGTTCACTACAGTTCTTCATTTGAATTTATAGAAATGATAATTCCTATCTTATTCCTTCCTTCCTCCTTCCCTCTCTCATTCCCTCCCTCCCTTCCTTTCTTCTTTCTTTTCTTCCTTCCTTTCTTCCTTTATTCTTCTCTTTATTTCAGATTTATTTGTCTGCTTGCCTTTTACTTCCATATACAAGCCACTTTAAGGAAGAGGCTAACTTGTAGAATGGCTAAGAACAGCCAGGTTATCTGGAAATCCAGAATTTTTTATAACAGAGTTGGCTTCATTAATACTATAAGGAGACAAGAATAAGTCCTTTAAAATGATTCTGGATGTGATTAATGTTTCATTGTTTAGTTTCATTGTTCTGATTCCATTCCATTCTCTGGCTTCCAGATTTTTTATATGTTCATATATTTTGTAATTGGTAAGATTGTCAAGAGAAATAAGTATGTGGCCTGCGTAAAAGTCAAACCTCCATTTTTACCTACGAGTCATGAGACTGTACATTACTAAGCAGGACATTTTCCTGATAGGCACATGGCCAAATATGCCCTAACTTTAAAATTTCTAACATCCTGATCTTAATATTTTGGTGTGTCCTCTATTGGAAGTGGCTAGAACAAGAGAAATCTATAAGTTGATATTTAAGATTAAGTTTTCATGCTCTGTACAGACACTAGGAAGAGAGATCAGCCTCCATTAGAAGCCTTTCCTTCCACTGAGTACTTCATTCAGGAGAAAAATACTCAATATATTTTATGTACCATGTGATCTCAAAGAATCTGACCTAAGGCCCAGTGAAACAAACTATGTTCTCCTATGTAGAATATAAGGAGTATGAATTTGGGAACTATGTCTACTTTTTTTCATAGATAGACTCCATGATCTGGTGGCAATTTGGCATCATACTATGTGTGAAGGGCATAGAGCCAGAAGGACATGAATTTAAGCCTGTGTTCTGCTATTTCCCATCTGTCACATGATGTTTGAATGAGGCAAGTACTCAAAAATATCAGTCAGTCTCCATACTGTCTTCTTTATCTTCCATTACCACCACCAACATCATCTGTAATTAGCATGACAATATTTGATATTGGTGTTAGTGGACTCATTTATTGGTTTTATTGATCCAAATATGCAATATCATAAATTCAAAGCCCAGCATCTTATAATTATCATGAAGTGATTATGGAGATTCAATGTATATGAACAAAAAATGAAGATAAATAATTTGGTTTAGTCAAGCATTTATGATAGTAGTGATAATAATCAGGAATAATAACTTAAACTTACTGTGAAATTGAGATTCTAGTCCCAGTTCTGCTATTTATTTTGTGGCAAAGTACAATTTTCTAATGATAATGACTTCTCTGAGTTGAACAAAGAGTGAACTTTTAGTACTTTATTTTCCTTGTTCTTCAGTTTCATTTTGCTATCTAAACTCCTTACCCATTATGGTTTATTCACTTCAGAACTTCAGAACTCCCTGGCTATTTGCAGTGGTAAGATTTTATGTGACTGCTGGAAGGCAAATTCCAAAACATAAAGAAAGTTTGCCATTAGCAGAAATGCCCCCTGTGAGACACATTTATCAAAAATGTGAAATGAGAATCAGAGGGCTGGAACATATGGCTTCTTCCCTCCACACCCCTTTTGGAGACCAGGTAACAGGAGGAGACTTTTTAAATTAAAGATTACTTTACTGAGAGTCACTTTATCAGGATGACCACAGATATTTTTTTTAATATCTTTATTTTTAAAGGGATCAAGATGACTTTGCTTCTGGTGATTAGAAAAACCTGTGCCACTTGTCCTCCTTCTACCCTCCCATCCATCCACCCATGATTTTTTCACTCCCTCGCTTCTCATTATTTATCATTTCTCCCTCTCTGTCTCTTTGCTCTGTTTTTTCACATCTCTGGTTATATCTGTCTCTTTGTCCCTGACTATGTTTCCTTCACAAATCAATAAATATGTTTCTTAGTCTCCACTCCATATGCAGAGCACAAACACACACAGCAGAAGCACATGTACACACACACCCAACACAGACACACAGAGTACAAATATATACACAAACACATACAAACTCATTTTCCCCAGAATACATAGCAAATTATTGGAGATCTAGCAGTACTTGTAATCATCAGTTAGCTCAGTAATGCTTGTTATTCGGTCCTATGTCATTTTTCTGTACCCCAGTTACCAATCATGGTTGTAGAGACTTTAAGACAGAAACTTGTAGATATATTCCCCACTCCCACCATGTGGCTTCAGTCAGTATCTGCCCCCCTCAGTTTATCAGTCAAGCAATAGATGTAAAGAGCATATTTAAGGTGAAACTGAGGAAAGACTTAAGGTCATAAACTCCATGACCCTCCAAATAGAGATCTTCCCCCATGGGTCCTAAAACTTACATAATTCTGTAAGCCTCTTTGAGAAAAAAGAGGTTTGTGTCGTTCACAAACATAGAAATAATTCACATGTTACTAGAGACTTGGAGATCTAGGTCTCCCTTTAGCACTCTTTTTAAGTAATGTGCCAAAAAACACTTACATGGAAAGTTTTCTGATGGCTACCAAGCTTCTTCTCTCCATCAAGAACGCTCTGTCTCTCCCATCAACTGCCAACCTCTCCAGGGATCATGCAAGAGATGGGCCCTGAAGTTTAGTTTCATTCTTCACACAGTAAATCCACCTCTGATGGGGAGTAGGCCCAAGTTCCAGGTTTTCTTCTTAGGTAGAGTGACTGTGATAATGAGTCTGGGGCCACAGCTATGCCCATCAGTCAGTGTGTCAGACTAGCTTCTTGCCAGTCCTGGACCTCATACCCTGAAGTCCTCATCAGCACCTTGCAAGCCTGTTCGTCCTTCAGTACACTGAAACTTCACAATATCTGTAACAGCTGGGTCTTTTGCATCTTCCTCTTTGTTGTCTCACTTTCAATAATCCCTGTTGTTACAGGATAATGAACCAATGGCTGGGTCCCTTCCCTGGTAGTATCAGTCACATTGGTTGCAGTTCCTTAATGAGGCCTGAAAAGTCAAAGCATTCTGGTCAGTTTTTTATAAAAGCAGATATTAGGTACTTTAGGACCTGCCCAGAGCAAGCATCCCTGATGCCTAGTTCAGCAGCAAATTGCCTTGAGTTCATTTTATGTGGCCTGAATTTGTCATTTTTAGCATGCTGAGGATCACTGAGAGTACAAGCAGCAGTAGCCTAGTGAGTCTCATCCTATGAGGGCTCTACTGTACAAGGTACAGAGCTTGCACTTGGGGTTGCACAGATCTGAGTTCCGAGTTCTAATCCTGACCCTGCCACTCACTGGCTGTGTGACTTGGGCACATAACTGAACTTTTTTCTTATCCTTATTTCATCCCTTGTAAACTGGAGTTAGTGACACTTCATAGTTAATGGAGGAACTGATCACCAACTGGTGAACCAACTGAGCTGAAGTAGCATACCTATTCAAAAGTAAACTGGCATTAGGGACATTTGAATGTCACATATGTGGTAACTCCACAAAATCAGTTGGGAAATAATAGAAGGCAAAAATAACTTAAAGATAATGAGGTCAACTATTTAACATTAATAAAATTTTGATTAGTTTAATTGAATGAGTGTGGTCAGGACAGTTTCTTTCTTGTTAACTCCTAATTTATTCTTCATTCTCTCTTTCCCATACCCAAATAGGTATGTTCCCTAGATTCCAGACCTGAACTCTCCTGTTTTCTTTTCATATATTTTATCCTTACATACCTCTGTTAGTGATACTTTTAGATTTGCATTTCCAAATAAGTTCTACATCTCTAGAGAATGACTTCCTACCTTCCATTACCCTCATTCTACATAGTTTGTATATTGCCAGTCAAACTGATTCTATGAATCTGTAAATTATAGAAAATTACATAGTTAAGAAAGTTAAGACACTTTTTGTGTGGCAGCAGAAAATGAGTTGAAATACAAAGATGCTGTCATTGACCAGGCAAGGAGGTTGAGAAAGAATTTATTTGGAGTTAGAAGTGGTGAGGATTGCTGAGAGATCAATGAGAATGAAGGAACATAAATGGCCAAGGATAACTCCTGGGTTTCTGCTTGGGAACTGGATAGGTGGTGATGAGATCCATTCTGGTAAGAAACACAGGAGACAATCCAAGGTTTTCAAGGGTAGAGGTGGCATAGGGCTCTGAATTCTCACTTGACTTTCAAACAAGTTGAGTTTGAGGTGATTTCAAGGTATCTATATGAAGATGCCAACTAGAGAACTAGATCTAGAGCTCAGAGAGAGATTTGTGTGGAAAATATAAACAAAGGAGTCCTTTTAAACTTGGTGATAATTTAAGCCAGTGGTGAAGATGCAGATGCTGAGAGAGAAATAATATAGAATGAAGAAGAAAAACCTATGACTCAAGACTGAGCTTTGGAACTTTAACAATAAAAGAAGAATTTAGGCCCTGGCCTGCAGGGTTCAGTTGGTGGAGCATCTTCCTGTAAACTGACAGATCACATGTTCAAATCCTGGTCAGGGCACATGCCTAGGTTGCAGGTGTGGTCCCCAGTCAAAGTGTGTACAAGAAGCATGTTTCTCACATAGATGTTTCTCTCCCTCTTTTCTCCCCCCTTCCCTTCTCTGTAAAATCAATAAGCATGTCCTTGGGTGAGGTTAAAAAAAGTAAAAGGAAATGTTAGGAGCATGATTTGATCAGTGAAACAAAAATTTTTGTAGTGATACTGATCAGTAGTGTAGCTATATGATTTATTGTCTAAACAGTGAAATGTTTAAGAATGAAAGGATGTTAACAAGATAGATTACCAAAACAACACATATAAGTTAGGACTTTGTGCTACAAAAAGCCGGTAGTTGGATTTATTCAGAATAGAGTTGTGACAGATATCCATGCTAAGAAAACAGACAATAGTAATTAGGGTATTGAATTAGTCAATCATGAAATGCCAATAATTGGCATTTTTGCCTATCAATCACTTCCTACTTGCTAATATATAAACTTGCCACACTATATATATATATATATATATATATTCATTTTGCCACTCTCCTGCTTGAAAAGTTTCAGTGACTCTCATTGTCTATGATAAAGTTCAATATCTTTAGCTTGGAACTCAAAACCCTTCTTGGTCCACAGGGACTATCCCTCTAGTCTATCACTTCCTTGCTGGTTCTCCTCTAGTTATATTTGCTTTTCAATGATGGTTAAACATGCCTTAAACATCACCATTGTAGGCTTTTAATAAGTGGTTGAATGTAATCCTCATCATGACCTTCTCAGTGAATGATTCTTAATGTCTGCCCCTCATTTGAATTTATGAAGAAGATGGCTCATCAAGCAGGCTCTCTGCATCTTTGAACATTAGGGTGCCAGTTCTGAGGGAAGTGCATTCAAGTAAGGTGCCAATTTCGTGCCTGAGGGCAAGTCTCAAAATCTCTCAGATAAAGTCCTGTTTTTGCCACATTGAATTCTAATACTCAGTCTCTGATATACCTACCATATTTCATATGTAAACAAACATAGAAGTTCATTGTTTTGTCTACATAGCTATGCAATTACCTTTTAAAACAGTGTCAAAACTCTATGAATCCATTAAGTGAATTCACATGAAAGCTTCTGGAACTCCATATCCAGTTCTGTTGGCAAGACTTAGAGGAAAAAGATACAGGGATCAGGCATAGGCATCAAAATATCTTCATTTTGCTTAAATCAATAGTTAAAATATCCCTAGCTTTTATGTAAGCACTTTTCAAAATATTTCAGTAAAAAAATAAATTTTGTTTTTGTATTCGGAGAATGAATAATTATAGCATAAAAGCACTACTTTGATAGAAAGCTAGAACATATGATTGGATTGACTGAAAGAAGACTAGCCTGTTTTCTCTTCCTGGTAAGGACGTTTGTACTCCTTGTCTCTCTAAAGGTGAGGGACATTGGAGGACACCTTCAGCAATGTGTCTGGACAATAGGAGAGGATGAATATCTTTTTTGCTACCATTTTCTTTTGCTGTTCTCTAATGTATGTGCTTAAATTTTGATATTTGTCTTTGAATGGTGATTCTTTTGTAGTTTGGAGCTGCTTTTAGGGAGATTTAATGCACTTGTTGACGTCTGTGTCATCCTAGGCAGAGGGTGTTTGGATCAGGATTCTTGTTTTCTTAGACAGCCAAACTCTTCCAATGTGTGTGGTATTTGTGCTCAAGAAGGTTTGTAGCTTATGTATCTTTTAATATTTTTAAAAAATCTTTGTATTTCTTCATAATCATTCTCATTTGAGCTCACGTATAGTGGTTGAGAGTTTTTATTTTATTTTGTGGGTTTTTTTTTGTTTTTTTTCAGAGTCAGTTTCTGGCTCCTCCCTTTTTGTTACTGATACCTTTATAAGCAATAATACCTGCCATGAAAAAGTGGAGAAATATGAAAATGAGCCTCTTCTATTTCTTTCTCTGGTTTTTCTTCCCCCCATGGACCATTTTCTTCTTCTTTCTGTTTTCCTCTCATAACCTTTTTTTTTTCCTGGTGTTGAAGACAGCTCATCTCTTAAATCTAAATTGCAGTCTCTCAATGCCAATGTCTTCCTGAGAGCCCCTGCACATTCATCCTATTTCTTAATGTGTGTCTCCTCTCCATCTCTCCCTCTCTGCAATTGAAATTCAGCATTTATTAAAAATAAACCAAAACTTTTAAAGGAAATAAATCATGAGACTCAAAACTTTTGATCTTGCATTAATGACATTTAGCTTACAACTTAGCTATACTTTCTTAGAATCAGAAGCTATCGTAGGTTACCACATAGAAAATACATTTGAAACCAGAGTACCTACTTGAGAGTTGCCACAACTGCAGAGACCATAGAAAACAGTGTGACCTAATGAGCTTTTTGTGAATGGTCTCATATAAACTACCTTTTCGACAACAAGAGTACACATGTTGAGTAAATCAAAGATACTTTGCTGTTGGCTGGAATCATATTAGCTAAAAGTAGTAAGAAACACAATTTTATTTTGATCAGAAGTTCTAATTGACTATTGATCATACAGTAATTTCTGTGGGTCATTTTAGAACAAAGGATCCCAGACAGTGAAAAGCCAGGAGAATAACTTTGTTCACTGGCCTTCTCCCCTGACGCCTATCCCTCCTCTTCCCCTCCCTCATCTGGCTTATTATTCACCTGATTAAATTCCAGAAAAGAACCATGATTAACTTAACTTTTAAAAAATCTAGTTTCTGCCCTGGGTGGTGTAGCTCAGTGGATTGAGTGAGGGCCTGCGAACCAAAGGATTGCAGTTTGATTTCCAATCAGGGCACATGCATGGATTGCAGGTCAGTTCTCAGCAGGGGACACATGACATGCAACCACACATTGATATTTCTCTCCCTCTCTCCTTCCCTTTCCCTCTAAAGATAAAATAAATAAAATCTTTAAAAAATAAAATAAAATAAATAAATAAATAAATAAATAAATAAATCTGGTTTCTAAACATCTCTCAGTGAAAGTAGGAGGTTTTGAAGATACGAGTATACAAATGGCTCCTGATTTCCTATTCCATCTACCTAGCAAAATAGCTTAATAATACAGTGCTGATATAAATGGTTACTAATGCCTTTTGGGTCCTGATCCTATAGCCTTATGACCTTATATCCATTCAGGTACGGTCTTCTTGTTCTAAAATTAGATATTGCCTTTATTTGGTTTCTCTAGAGCTATCCCCCAACCCCCACCCCACCACACAAACACTCGTGATGAATTCCAGATCCAATTACTGTCTGCTGGCAGACTGCTAGATCTTACTGTGAATGTAGGCTCTGTCTAGAGTTATGGGGCTTAGACCCAAATTGGGGGTATTAAAAGCAGGCCATGCACAGAAAGGGACATGGGGCAGGACCTCAATAAACCTCTTTGGTTTTTGTGGAGGACAATGGTCTCTCTATTTTCTCCCTCTCTTTCAGCACTTATTTCAAAATATGAACCATTTTGAGAAAAAAAGGATGGAAGCTATAATACTGTAACAGTAAATGTCAAGCATTGCTCCAGGCATGGTACATATACTACCTCATTTAGTTCTCACATATACCTTCAGAAAAGGCATTATGATCCTCTTCTGTTGATGAGGACTTAAGTCCAAAGGAATGAAGTAACTTGCAAAGGCACACAGTCATGTGATAGAGTAGGGATTCCAATCCAGGGCACATTATTGCCTCCATGCCTTTTCCACACACTGTAACTCCTCCCCTAATATAAGATTTATCCAATCTCTTATATTCCATGGCTTATTATTCACCAAATCAGAATTCCTGGGAACCAAAATCATTATTGCCTTAATTTAAAAAAAAAAAAAAAAGCACATACACTTGGTTCACATACACTGCTACTAATAAGGAAGGATAAATGACAATGATTATTTCTATTTTCATAGCTAAGAAACTGGATTATAGAGGATGTGTATGACATGACTACCAACTCTTGGTAAAAAGAAGACATAGTATGAGAAATCTGAACTTTAAAGATTCTAGTTTAGTGTTTTGTTTTGTTTTGTTTTAATTATACCACAGTGTTTACAGTTGAGGGGAGGAAAGTATAGGGTACTTTGTGAGACTTGGAGGCAGAGATACCCCCCTCACCATAATACTTATGGGTCTGCCAGTCAGCAAACAGTAAGGACATGGGTGGGAAATGGCCTCCGTGGGCTGTGCTCCTGCTGGCTTTTTACCCAACATGACTAAAGACAATGCTGCTTTAGACCCATGGTTGTCTTTGTCAACTCATGTCAGACCTGGTTTTTACAATTAATTATTGGCCTGTTTGATCTTTCCTTCTAATTCCCAATAAGTCAGATCTACTTTGTCACAATTTTTTCCCTCATGACTACCCCATGTTATGAAATCCAAATAAACTGCATTTTTCACTTTTTCTAATATAAGCAAGGATTCATGTTGTGAAGCCAACTGCATTAATCCAGCATAATTTTTTTAATTATTGGTAGAAATTCTATTTTTACAAAATTTTCACTCAAGAAATAAAAAGAGACTGATTTAATAAATGGTAAATGACAATTTCATTTCTTTAGAAAAATGAGCAAGGAAATAATTTTTATTACCAATTTCCCAAACACTAGATGGAAATATTCCTATTTTAAATGCATCTTAATTGCTTCTACCTGGAGAGTGTTAGCACGGGAGCCAGGCTGCCCTGGTTCATAACCAGCTCCATCTCTTACCAACTGCGTGATCATGAGTAAGTTACTAAATCATACTGTGTATGCTTCTGTATTCCTACTATAAAATGAAGATAACCCCAGTGGTTAAGGTTGGGTGCAAATAATATAAGTAAGAATTTCTCATAATTCAGGTAGATGGCTATTGCTCACTAAAAATTAATTTTTTATTGCTATGTTTTATGTCAAAGACATGCTTTCTAAAAATGCTCACACCCTTTAAATAACTTCATTTTTATAAACTTATTATAAATAGTTATGCACAAAACTGTGAACAAAGAGACATACCTAAAAAGGGTCATAAAATTTTATTTTATATATTGAAAACCTGACAAAAAAAAAACCAAACTCTTCCAAATAGGAACATATGTATGTAATCTATAGTACATCAATAGAATTTTTAAAAAGATTTTATTTATTTGTTTTTAGAGAGTGGAAGGGAGGAGGAAAGAGGGAGAGAAACATCAATGTGTGGTTGCCACTTGAGTGCCCCAACCCGGGGACCTGGCTTGCAACCCAGGCATGCGCCCTGACTGGGAATCGAACTGGTGGCCCTTTGGTTCCCAGGCTGGCACTCAATCTACTGAGCCACATAAGTTAGGCCTCAATAGGATTTTAAATTGACCATTAACCACTGTGATCTCAAATAATTCATGCAATAGGAACATTTTTTAATATATATGAAACACAAATTATACAAGTATATATATACTTTAATTGTCATTAAACAAAACATACATATACATTGGCTATACACCAAAACATTATCTTTAATTAGGTTTAAATCATAGGAATGATTTTATTTCCTATTTACACTTGCTATACTTTTCAAATTTTCTGTATTGAGTCTTTATTATTGTATAATCAGAATATGTGTGTGTTTTAAATATGTATTTAAATGATTCTGTCATCTGACCTAGTAACTCACAATTGTTTACTATATCATTTAATTCTTTACATTGAGTAATTTTGTTTCTGATACATTAATTTTTAAAAAATAAAGAAGAAAGAAATATGCACTTAAATATAAATTTCAAAAGCCTGACATAACACAGAGGTACACTATTTATAGAAAGGTTATGTATATGACATAATGAATTAATGTATCAGTATGGAAGCTACATATGTTATTATAAGAAAAATGTTAGATACAGCTATATATATTTGTATGTGAATACACATACATATACATACATGCTCATGCATATGTATAATTGCTAAAGTATATTTTTAGAAACCTGTGACTAGAAAAAGTGATAGAAGAAACATTTTGTAATTTTTAATATTAATTATTTCTGGAGAATAGATTTTCCTGTTATTTTTTCCATTATTCTTTTTTAAAATTTTGCACCATGATGTTGCTTATCTATATAGTAGAGAATAAAAACATTGATTATATAGATATTAACTATAGTAAATATGTTCTTAAGTTCCCCAAAACAGATGTTTTCTGACTCTTTCTGGATCATGGGGCTACCATTTTATTTTATCTAGGGAGTGGCAACTCTACTTCTGTCATTTTAAAGTGCTGCATTCTGTAATATTTGCAAGGGGAGATTCTCTCCCCCTTAAAGCCTTTACATGAGCTTCCTCCAGAGCCTTTCTGAGTCATCTCCTCCATCTGTGACCCAAGATGAGAAACTGTGCATTAAATTACCTTGACAGTTGTCTGTTTATATTACATCATCAGCCTTTACCTCATGTGCTGACACCACATTCTTCACATTCATTATTTGACTCTCAATTGCAGGGGGAAAAAAGACATGCCAACATTTGAGATATCCTTCCAGAATTGCCCTGCAAGATAACACACACACACACATACACACACATGGTATAGAGCTCCCAAGAAGAGCAGGCTGTGATCTACTTTATATAACTGAATTGCTATAACTGGATTGCTTGACTCTAAGTATTTTCCTTAGAGACCATTATGGTGGCAAAAATGTTCCCATTATGCAAAGAGGAGTCATTGAAAAGTTCATAATAAGAATATACATGTATATATTTAAAATACAGGTCTAAGATAGATATGTCATCTGACCTTAAAATTCATGATTTTTTAAAGTGATTTAGACTAAAAGGAAATTCTTTAGGCTAATTAGGTCCTTTTTTACTGATTCCTATATTCCCTAGCACTAACCATGTTAGGCTGAAGAAATCATTTTTTTTAATACTTGATGTGCATTTTCTAAGGTACTTCTAGCAGCAGGCATGATGTGGGGTGTTGGCAGTGGGGTGAGGGCCCCACATGTACTACTTTACAGAAATTCAGCTATGTGGGGAAAATGAGGCCAAGAAACAAGCAAAAAGGCTGGAGCTTTGAGAGGATGATAGAGGACTGTGTCCAATTTTCCTGGGCAAGAGAGACCTATCAAACAGAGAGCCTTGGTTTTATCTTATTGAATTTTATCATTTTCAGTTAAAATCAAAATCACATACTTTGTCCAGTTTGACTGCTGACACATTCCAAATTAAATTAATTACTTAAAGGTCCATATCTATGATTTAATTATGATGAGTTTTGCTCCACTATATCCGTACATACCTTAGGTACTTATATCAGCAAATCTTATTTTGCTCCTTTGTTGACACATTCCCTTTTATAGGATGAAACTTTCAATTGTTATCATTCCAACTATCAGGCCCTGATACACAGTAAATGCTAAATATGGATGGAATGAAAAAAATTTTAAAAATCATTCCAAATTTTGAGTCCCATCTATATGAAGCACACTTTTGACAGACATCCAGTAACACAGATGCTTACAATGGCAAGTTAATTTTTTGCTGAAGTCAATCAACCAAAAATGACAGCCCTAACACAATTTTAACATGATTAAAATTGTTGAATGATAAAGCAGGAGAAAGTGTTAGGAAAGTCAGAAAACTAAGCCAAAGTCTGTGTAAGGGAGGCAGAGTAGGAGAGACTATCAGAGTGAATAAAAGTCTTATAAAAAATTATAGAGAAGTTTGTGTCCCCAAGAAACCAGCCATTTTATTGGGACCACCAAGAAGTTTATTCATGAGCTTCCCTTCTCTGGAAAAGAGATGATTATGCATATTCATTTTCCACTACCAGAGCTGAGTATAAACAAACACCACATCACATTTTATGTTAATATGGTGTCCAAAAAAACTCAAATACTGGATGAAAAAATGCCATATTACTAACAAACTACAGAATTTATGGGCACTTCAACAGCAGGTGGAATATTGTCTTTTTCAAGATGACTTTAATGAGTGTTAAATTGATTTAGTAGCATAACTATGTGGGAAGAAGTGGAGAAAGAGGGAGGGAAAAAAAGACCCTTTATGATTGTGGGGGTGGGTGCAGAAGGGAAAGGGGACTTCACCTAATTTCAGGAAGTCATTAGCAATTCCTCACATTGTAATTGGCCTGAGTTCCAGAGAACCATCATTCATTACCAGACTTTTTTGATCAATGTGCAATTTTGTGAAGCCCTGACAGGCTGATGCTGAGTGGGCTGTAGGTGAAGTATGCCTGCCCTGCCTTATGAAAGGCAGAGGATGGCAAAAAATCCATCTGACATTGTGAGCAGCAAAATTCATCACAAGCAACCAATTTTTCAGCTCTACAAAACTCTACTCCTGGATCTATTTTTAAATACCTTCAAGTAATGTCCTGTATTTTCCTACTTCCTACTCATAATATAGTATGTGAATAAAAAGAAAGCAAAAGCATAAACATTTAGAGGTATAGCACACCTGAACATTTTTTCCCTTTGGAAACCTTGCCTTATGAACTTTTGCATGATACCAAGATAAAAGCTCCACAGATGTGAATTACTGGTTTGATTATAGAAAACAAAAAGTAACTTGATGTTATTGTAAGACTGGTTAGTGTAAGAAGAGGTGCTTATGGAAGCAGAAAGTTTACACAAGATGATATAACTAGAATATCTGGGAATCTGATAACTAAAAAGTTTACTCAATAACATATGCTTTAAAAAATCCAGAAAATTTTAAAAATGCAATGAGAAAAACTCACTATTGCAAAAATACTTTAAATGTACAAAAGTGTGGGAGGAAATAATATTTCACCCTCTACATAAACTTTAGTATGTAATTTTTTTCAGAAACATTATAATTAAGAAAATGGGTTTGTATATCAGACTGACTCAGGTCCAAGTCCTAGCTCCACCTCATTCTTGTTCTGTTTCCTAAGCAACTACTAAACTTCTAGGATCCTCAGTGTCCTCATGTCTAAAACGGTGAATAAACAAAAGTATCTAATATAAATATCTAGCTCAAAGGAAGATTGTGAGAAACCAATGAAAATACGCATAAAGTGCGTAGTTCACAGGAAGCCTGCAATGCACTAGCTAATAGCACTGTTTATACTAACAATATTCCTCAAACTCATTTGACTGGCAGATCCGTAACCTTTTCATTATACAACAGTTGTACTGAGTTACATTTAAATTCAAAAGTAGCAAATGCTTGTCTTATAGACATTTATGACTATGGATAATTCATGAAATTTTGACCATACAACCTTTGAAACACCTTGTTTTACCAGTAGGAAGTAGATTGGCCAAGGGCAAATCAAGTTTCCCAAAATATGGCTGTACCATAGGTATGTGAAACACAAAGTCAACAGAGAAACCTTCATGCAGAATCCTAAAATGTCATTAGGATAAACTTGTATTGAACTTGAAATGAACTTGAAGTGTCTAGTCCAGGCAAGTCCTTAGTATGTACTCATGAAACCGGAAAAGACTCCGCTGGAATTCAGGCTGCCTGTCACTACCAAGCCCAATAATGAATGACAGTGATTAAATATTTACGGGAGCTTTGTTCAGATGGCCTTTGATCTGAGAAGATGGAGGGTCACACCCAGAAGAACCATCTTACATTTTCTTTCCAGGCAAGACTTTTTATAACAGGGAATAAACAAGGTGCGGTGAGGGGTTTTGAAATTCAGGGATAATTAGGTGAAAGAGACTGAAGCATTCTTTTCCTAGACAGTCATTTGTTCCCAGGGATGGGTGGTCTCTCTCTCCCTGGAACACAATGGCTGGATGCCTTCACTTGTCCCCAGGCAGTAATCTTTAGCAGTGCCCCAGGAGGTCCATTGTTTTTCCAGGAGCCAGGATGGGCCTTATCTGTAGAATCTGAAACAAAAGCTTTAACATATACATTACTTACTAGGCTTATAACTATTTACCTTAAACTAAAATTTTCCAACTCTTAAGTCTCCTATCATTTACAATGCTTTTGGAAAGAAAGAAGGGAAAATGGAAGGAAGGAAGGAATGGAGGGAGGACATGAGCAGCCAAGCACAATTAAAAAAAAGAATTATTAATTACAACAACTGAGACCTTCTGCTTGCTCAGATCATTTCAGGGTTCTTCTCGATATAGCTGCTTCCAAAGATCATCATTATCTGCCAGCTTTACCTCAAATTGCAGCTGCACATTTGCCTGATGGTCACGCAAGACTTAAAACATTGTTCTTCCCTCCTAGCCTCTTGGACAATTCACTTCTTTACTTGAAAATTGCTTCATCTAATACTTTACCTTGCAAATCACATACATCTCTAATGGCCATGGGCAGATGCCCCCACTCCTTGAGGTAAAGGCCGTGTCTCTTTTCACTCATTTTATTCTTTTGTGTTTAATGCTTTATGTGTGCCTTCTTCCCAATCCTCATGGCCAACAGGCAATATCCATGTCTAATTATTTTCCAGCACACAGTACTATACAGATAAGTATTTTCTGACTTTTTAAACATTTATGCATATTTGTATGGGGAGAGTATACTGTTTTTTTGAAGTACATGGCATAATTTCTAATAAATATATTAAAGATGCATAGCTTCATGCATCAGTTCAGATACAAAAGGACAGTATGGGAGACAGAAAGGTATACATGGCAAAGGATGATAATTCTATCATGCTTTGTCCATGACCAAGAAGAAATTCAGCAGAATATGTACAGTAGTCCCCCCTTATCTGAGGGGAATATGTTCTAAGAGCCCTATATGCCATAAAGTAGGTGCCTAAAACTTTAGTAGTACTCAATCTTGTATGTACTATGTCTTTTTTTCTTATGCATACATATATTTTATGATTCCTCTTTGATATATCAAAGTTCGAACATTATACTCTTGTGCTTTGGAGCCATTATTAAGTAAAATAACAATTATTTGAACACAAGCACTGTGATACCATGACAGTTGATCTGATAACCATGCTACTCGGAAGGGTGCACAATTTAAAATTTATAAATTGTTTATTTCTGGGATTTTCCATTTAATATTTTTTAGCATGTTTGACTGTGGGTAACTGAAACCCCAGAAAGGTAAAGGAGACAGCTGTATAATTAAGAATATGACATTTCACCTGTGGGCGACCAGGTAGTTTCAGCCCATGAGAACCTGCTTTCAGCACTTGAATGACATCACTAGTGAAAACCGTTTGATCAAAATTTCAACTTAGATCACACAGTTGAAATTGATTCATGTAGGTTATGCTGTAGACTAAGAAATAGATTGTAAGTTTCTACCTGAAGAAACCAGCTTCAAAAACATTTAAGGCTTGTCACTCTAGGAGACTTAGATATATGAAAAAAGTTTGATGTGGATGTATGGAAAGCACCTATACTAAACTGAACTATTGCCAAGATTATTAACACATCACTTTGATGAGCTGAGAATTTTTTATTTTTTCCCATAGGGAAAGATATGTCAGATAGTCTGAGGTAGAGAGAGGGCACAACTTTTTATTTTAAGAATAAAAAATTTCAACTTGAAGGAAAGCATTCATTGCAGCTAGGTTTTGACAGAGCCTGTTGGGAATCAAAGGCAAACATGATGTTTTATAAATGTTGGAATTACACCCAAGTTGCTTTTGGTAGGTGCCTTCTAATCAGCTAATAATTAGTTCAATGTCAGTTGGGCTTAAGAAGCACTTTTTTAAATAAATTATCTCTTTTGTCATAAAAGTTTCTTTAAAAGTCGTATGTAGGTAGAACATTTGTTCTTTTCTCAACATTATCTTCTGTATTCTTGGTTTTACATCCCGAATCCTCAATGATAGTTTTAACTTGTCTAGAAGAATATAGGGAATACATCGGAATAAATAAAGAAGTGCTTGGTTAATTTTAAAAAAATAATTGACTGAAGAAATATCCATGGAATCAGTGATCTCAGACACTAAAGAACACACTGTCTCTGGCACTTCTATTTCCAAAATTGTGAGCCTTGAGCCTCAATTTTCCTACTTAAACTGGGAATAGTAAACATAGGAGATTGTGTAAGGAGTTAATTAAATTAAATGCAAATATAAAAAGATAATACAGGAGAAACTCTATGTTATAATAAATGGTACATTACAGATGAAAGCATTTTAAAAACTAAAAAGAATAAATGCAAAATAAACAACAGTTATAACAGTTAGATACTGTTTATTGCAATAAATAGTTTATAAACCACTAGGAAGCAGCTAAATCATTTAATGTCAATTTTCTACCTTTAATGATTTTCCAAATCCCTCTCTCCTAATAAGTTTTTCCCACATATCTGTAAGCATAGTCAGTCTTTTGCAAGCTGGTAAGGTTAATGATTATAAAATAAATATTCAGGATTATGTTTTCCTTTATCTTAAACTTTAACCTAAATTCACAGCACAAAACTGTCACACATCTGCTTCTAATTTTATCAGAATTACATGGTTGTACTTAAGTCTTACTGAGATCATAAGAGTGTGGCTACATATTCACAGGTCAGCAAGCAATACACAGATCATGTGTCACAGAAATGTACACTTGAAACCTATTTGACCCTATGAACCAATGTCATGTCAATAAATTTAATTAAAAAAGATTAATAGCATAAAGATTAGTTCAGACATGCTTGGTTAGAGCCCTGTGATTAAACAAGGAATACCAGTTATAAGCACAATTGAATGCTCTTAAAAAATTACAACTATAGTTGAAAAACCATAAAAATATATAAAAATAAAAAAATTCAATAAACTATGAAGGATGTTGAAAATTTTCAAAAGCATTTTATACACATAAGAAAAGTATAGCAATTTCTTTTAGATAGTCAATTTCTTGGTAGTAATAGCAGCAGTATTGGTGTTATCTGTTTATATTTGTATGGCACTTTATACTACTTTAAGTGTTTTAAAACATATTATCTCACAACAAAGTTTAGCTTTTTCCAGTTCATCCCAATTTACAGATATTAGACTGAAAACTATGGCAGAAAACAAATCAAAATTCATATTGGCTTATACATTTTGAGAGTCTACCAAATATTAAACTTCTTTATTCTTTTTATCATATAATATTTCACCATGTTATTGTCCTCATTTATAAACAGAGTAAGCTGAGGCTCAGGAACATGGTCAGTCTCACAAGACTAGCGAAAGAGCTAGGATGTGAACCTGAGTCTTCAACCCTTTTGGAAGAACAATTGCTGGCCAAACACACATCCAGAATCACTCTATGAGATTGACGCTAGCTGTGAAGGGGAAGAAGGGAAAGAAACAAGCTAAAGGACAAAGAGCAGTGTAATATTGAAAAGAAGTCACACAGCAATTTCCAGATTGTGATGTATTCCATATTGTAAAAATTAATGAATACTTAACAGATTGTTTGATGGATCCCAATAGTTCCCAACTTCTCATGCTGGCTATAATAGCTGTATTCTCTTCATGAAAACAGGTCAGATGAAAAAATCAGTTTACTAAAAATGTGGAAGAAAAAAATATTTGAAAATAATCTATGGAAACAAATTATCTTTAGATTCCACCTCTATAATTCCAAAGCCCAGAGCAACTAATTTTGGAATTAAGCACAAAAATAATATCTAAGGAGTTTTACACAATATTAATATAATACTTTCTGCCAAACCAATGATACCCTGTGTATGTGAAATCATTTATTTTAGGAATATGGCACATTCATTTCCCCCACTACATGATTAGAAATTAAGAACTTAACAAGTGGTGAGTCATGATGGAAGTGGGAGTCATATAAGGCAGATGTAGTGAGATTTGGAAGGGAGCAGAGCCCAGAACCATATGGATCCTGAGAATTTCAGCACAGAATGAAGTGCTAAAACTAACCCAGAGCAGTGAATGCCAACCAGCGCTGGTGTTTTACTGTCTGATTTCCAACTTGAAAACTAACAGAAGATCCTTGTAGAAGTCCAGATATACTGCACTAAGAATCTTTCAGTTCTGATATACTGAACTGAGAATGAAACTTCTGGATAAATAATGAAACATAAAGTTTGTGTTAGATGTAGATACATGATGAACATGTCTTGAATTCAATCAAATTTTAAATCATGATAACTGGCATAATGTTAAGAACAATGGTATATGTACAGTAATGGTATGTTGAAACTTCAATCCATTTCTGCCACTGAGACTTAATGATTTTTTTAAGTAGTTTTTCTCTATTTTTTTCTGTTCTCATTTATTTATTTGTTTACTGGCATCTGAATGAGTAGAAAGACACTATACACAGAAAGTTAACATAGAAGAGAGCTTAGAAATTTACTACTTAATTGTTTCCTGATGTATATTTTATAATAAATTAGTGGCACGAGATATTTAAGGGGGGTTTTACGATTAGTGGGGGAGCTATGGCATTTCATAGTTCTTAGAAATTCACATTTATATTTTGTAAATTAGACTGAAAAATTTTGCAATAAAGGTAGCTCTTTAATTGTTTATCTGTTTTTTCAACTATTTTATTTTATTAATAAAGTAATACAATAAAGAATTTATTCTTTATTGTATCTTTCCATTATCATTTAGTCCCCTTATAATCCCTCCCCCTAGCAATCACCACAGTGTTGTCCATGTCCGTGAGTCCTTTTTTTCTTTTTGCTCAATCTGTCCACCCCCTCACTGCCCACCCTATCACTAGCTATCATCTGCTCTCCATCTATAAGTCTGGCCCCGTTTTCCTTGTTAGTTCAATTTGTTCATTAGATTCCACATTCAGGTGAAATATGGCATTTTTGTTTCTCTGACTGGCTTATTCCACTTAGTATAATGTTCTCCAGGTCCATCCATACTGCCAAGAAGAGTAAAATTTTCTTCTTTTTTATGGCCAAGTAGTATTCCACTGTGTAAATGCCCCATAGTTGTTTTATCCACTCATCTACTTGTGGACACTTGGGTTGCTTCCATGTCTTGGTCATTATAAATAATGCTGCAATGAACATAGGGGTGCTATGTTCTTTCAAATTAGTGTTTTAGGTTCCTTTTTTTCCAAATTTATACTTATTAACCCTAACTTGGGCATTACTAATATACTCAAAGAACTAATGCTGCCTGAATCACTCTTAGAAAGAAAACTTTCTTATTTCAACCCTTTATTCATTGAAAGAATAATATATCAGCCCTAACCACACATATTGGTGATTATGTGTTTTGGATCCTGTCCTAAGCCATAATCAAGAAAGTACCATGTGACCAGCACCTTTTTATGGTTAGATTTCACTTATATAATGGGTACTTTTAAAGGATATCATTGCTAATTTCTTACCAGGAGACTTAATATATTGCTTAAGAAATTCATAATTTCCCAAGTTGAGGCTTTTGGTCTAGCTGCCTATGCAAGGATCCTCTCTGAATAATGCCTAATTGTTCTGGTGAAAAATGCACATTATCACACTGATTCATCATAGGACCTTCTTTTTTGCTCTGAACATCAGATTTCTGTCTAGGCCTCCAAAAACTTTTTTTTTTTGAGGATATGTTTATTGATTTTAGAGAGCAGAGAAGGGAGAGAGAGAAAGAAAGAAGGAGAGAAATGGATGTGAGTGAGAAAGATTGATCTGTTGCCTCTCATGCGTACCCTGTCCAGGAACTGAACCACAGTCCAGGCTTGTGCCCTGGCTGAGAATTGAGTTGGACGGCAGTCCAAGCAACTGAGCCATACCAGTCAGGGCTCCAATAGCTTTTTATTTATTTATTTTTAAATATTTTATTTATTTACTTTTTAGAGAGAAGGGAAGGGAGGGAGAAAGGGAGAGAAATATTGGCCAGGAACCCAGGCCTGCACCCTGACTGGGAATTGAACTTGAGATCTTTGGGTTTGCAGGCCAGCACTCAATCCACCGAGCCACACCAGCCAGGGCTCCAATAGCTTTTTAATCAATTCACATTACTATCATTAATCAAGGAAGCATGTTTATCTTAATACCAACTAAGCTGCCTTTTAAAAATTGTTTTAAAACTTTTGTGATATATGTTATGTGACACTACATGAATTCCAAGACTTTATTTATACAAAATTCTAGCCCCCCAAATCCTCTATCCTATCTTTGCAAAACTGAGTTTTTCCAATTTAATGTACAATTGTAAAAAAATACCCCTATGAAATTTCAACTTCCGTCTTTCAATCTTTCCTGTCAGACTCTGTGCTTGTGAGAATATTTGGAACCTGGAACAGTATATCATCCATCATGTTAGCTCTTTCTCTCAGATTACTTTCATGTCTCCCCACCCACCAAACACACACACACACATACACACACCATCCAGATCTTTATCCCAATCATTATCATTAATGTTGTGAAAGACAAATGCAAGAGCAAAGCCTACAGCATGCTGCTCAAGACTTCTATCCAACTTGGCATCAGTCAGCACTTTTGAAGAATAGTTAATGGTTACGCTAACTATAAATCTATAAATCTAGACATATCATATTCCTCTATCTTACCCACAAGGACATCATATGTTCTGCTGAAAATCAAGAAGCATTCTATATATGACATTCTATTAGTTTGCTAGCTTAGCAATGCTACCAAAGGAGAAAATTATATTAGTTTGGCTCATCTTATTAGTTCAATCCATGCCAGAATTTTGTAATAAATCTTTATAATTTTGTATTATGACAGTCCTGATTTTATTTATGCAAGTCCATTTTCATCCCTTTGAAATAAAAATATTTGACCACCTCCAATCTTTTGGCAGCTCTCTCATCTTCCAAGGTTTTACAAATATTACTTCATAATTATACTCAGTGGTATTTACAGCTTAACTTTTCCATTCATAAAGGATCATCCATCCAAATAGTTTTAAATATTGGTATTTGAGTTTTGAGTCAACTCATGATTCAACTGTATGGCTGTTTAAACCTTCTTTGTAAAAGAACATGCTCAGAATATTAAATCAAGAAATGCAGGTTGAGAGAAGGTGGGAAAAGACAAGATGGAGAGACAGGCAGTGGATGTACCCCTTGAAGAGTGCAAGGACCAGGAGCCACAGACATTGGGGGACAGCAAGGAGTAGCAGCAGGATGAGGATAGCCTCAAAGAGGAAACTGGTTGGGGGCCAGCTAGATGTCTAGCCCTTCTACCACCAACTCTGGTGCCAATCCCCAGCTGATGATGCTGGAAGGGTAGTCAGGACCATAAATTTCCTCTCTGGACTTGAGTTATGACATCCTGAAGAAGGGGGCCCAGGAGCTGATCAAAAACTGTAATGAGACCAGGCAGAAGGACCACACACTCATGACCAGCTTCAGGGACAGCCCCAAGATCAAGGTTTTGGATGTGACAGAGAAACTAAAGGAAAGTGTGTGTCAGCTTTATAATCACTACAATAAGCTCTGGGAGTTCACCCAGAAACTGGCAAAGATCAGCCATTTGGAAACAGAGCTCAAACAATTGTACCATTTTGTGGAGACCATGTACAAATACCTGTGTGTCCTGTGAGAGGCTACTATTTTGGAACAAGAACAAACCCATAAAGATGGTGAATTCTGACAACTTTCTGAGAGAGTCACTTCTAGTGACAGCCACAAGAAAAGGCTCAGAGGCCACTGTTCTGGCCACACTGGGAAATTTTTTTCACAGTTCTGTAATGCATCTTAGCAAAAACAAACAAACTTGTGCCAGATCCAAAGGCATAGAGTCCAGCCACCATCATAGTGTCCCAATATGTGACAAATTTACCCCATGGCAGCCCAGTTGACAGTTCATTGAACATTTGATTTGGAAGGAAGGAAGGAAGGAAGGAGAAAGAAAGAAAGAAGGAGAGAAAGGAAGAAGAAATGCAGGTTGAACATATGCATCTATCTTACAGCCATCCCACCCAAATCACTGTGACAGAAATAATACAAAAATGATTATAAATTGCTAATGGTACTCACAAGTAAGTACGGGTGGCAGTCATTGGACAGAAAACCCTAAAAATCTAATGAATACAGAATTAGAAGAGCTATAAGAGTGGAGAAAACCATAATTCACATATAAGAGAAAATCATAGTAAAGGGAAGGGCAGATTCTGTGGTATTTGAATTTCATAATCAATAAATACATGACAAGCCCACCAGGCTAGTGATTCTCAAACCTCTGTGTGCATACAATTAGCCTGTGGAACTTGTTCAAATGCAGAGTCTAAAAGAAGTAGTGACCAACTGCCTGTTTTTCATACCAGACTGCTGACGCTGCTGGATCTTGAACCTAGCTTCTGATCAGAGGCTCTCTGGAGGAAGTGTCCACCAATCTATTTTTAACAAGTCCTCTGGAGGATTCTGATACAATTTCAGATGGGAGACTCAATTGCAGTTAAGTGAACAAATGCAGTTAGTTTAGCTGTCCTAATTAATGCTCTTCCTTTACCACCATGTCCATTCCATCCCATCCTTTAATCCATGCTGCAGGCTCCACAAATGTTCTCTCCCAAAATTAAAAACTTGTCTAACTCTGCTCCTGAGGAGGGTTTACAGTGGTCATTTAAAACAAAGCAAACCTGAAGATAACCTTTATCTTTATCATATACATGAAAGGTGAACAAAGAAGGAAATTCTTCCCAGTAAGAAAATCTAACTAAGTGAGCCAGCCCATATTGAAGCCTTTCTTATTTTGACATTTGCATGACAGAATCCCAAGCTGCCTATGAAATTCTCATTCACCTTTTCTAGAATTAGATTGCCAGTTGACACCAAAACCACCATTTATGTGGAGACATTTTCTAGTTCTGTTCCAGATTTTTTTTTAGTGACCAGCCCAGGGCAACTGTAGAAACCAACATACTATATATATTACAACCCTTGAAAGTTATTCAAGCTATAATGATTATCCTCCCACCTTGATGATGATCTGGGTTCATAACCCCAGATTCATATTTGGAATATTGAATACAGAACCATAACCAGAGGATAGCTGCCCCTGGACTTCAAGCCCTTCAACCCCACCCCAAGGAATCATCAGTCCCTTTACTGTTTTCAGTCCATAGCTGTTGATTTCGCATTTTAGAAGTAGGCATATCTTAGGGATGTGAGACAATCTCTTCAGCTACCTTAACTCAGCAGAATAGCAATGTTAAATGCTGCCAGGGGGCAGTCAGGGAAACAGAAGCCATGCCTCCCCAAAATGAGTTATTAAAATCTCCAGGAGGATATGTGAAATTTGAAAAAGCTCCTAAGCTGATTTCTAAATAGCATTTTGAATTTGAAATCATTATATGTGATATTTCCATGCCCTTTTTGATTATGTTTCCAAAATGAAGTAATTCTTTATAAATACAATGATATTGTACTTTATAGAACTAAAACACCATAGACATAGCTAAAGCCCCTTGAACATTATTGCCCCCACTTTGTAAACTACTTTCCTTACTTGTGAGTCTTCATCCTGGACAAGTAATTACATTTTTGCCCATGTACAGAGCTGGTGTTCCGCTGATAGGTACCATACCAATTTACTTTCTCTATATTTCCCCATACAACATCATGGTTCTAAATCTAACTGCTAGTAGTGGAAAAATGGCACTTCCAGCTAAGAAAATAATTCAGAGCCAAGACGGAAATTATAAGAGAACATTTATTTAGAAAGTCACAGAGGTAGAAGTGAGTCATAGAAGAAATGGACTCAGGAAACATGTCACAGCAAAACAAGGGCCCTTGGAGTTTAAGAGGGAGAAAAAGGAAAGGAGGCAGGTGTGTATGTGTGGGTGGGAGAGAGAGAGGGAGAGAGAGAGAGAGAGAGAGAGAGAGAGAGAGAGAGAGAGAGCGCGCAAATCCTGGGGAAAGAAGATGGTGAGGAAAGGTGAGCAGTTCCTCTGAAGAGAGAGCTGCACTGAGTCCTTAATCCTGAGACATTTTATCTGGAGGTGACAGGGGAGGATCTCATAGAATATTCATCAGATTTCCTGATGTGTCTTCTCAGAGCTGTGGTCTCCACTGATTGGCCGATGCCAGGGCAGGGGTCATTAGTCACTGCAGCTGGTCCTGATGTCAATCACGGGGTAGTATGTATTATTTTCCTGCTTTTCTGGGCCTGGAGCTGAAACACAGCAGAGGCCTAGATGCAATCTCCAGGGATTAATACTTTAGGGAGTGGTCATGTAAGACCTTGTAGTTTTCCCCATTGCTAGGTACCTGGGCCCCCCTCGCTGGTGACCCTCTGCACTGCACCATTGTTCCTGCTCTACTCATGCCTATCTAACTGCCTACTATTACATAACCATTTAGATGTGATCGGTGTATGTCAGGTTCATTCATTGCTAAATATTTTATTTTGAACACCCAATTATAAAGTAGAAATATAAATTTGAAATGTTAAAATTTATACTCTATTTTAGAAAAATTTATGAATATTTTTGTACCTACCACTCAGTTTTATCATTTAATTATTTGCATATTAGTTTCAGGTTCTTTTTATGAAATAAAACAACAGAAATAATGAAGAACTTTTTGAAATTTTCCTTTCATTTTATTACTTTAAGTAGCCATCATGATAAATTTAGAATTTCACGTTCCCTGAATTTTTTTAATTCAATCTCTGTTTGGTTTTAAGATTTTTCGGCTTATCCTTGATGGCCTTCAGTTTTACCATAATGCATCTAGCTGTGAGCTGATTTATTTTTGAAGATATAGATGTTATTAGCTTTAGTGTGTTTTTTTTCAAGAACTATCTTTTTTCAGTCTGGATAATCCTCAGATATTGTTTTAAATACTCAGATATAGAATAAATATTCAAAAATTTTATATGGAACCATAAAGACCCAAATTGCCTCAGTAACCTTGAGAAAGAAGAACAAAGTAGGAGGGATCACAATACCTGAAATCAAACTATATTACAAGGCCACTGTAATCATAAGAGCCTGGTACTGGCATAAGAACAGACACATAGATCAGTGGAACAGAATAGAGAGCCGAGAAATGAACCTATGTCTCTATGGTCAGTTAATATTTGACAAAGGGGGCAGGAACATAAAATTGAGTAAAAATACTCTCTTCAGCAAATGGTGTTGGGAGCTCTGGACAGCTACCTGCAAAAAAGTGAAACAACCACCAACTTATACTGTACAATGGGACTAAATCAAATTGAAAAGCTTCTGGATGGCTAAAGCAAAGATCATCAACAAGAAAAGGGAACCAACTGGCGCAGCCACTGTGAAAAACAGAATGGAATGTCCTCAAAAAACTACACATTGGACTGACTACCTTTGGATCTAGTGATCCCACTGCTGGGATTATTTCCTAAAGAATCCTGAAACACCAATTCAAAAGAACCCGAACAGCCAAATGTTCATAGCAGTGTTGTTTACAATATCCAAGTGTTGGAAACAGCCTAAGTGCCCATCAGTAAATGAGTGGATCAAAAAGCTGTGGTACATTTACATGATGGAATACTAGACAGCAGAAAGAAAGAACTCACTCCTAACCCTTCATGACAGCATGGATGGAACTGGAAAACATAATGCTAAGTGAAATAAGCCAGGCAGCAAAAGACAAATACCACATGATTTCACCTATAAATGGAACTTAATCAACAAAACAAACAAGTGAGCAAAATAGAACCAGAGACATGAAAATAAAGACCAAACTGACAGTGACCAGAGAGGAGGAGACAAGAGGATAAGGGGAGAGAAAAGAAGAGTCTAGACAAGGAACATGTATGAAGGACCCATGGACATGGACAACAGGGTGGGGATTGACTGTGGTGAGGCAGGCAGGGGAAAGTGCTGGGGGAAAAATTGGGACAACTTTAATTGAACAACAATAAAAATATATAAATAAAAATAAATAAATATTGATTTTCTAGTATTTCCTTTTATTTTTTTCTGGGGGATGATTGTTGTCAAGCAGATACTACAGAGTTTCCACCTGTCTCACATGTTGCATAGGATTTATTTCTTTGTGCCTCTAGGTTTCTTTCAGGGTGAGTCTCCCAGGACCAATTTTTGATTCATTGTTTTGTCTTTAAATTGTATCCCGTTAATTTTATGCCATGTAATATACTTTCTAACTTAAATTGATTTTTTTTGGGGGGGAGGGTGTATTTTTTTTGTGTTATGCTATTTTATTCTTTTAATTTAAACTGATATTTGTTATCTGTGACCATTTTATAAATCTTTCAAAACATTTAATGAAAGCATCTATGAAATTAAATTTTTCCAGAATTAATTTTATTGACTATCTTACAGGATTCACTTTCTTCATGTATCTTCAACATTCTATTCCTGTCTCATTTTAATGAGACCGCATTTTGTTTTTTTTTTTTTTTTTTTTTTTTTTTTTTTTTTTTTTTTTTTTTTTTTTTTTTTTTTTTTTTTTTTTTTTTTTTTTTGTTCTTTTTTTTTTTTTTTTTTTTTTTTCATTTTGTTTTCTCATTCTTCCTGACTTTTTCTTTTTCTTTCCTTGCTTACTTTCCTTTATGTTCAGCTCTCTCTCTCACTATTGCCAGTTGTCTCCCAAACCTCCTAGATTCGGGCAATACAGAACCAAGTTTATAAGGTGGTGATATTGAGGATAAGCAGATCCTGCTCATGAATTGGTGTCCATGTTGTCCTTCCCCCCTGGGCCTTCCAGTTATTTAGAGCACTTCTGCCCAATCAGGCAGCCAATAGCCACTTGTGGCTATTTAAATTTAATTTCCCATCAATTAAATTACATAAAATTTAAAATGAAGTTTCCCAGTTGCTAATGGCTGTCATAGTGCACACATCTTTCCCATCATCACAGACAAATCTGCTGGATAGGGCTGCTCTATAGCTATAATCCCAGACATTTTGTTTTTTCTCAAAACCATGGTTTTTAAACAACTTCTGTGTGCAGGGAGTGAGAAAAGGCAGTTCCATTTTTAGTTTTAGTTTTTCTCTACATCCCTTGGCCTCCTAGTTTCAGGCTGGGAGCCTGAGCCTATGCTATGAGATTACATGTGGCCCTCTTCTTTCTGAAGGAGCTGAAGTCCAGGCTCTCAGTGCCTACACTTGGGTCCAGAGTTTGACAAGTCCATGGCTGCAGAAGCATACACACTTAGAATTTCTTCTTCTTTTCTGGTCTTCAGACCAGAAGAGGCTTTTAGATTTTTCTTTTTGTATTTTAAGCATTATAAATTATTGTTTTAAGCAGAAGAATTTCTGAAGCAAGAATTTTGTGCATATTGTACTAGAAGTAGTCCATTCATTTTTACTACAGGTGTATATTCCATTATATTTTTGAACAATCTATGTTTTTTTATACATATCCATTTTAGGTCAATTTTGGCAGCTTCCAATTTTTACAATTAAATGTTGTCATTAAAATTCTTGAACACATCTGCACAAATGCAAGAGTTTTTTTTATGGGCACATAAGCATGAAATAAAGCTGCTGGATCATAGGAACAAAGCATATTTAATATCATTTTGTATTGTTCTACAAAACTGTTGCACCAGTTTACAGACTATCTCTCATAGTTCATCAAGATTCAGAAATAAATAAATAAATAAATAAATAATAATAATAATAATGGCATGATGTCATGGATTTGGTAAACTAACTACAATGTTTAGTCTCTCTCTCCTAGTGCAACGAGGTGAGGGTCAGTCTCTGCTTGTATAACAATCCTGAATGTAGGATTTTCAACTGTAACTACTCTAACTTCTATTTCTGAATGATTGAGATCAATTGCTGGAGCAGTGGACAGGCATGTAATCCTAATTTCCACTCTTGAAATGCCCAAACAAATTTCTTCTTAATTTTTTTTTTCAACTAAGTTGGTTGACTCAGTTTGTTTAACTCCTGCTATGGTAGCTTTAAACCCATGGCTTAACCCTGCAGGGTCACATCTGTGCACCAGAGGGCCTTGTTCTTCATCTATACCAATTAAAATCATACAACTACTGAGAGGCCTCATTTCAGCATTCTGTATGTAGACATGAGAAATGTCAACAATTCTTTTACACAGCATGTCCACAGAATCTCAAAGCCATACTTGTATTTCCAATTCACTGCCTCACAGTATGTCCCCTGTACCTGGGATCTGCTGTCAGCTGTCATTCTTGTCATCACACAGCCAGTGTTTTCAGTTATCTTAATCAGTGAGTCGCTGTGCAGGTACTTTCTTCTGTGTGACAATTACTGCAGTCTTTCCCGCTGACAGCTGCTGATGTAAGGCCACCCTGGTTAATAGCCTTAAAAGCATGTTTCACTTGGTAGAGCCTGCCTTCAGAAAAAAATATGATAATGTGGCAGTCAAAATCAGCACTGGAATCGTGGAACATTTTGATGCACTCACTGGAATTTATTTTTGCACCTACATTGAATGTAAAATGCCATTTCATTTTAATTTGTATTTCTCCAATTATTATAAAATATGCTTTATTATTTTTGCTTTAATGACTTTTTTGGGAATTGGAACATTTGGGTTTCCTTCTTTGTTGTTTACATATTCAAGTCCTTTTAGAGTATTTCCATTTTTTTCTTTCTTACTGACTTTTAAGTTATGCATTTATGAGAGTAAAATTTTGATTCTTTGCTTTGCAAAGATCTTATTGTCTTTGACTTTTTAAGTTTGTTTGGATGATTTCTAATTGTATCTTCTTTTGTTTCCTGTTAAGAAATAAAATTGATTTGTTTTTAATTATGATTTTCTTGTGTGTCTTAGTTAATAAATTATTCTATAGCCCTAATTCATAAAGATATTTTATATTTTCTTCTAAATATTTAAAGATTTGCTGTTCACATATAAATAAGTACAATATCTGGATTTATCTGTGTGTGTGTCTGTGTGTGTGTGGTGAGGTGGTGGGCTCATAATTTAATTCTTTGTTTCATGTGTATGATCTATCAGAGGCTCTACTTTGTGTATAGTTTTACCTCTCCCCTCTGACTTCTAAAGTTTCCTAAGGATTATACTGATGTCCAAGTATATGCAGCTGTATTTCTATTCTCTCCATTCTTAACCTTTGTCCATTTATCACATGACCAGTTTCACACTGTCTTTTCTACCATTCTTAACACCTTGTAAGGCAAACCTGCCTCAGCTTGCGTGTGTGCCTCTTAGTTCTTCCTTCAAAAACAGGAGTCATTTCAATTCAAACATTTCTTTCCAGAAAATGTGAGTGGGTATTCTTCTGACAAAGTGAACTTTCTTTCCCACACTGAGCTGCCCACTGTGAGTGGCTGTGAAACCAGCTTTTTTTAGGGACAAAGGAAAACACAGAGAGGGAGGGACACACCGCAGGTTTCTTTATTATTTTTCCTTGCATTTGTTTTATGATTACTAAAAAGCCAAGAATTATTATTTTCTTCTGATTTGCATCAAATATTTACTTCATATGAAGATGTGCTTTACTTGCCCTGGCTGGTGTGGCTCAGTGGATTGAGCACCAGCCTGCGAACCAAAGGGTTGTCAGTTTGATTCCCAGTCAGAGCACATGCCTGGGTTATGGGTCAGGTCCCTAGTAAGGGGCTTGCAAGATGCAACCACACATTGAGGATTCTTTTCCTCTCTTTCTGCCTCCCTTCCCCTCTCTCTAAATAGGAATAAATAAAATATTTTAAAGGGGATTTATTCTTTTCATATTTTTTGCTCTTTTCAGTTTAACTATGATTATTTTGATTCCCTGTGGATAGGGAATGACTTATACCTTCATTAAAGATTAGATTTTCACACAATATAAAATTGCCAACTGTAAACAGGGATTGATGTCTATTGCTGATAGCATGACAGGAACAACATTATGGTATAACAGAGGGGACTTTTATGAGACTAAGTTTCTTGACTAGGTTTCAGGAAAAAGAGGACAGATTTAGAAGTTTAAAAGACCTGAGTGTGAATTTTGTCTCCTTTCCGCTGCATCCCTAACAAGTTGTCATCACACCTTTGCTTGAGTGTTATAGTGACAGAAATGCATTACCTTCCATAGTGAAACGTTTTATCTTTGCTGTTTCTATCTGTTATTTCCATATACATAATTAAGCAAGTGATCCTGTTTTCTCAGCTAATAAATGGAAATCAAAATGGCAATATCATAGAGCAAAGACACAAAGATAATAGGTATAAAATACATATTTTTGCCATTGGCATTCCAAATGTTCAGGCAATGTTAGTTACTATTATCAAAAAATATACCAAATATTTGACATGAATGAGAGACAATGTGCTTGTAAGGTTAAGTTGTAAACACACAAAGTAAACTTAAGATTGTTTTGGTATAAATGTAATTTTTTAGGTATAATACTAGAACCTGACTAATTGGCAGACTAATAATACAGAAAAGAACTGCAGGAAGCGCTTAAGGTAACTAGTTGAACAGAGAACATTTTAAGTATTTCAGTGTTGATGTATATTTGTAAATAAAGGTAGTATTAAATATACACACAGAGGTATTATATAGATATTTTCCAATCTCTTGAGTCACAGAGAAAGTGAGAGAAAGACAGAGAGAACTATCACTTATAGCCTTCTTTGTAAAAGCACTGGTAATGAGTCTGAGAACACACACATTTTCAGATGATTGGTCATCCTGCAGAAGCCCTATTAAGAGAGGTATAGACAGACATACAGGACACAAAGTATTCTGCTGATAATAACTAAAATTGAAGTCAGCTTCAGTGACACCTGATAAAATTAACTTTTCTTTGTCCAAATGAAAATGAAGCTCTCATTTATTTCAGGATAGGCACTTACCAATTATTGAAAAAAATTATTAAGATAAAATTACAAGCCTAGAGCTTCTAACAGTTCATAGCTCTTCCAAGTCTAATAACATCGTGGGATGAAAATTAGGGTGGAAACAGATTATCACTGATTGGAAAGATATTTATATATCATTTAAAGGATTCACAGAGAAAAACTAGTGGAACAAACTGCAAAATAACTTATTCTGAAATAGAGGAGTCAAATGCTTTGATCGCTAGAGTATGGATTCTCAAAATTATGGAATATTAATAAAATATGTTTAAAACATTTTTATTGAGGAAAATGTTTTCTACTTAATGAATAAAATAAATGTTACTATGGTGTCACATAATTTTAAATTAGTAACAGTCTCTTACCATTTTTTTATTGGTTGATGTGGGTTAAAATTAACACAAAATCCTCTAAAAATTATTTACTAAGAAACCAAACATTAGAGTTGCAATAATCAAAATTAAGTATATAAATAGATAGACACTATCTATGATCTTAAAATGCACATGTGTATTTAAATTGAATATGTATGACCTTAAAAATGTATATATGTATTGACATTAAGTTTGATTTGTATTAGACTCTATAAAGAGTTTTTATTTCAACATTTTTTAAAAGGCCTTTCAAAGTAAGAAGAAAACAAGTGTCATTTGAGATCAACTTATAGATTGAGATGACAGCTAGTGGGTTAGGGATGGGGGGACTGAGCAAAAAGGAAAAAGGGCTCATGGACATGGACAGCAGGGTGGTGATTGTTGGGGGAAGGGGATCATAAGGGGACTAAATGGTAATGGGGAAAATGCAGTAAATTAAATTTTAAAAAAGAATAGCTATTTCAGAATTATCAATTCAGACAGAACCCAAAATAATGTTTCAGTTAGAAGACAAAGGTAATGGGTATTTATGAGAAAGTGAAGGTGGACAGTTACATCATAGAAGGAAGGCATTTCTATTGGTACAGATAACATGACATAGCTTTGTTAATTCTAAACAGTCCAGTAGTCCTCAGTCTAGAAATCATAACAACTGATTACTTGTTACATCTGTAAACAACTCTTTGGGACATAATGTCACTTATGCCCAGTGAAAGGATATTTTTGCCCTGTTTAACATTCCGAAGATTCCATATATAAGACAGGTGAGGCAGTGCCTCCGGCATGGTGGCTCCATGGTAAAGTCAGTACATTTATATTACTGTTTACATTTCCCTCTTTTTATCAGGATCTTTCCTTGAAAGTGTCACTGATCAAACTTGATGATTAGTAACTAAAAGCATCATTGGTTCTTCATTGTCAGGTGGCTCATTTTGGATGAAGTGTCATGGGCAAAACGCCGACAAAAACCACAGCTTCAAACCTTACTGGCTTTGTGACTTGATCAAATTGCTTAATCATTCCAAACTTCTATTTCTTTTTATTTTTTAAACCACAAATAAAACAATGCTAACTTAGCAATACTGGGTAGAATGTATAGGTAATTATGTAAAGTTTCTAGCACAGAATCAGGAAAATTGTAGGCACTTGATAAATGTGACTTCTTCCTTTCATGCATCAAATAATGTAGATTACTTCTAGGAGCCTCACTCACTTCTTATTTACTTCTGACAAATGATTTTTTACAGTACTAATTATAAAATACATTAATTATGTTGTAGCCTTGGGAAGTTTTAGAGTAGGTCATTAAACTTGTAATTGTGGTACAACTTTTTTTAGGTAGAGATCTGGTAATAAATCCCCCAGAAACTTTTGTATAATGTAGCTATTTTATTTGAAGCCAAGGAACAGAATGAGAAATCTAGAGCTTTTCATCTTCAAAAGTGTGTTATGAGCTTTATGTAATTAGTAGGCACAGATCCCTTGTGTACCAGGCCAGGGCGATTAGCCCCTGGCAAAGGAGGAAATGAGTGCCCAGAGGGATAAATTACTTCCTCCAAGGTGCTGTGAGCAGGGTGTGAGTGTGTGGATGTGCCTGTGCATAAGCATGTGCAGTTATGTGCCTGTAAGTGTTTGCAGTAGAGGTGGGTAAGAATTGGAAGGATTAGTGAAGATGTTCAATGAAGACTTCTGCAAAGACTTATATTATAGCTTTTTATAAGTTTGTTAAGACCTCTATTATCTAGAAATACTGGGGAAAAGGGACTTGCACTGCTGGTGTTATAAAAACATGCCTGAATTTTTGGTATTTAGATACAGATACATAGAGATAAAAACTTACTGTGCTGTATAGAGTGTATAGCATGCAATACCAAACCTGCCAATCCTTACCTTTTTTCCCTTAGACTCATACCCTGCCTTTCTTTGGTTCTGTTCTCTATCTCAAGAAACCACATTTCCCATGTTCTTTTGATCAATACTTTGTCAGTGGAAATGGCTAATAGGAAACACTAAATAGGAAAACAGGACTATTTCCTGTTTCTCTCTGTGTGTGTCTGCTTTCTGTTTTCTTTGTATCTTGGTTTATTTCTAGCAGCAACTAGTTTAATTTAGGGTTCCAGTTTCTGTCTGATAGACCCCCTGGACTTACCCTGGTTTGCTTTACTCAGATTTCTCCTTTGGTCCTATCAGCCTAGAGGTGAATGGGATTTCATGCTGTTGTTAATTCCTATGTTACCTTATTACCCTTCTGTTTAGCTTTTTGCATTCTTTTTATCTTGAAAATCAATTGTCTAATAAATTTCCTCATTTTGAACATTTAACAAAGTTTTGGTCTCCAGATATACCATCTTTTTTTTTCTTAGTACTATATATTTAATTTGGAATTGGCATATGAATTGAGATGTTAGAATATGATAACATGTTATTAACTCTAAAGCCATAGTGTCATCGTATTTTTAGCTTTTTTAGATTAATTAAATTATGCCATTATATAACTGTGAGCAAATTAACTCTTATTTTTCACTTTAGTCTTTATCTGTGCAATAAGTATAAACTGATAGGCTCCTTCCTCCTCAAAAGACAGTTAACAACGAAATGGAACACTTAAAAAATATATAGTACACTATTGGAATGATCAAGAACAACACAGGACAGAGAAATAAACATGATATCCAGTGTAAGTTTACCTTGAAATCAAATTCAAGTTCTCACACATGTGCTTTCCATGTGCCAGAGACACAGAAGGAGGTTGTTAAGGAGTTATATCTCTCTTCATCTATTACACACTACAGGATGTAGAAGTACGTGCTGATAGTACTTTCTCATTGATTTATCCCAGGTAGAAAACACATAGGAATATCAAATATATCACCCCTTACTTGATTAACTGAATCAATCTCTCTATCTTTCTTTTTTTACTTTTACAAAATAATCATAATGTTTTATTGATTTCAAGTCACTGTTCACTTCTGTATTTCCATTTCTACTTGTCAAACATTCCAGTTAAATAACATTCCTTTGAATTCTATTTTAAATTTACTGCCTATGGATATCCACTTAATTTTTGTCAACTTGTACCAGATTGTGTTTTCCTTTGTTTTAATTAAAGGTCAAGAATCATATCCATATCACTGTTAGGAAGAATATTCCCTTACATGTCTTTTCTAGCTCACCCAACCTTATCCATGCTCTGGTGTGATATTTCCAGCTTCCAGATGATCATCTTGTTCAGAATTTGTTTCACTATCTAATCTTGTCCAATATAGTGATATTGATATTGCTACCTCTTTTTGAGCTTGTTTGGTTACCAGAACTCTATCCAGTTAAATTGTGCTGATTAATCTCCAATAATACATGTGCTTTCACTGGAAAGATTCAGAAAACTTTGGCATGAGGCATGGCTCATGGATTTAGGAGAAATGTGAAATAGTAAAAAAAAAGCATTGGTTTTTAGAAACAGAATTCAAGGACTTTAATCCTTGTTTAACCCCTTAGGCCCTTTGATAGCTAAGTGTCCCAGCTTTGTTTTATAACATTATCTTCCACAAAATGAGGTGGTTTTAATAAATGTTCTTTATGATTTCTTCTAACTCCATCATTCCACAGTATAAGAAAATGTTTATATGTGGGTGTAAATCTAAACTTACATCTGGTTTTATTGGGTTATATGTATATTTTTACTAAGATTTTACTTTTAGAGCAATTTTAAAATAGCAGAAAAATGGAGCAGAAGATACAGAGATAGTCCATATGCTCCCTGCCCCCACCCAGGAACAGCCTTCCCTTTAACAACATTTCCACCAGATGGCACATTGGTACATTTGTTATAATTGATGAACCTACATCGGCACATCATAATCCTCCAAAGTCCATAGTTGATATTAGGGTTCATGCTTGGTGTTATACATTCTATTGGTTTGGACAAATGTGTGATAACACATGTCCATCATTGTGGTATCACAGAATATTTTTTTTTACTGGCCACCAAATCTGTGCTCTTTCTATTCATCTTGCACGTCCAACCCTTGGCAAACATCCTTTTAGTGTCTCCATAGTTTTCACTCTTTCCATACTGTCATGCAGTTAGTATCATATACTATGAAGATTTATCAGATTGAATTCTTTACTTAGTAATATGAGTTTAAATTTCTTCCACTTCTTTCTTATGCCTTGATAGCTTATTTCTTTTCAGCACTGAATAATATTCTGTTATCTGAATATACCACAGTTTATTTATCCATTTACCTCTTTAAGGCCATCTGGGTTCCTTCCAAGTTGTGGCAATTTTGAATAAAGCTGCTATAAACATCATTGTGCAGGCTGCTGTGTGAACAGTTTTCAACTCCTTTGGGCAGATAGCAAACAGCACAATTGCTGGACTATATTGCAAGGGTATGTTTAGTTTTATTAAAAAAAAAAAAAAACCTGCCAAACTACCTTCCAAAGTGGCTGTACCATTTTACATTTCTACCACCAGTGAATGAGAGTTCCTATTGGTCCACAGCCTTGCCAACATTCCATGTTATCTCTGCTCTGGATTTTGGTCATTCTATCTAACTGATGTGTAGCGGTATCTTGTTGTTTTAATTTGCACTTCCCTGGTGACAAACAGTTTGGAGCATCTTTTCATGTGCTTATTTACCATCCTTATATCTTTTTTGGTGGGGTGTTCAGGTCTTGGGCCCACTTTTTAATTGTATGGTTTGTTTTCTTATTGTTGAATGTTAAGCATTCTTTGTTTACTTTGGATGACAGTCCATTATCAGATGTGTCTTTTACAAATGTTTTCTTCCAGTTGGTGGCTTGCCTAACCATTATTTTCACATTGTCTTTCATATTAAATATTTTTGCTCCTAAGATATACTATTGTATTAAGGAATTGATATTATTAAAAATCATATTAAGATGTGATATTCTTACCAGTGAAGCAGTGAAGCCCCATGTTACCACTGGAAGTGGGGTTCTCATGGTATCTAAAGTAAAAGAATTTCCTGAGACCTGCAAGAGATGATGCAGCTCTGTGGTTTGATTTATTGACAATGTAAAATTAAGGGGGTTCCTCTCCTGGCTCCCAATGTTCTATCTCTGTCTGTCTCATCACGGAAGAAGTATAACCATGTCTTCATCAGGGCCAGGATGAAGGCCACTACCCAGAGTTTATACTCCATATAAAAATATAGTCCAGTCCAGCATCTGGCTAGCTTAGCATGTGTTTCCAGCTGTAGTCCATTGCTATGCTTTGGCATTCAGGCTCCCACCTGGAGGCCATAGAGAGAACAGGTGTGTGCATGTGGGACAGACCAGGTGATTTCTTAAAATGACCAATTAATTTCCCAAACTTTCACACACTTCAGATGAATCTACCTCTCAACAAATCTTTTTTGTTCTCCAGGCTAGACTAACAGGACTCTATGGTTCAGCACTGCCCTCTGCCATTTTCACTTCTATTGCACATGTGCCTGCCTTTCCCTGGTCACACCCCCAATCTGGTATGAGAGGAGGAGGGAGGGTTCATTTCTCTGGACACAGAAATGCTGTAATCCCCTGGAGTGTGAAGCTGAAACTGCCTGGCTAGCAGGTAGGTTTATGCTTCCCAGTTTATTAAACTCAATATCGAGTTCCCATTGCTCTTTCGTAGCTAAATACTTCTAGTAACAACATTATGACTGGGTCATAAAGAGTCAATGAAACAAAGAACTTGAATCATTTTAAAATTGAATGATTTGCTGTGTTTAAATTGCTTATTACCTAAGTATAATTTTTAATAAATAAATTAAAAAATACAAATGTGCTTAAAATGAAAAACCACCAGCCATGGTCTTATCTCCCCACACCAACTCCCCCACCAGCAACTCTTCCAACTTGCATTCCCTCCCACACATGCAGGCAAGCTTATTAAATCATTTTCTTTTGACATTTTCTTCGTTGTTAACTTTGTATCTCTAAATAACACATTAAACCTCTTAATTTATCTACTTTAAATATGGTACATTGACTTTCTATGATAATGAGAATTTAAGTCATTTATACCACACCCTACCACTTCTCTTCCCTCTCTACCTGGTTCTATCACTATTCTCAGTTCTCAAAGTTGGTTTTAATAACACTTTTAAGGAAGTAGAATAGTATGGTTAGGAAGTGGGGCTTTTGTGCAGAACTGAAGCTGATCTAGTCACATAATTTCCCAGTTTTCTCCTAACAGATTTTCAACTTTAGATTAATAATTACATTTGACTGCACATCCACTTAAACCTATAAGCCCATGCCACCTTTTCTTCAAGACAAGACCTCACTTTCATCTCAGTCTGAATTGCATGAGGCTTTTAATATGAAATCACTTTTCATTCAGTCCAAAGCTTCCTTGTTGCTGATGAATGTCATACATAATGAAAGATTATATCCATTTATCCTCAGCAGTAAATCATTTATCACACAAGGGAGAATATTATTGTGAATGCTGATCAAAGCTGCCCACTTCCTTTAGCTGGCAGAAAAGCTGCACCCTGTTAGTCGATTGTACAATATCCTGGGAGAAACAGGGAAAATTATGCTGTTGAATAAGGGTTCAGCAAACTTGGGGGGTTTTCTAAAATAGCTTTTAAAAAATCATGTTTCATAGAAGGATCATAGAACCTTCTATGATCCAGGGGTATAAACTGTAAAAGTCTCTCTCTCTTTTTTTTTTTTTTTTTTTTGCTTCCTTCCTGTAATTAAATCAGAAAGCTGCAGACTTTTTGCAGCCTGCTCTGTAAAGTCTGTAGACAGGGATTTGTGAATGATACTGTGTGGATATTTTGCCCCCTTTCTTAGAGAGACAATAATTATCACCACTTGTTTTTGAAGCCTGCTGTGAGTGATTTTATCAGTTCCTTTGCTAATGAGCTCCCTCTGTCCTTTATAATGCCAATCAGAAAGATACCTTTTAAATAAGATTTATCTCTCAGATATATTTTCTTTTCACTCTTTCCTATTAAGCTGAGTGCTGTTTTGCTGCAGGGAATCTCCCACACTACCAGGGTCAGGGAAACAGGCTGACCTCTTTGATCTCTTGTTTGTATCCTAGGTACTCCCTCATTTTCTCTTGGGAGAACAGAAAGGGCGCTGTAGTTTTCCAGGAGAGTCCCTTCCTGTGTTTTATCTTTTATTTCATCTTTGTCCTATGTTGCACATCTGCGTTTAATTGCTTTTCAAATTCAATAGCATCTGAGTGCCTCGGTATTAAAATTATTCTCAGTAAAGTGAGATGCAGAACGAAGCAGAAAGAATAGGCCCACTTTCTTCCTTTGCTCTTCCTTGGGCTGATTGCCTGCATGATCTATCAGTGTATTCAGAATTCATACAAAGTGGTAGCTAGTGATCCAAACAATGGAGTCACAAATCAGCACCTAACATTTACAAATGGCATTTTTCATTGATCTTCACCATATTCTTATAGTAGCCGTTCAATGCTACAGCCATGGAAGAGCTAGCTGTTTCAATTCACATTCTCCTCTTCTAGACTCTGTGAGCTCCTTGCATCCCTCCTCTAGTTGATAGACGTACACTTGATCTGAGAACAACATAGGTTTGAACTGCGTGTGCTTATTGGTTGCAGGTTTTATTATTATTTTTTAATATACAGTCTGCTCTCCATATCTCTGAACTTCACTTCAACCAACCAGGATCTAAAACAGTATTTTTTTATGTGAAGTGCCAGCTGTATACACTGTTCTACATTTTATGTAAGGGACTTGAGCACCCATGGATTTTGGTATCTGTGGGTGGTCCTAGAACAAATCCCCTTGAATATTGAGGGACAACTGTAGTTAAGCCTTGGGGTTGGTATAACCCCTACATTGGTCAAGGGTCACCTGTAACTATAATATACCCAGGCTCCTTATCTGTAAAACAAGAGGTCTTTAAATTTATCAAGGCAGGATATGGTTATGGCAAAAATATTATATATTAACTTCAGTCTAGGTGTTCTTATAGATTATTCTTCTCTATTCAGATTATTGTTTACTGCCATGTAGGTATGATTGCCAGATAGAAAAAATAAGATACAGGACACCCAGTTAAATTTGAATTTCAGATAAACAACAACTTTTTATAAATGTGTCTCATGTAATATTTGTTACATACTCATACTAAAAATGCATTCATTATTTATCTGAAATTCAGATTTAACTGGGTGTCCTGTATTTTATCTGGAAATCCTCCACTTAAAGAATCTGGTCTTTGCTGTTTTTTAGAAATCAGTTTCCCAGGTTAGCAGCTGCAGTGGACTGAATTATGTCTCCAGGAAACCCATTATGTTCAAGCCTGTTGAAGTAAGGACCATCCAAGCCTGTAAAGAATTTTTATGAGTTTATCTGAGCCAAAACCGATGTCATATGCCAAGGAGCAACATCTCAAATGCTCACAAGAATAACAATTGCAGTTTCTTTTACACATTTGAGATTAAGGTGCGAAAGTAAGGAATATTACAGGAAAGTGGGAGAAAGCAAAGCTGGGATTGGATTACAGAGTAGTTAACAGGATTATGTACTCTCTTGAGGATAGTCTCCTTTAGAAGGAGGAGTCTGAAAGAGACTTTTATTTCTTTTTTTTAATTGTTTTTCATGTACAGTTCTCTCCATTTTCCTGCCTCTACTTTTCTCTGCCCCACCCACCCCCACCTTCCACCCTCAATCCTACCCCCCTTTGGCTTTGTCCATGTGTCCTTTATACATGTCCCCTGATGACCCTTCCCCTTCTTTCCCCAATTATCCCCACCCTCCCCCCTGGTTACTGCCAGTTTGTTCTTTATTTCAATGTCTCGAATTATATTTTGCTTGCTTTTTTTGTTTTTTTGATTAGGTTCCACTTATAAGTGACATCATATGGTAAAGAGACTTTTTGTTTAAAGATTTTATTTATTTTTAGAGAGGGTGAAGGGAGGGAGAGAAACATCAATGTGTAATTGCCTCTCACGTGCCCTCGCCTTACCCAAAACTCAGACTTGTACCCTGCCTGGGAATGGAACCAATGACCCTTTGGTTCATAGGCCAATGCTCAGTCCACTGAGCCACACCAGCCAGGACAAATAAAGCACATTTTTATATGAGATAAATATTTGATGTATATCAGAAGAAAATAATAATTCTTGTCTTTTTAGTAATCATAAAAACAAATGCAAGGAAAAATAATAAAGAAGTCTAAGGTATATCCCTCACTATGTGTTTTTTGCTTGTTTGTTTGTTTTTCTCTCTAAATTTATTTTTAGAGAGGGAAAGGGAGGGAGGAAAAGAGGGAGAAAAATATCAATGTGTGGTTGTGTTACAGAGCAGCAGAAGGTCCATTATTGTCCGCCGCCTTATGGAAAGATGCCTCTCAAAGCCAGAGATTTGTGAAAAGGAAAGGAAATGTTCTTTTAATGCTATACAGAGTTAAAGTAGCGACCTAACATCTTCATTAAAATATCAAAGTCCTTTAGGATACCCACAGATGCCCACAGTGCTTCCTATCTCCCTCTGCCCTAATTCAGGGTACCATATCTCAGGAAGAGAAGCACATGTCCGGGATCCAGGCTCTTGACACCTTCAGCTGTGCTGTCGTCCAGGCAGGATCTCTAATTAATCCAAAGCCATGTGGCACCTTCTCATGGCCTACTGGCAAGAGTCCTTTCACCCTTCTTCCAGGCAAAATCTCTCTTGTTCTCAGGCCACGCAGCCAAAGGGAGTACCCAAAAGCCGCATGGTGCTTCTTCTACCAAAGCTGTGGGGAAGGGGTCCCCACTCTGGCAAAACCACGTGGCTCCCCCTCTTCACCAAAGCTGCAGGGGTCTGCACTCTGGTGAAACCGCGTGGAATCTTCTCCCTCTGGCAAAGCTGCAAGAGGGTCTCCACTCGGGCAAAGCCAAGTGGCAATTCTCTGCTAAAGCCACATGGTGATTTTCCCTCACAGGGCTGTGAGGGTCCTAACTCTCGTGAAAGCACATAGATTCTCCCTCAATGGCTGCCGCATCTCCCTTTAAATCCCGGTGCCAAATCTCTTCTGTACCTCCATTTCTGACTCCTCCTACAATCAGTTACACCTGCCAGCATTCCCCTATATTCCAAGTTTTTTGGGATGCCATCATGAGTCTGGGCAGGTGTGTCCCCATTTTCTGGAGCCAATCTTCTCCAAGCTCCCACGCAGGTGCTATAACTTGGGGTTCCTCCCCCAGTCACATCTTGGGGGGTGTCCTTTCCATCCCCCTGGCTCAGAGCATGGCCACAGCTGTTTAACACATCCAAGCCACCAGCCAAAGGCTATAGATATGTTAAATGACCATGCCATGGGTTAGCAGCTCTGCATGTCCCTGCTCCATGTGTCCCTTCCCCCAACTCATACTGTGGGAGAAGGGGTGAGGACATCTTATATATCCCTCTAATATTTCCTGGACACCCTGAGTTCTGGTCCCCATTCCAAATCCCTATTTTTGGGCCCCCCTCCTGGCTGCACCCTGCATCAGTTGCCTCTCAAGCACCCCCCACTGGGGGGACCTGTCCTGAAACTCAGGCATATGACCTGACTGGTAATGGAACTGGCAACCCTTTGGTTCACATGCAGGTACTCAATCCACTGAGCTACACCAGCCAGAATAGTAAAGAAACTTTTTGGAGATATGTTAACCTAGATGCACAGAAACAGTGGGAAGGGCTTGCTCAAGGCAAAGATGAACCTTTTACTAAAAAAGTTACATACCTGTGGCATGATACTCAGCAGCACCTACCTAGTTAGGAATTGATCAGATCACTCTGTGAGGTTACTTTCCATAAAGTCTCTCCCTCTCTCTCTCTCTCTCTTTTTTTTTCCTTCAGGGGGTGGGGTGGTAGGGGAACAAAATTTTCTCTGCCCTCAATGTTCTTTTTGCTAATAATCAAATAGATATTAGACAGATTATTGAGAGAAAATAACCAAGTTCAATACATACATATGTATGGGAACCCTGCACGCATGAGAGAGTCAGAGATTCCACAGGCAGGAGAGGTTCAGAAATAGAAAAGGGAATTGATGTATATAAGACATCCTGAGTTAGGGATGAGGTAATGAGCCTTGGGGCTTGCAGGATGATAAGAAGAGTAAGTGTTGTATAAATAAAAGTTTACCTTGCCTATAGCATGGAGAAAAGTAATTGCTGATAATCTCTTTTAGGCAAGGCCTCTAATTCAAATTCTTTTAGGCCATTACACATGGGGAGCAGAGGTTTCCCCTAAACCTGAAGCTAAAGTTGCCTATAGCTCAAACAAGCTGCATACCACAGACACATCTTGGGGTAACTTGTTCTGGACCTCCATGTCCACAAGACTTAACCCCCAATGTGATCAGGAGACAGAGTCTCTGTGAAGTAATTAAGCCTAAAGCAGGTCATGTGGGTGGGGTCCTATTCTGATAGGATTGGTTGTCTTCTACCAGGTGAGGTTAAATGAGAAGGCAGCCACCTGCAACCCAGTGAGAGATTCTTCACCAGACACAGACCTTGCTGGCACCTTGATCTTCAATTTCTAGTATCCATAGCTGTGAGAAAATAATCTTCTGTTGTTTAAGCCACCCAGTCTATGATACCGTTTTATGGCCACCCAGGCACTAATACAGTAAGTTTAGACTATTTTATTCTAGGTCAGTTTTATATTTCTTGCTAAACTTCAGGCTTCACGATGGTCATTACCTTTTACTCCTGTATAGGTATGATTGCCAGATCTAAAGATGGAAGAATAAATTCTGTTGCGGACCCCGGCTGGTGGGGTCCACAGCGTTGTAGCTGAACCAAAAGAAATTCACACAGACTACTGAATCCTGTGGAAGAAGAGCGGCTTCTCTCTCAAGAGAAGCAAAAGCCTCTGCCCTTGCTTTGGCAAGCTTTTATTGTCTTACTGGGCACATTACATGAAGGTTCTCATTAACTATGCACAGGTTTGCTTTAGGGGGTAGCCTTATACAGAAAACGAAGAAGAGGATGCCAGTAATCACATCACTGAAAAGGGATATTTACAAATGAAAAGGCAAAAGTGGTTGAACCTGTTACTCTGTCCTTGGAAGGTTAGCATGGATTTTAGGAAGTTATTTTGCAGTAAATGTTTGCTGCAAATCAGGGTAAAGGGGTTTTTTGGCAAAAAGACGAAAAGTGGCCTAGGCACATTGCAAACCTGATTTTCCACCGGAGAACCTTTCTATAGGCGTGGGTCCTGTGCATCTCTGAGTGAGAGTTAGGCCCATGCCAGGGAGAATGGTCTCCTACAAAATTTCACTGGCTAGTCTGAACATATGAGTTAATTGCCCTTCTAATTATAAGCAAGTAGAAATAAGTGAAGAGTTCTGCTAATGGTTGTAGCCTAAGTATCAGAGAAAGCCTCTGATTGGCTAGTTTCTCAATCTTGGTAACATCTCAAGTAAAAATAATATAGAAGAGTCTTAGGGAATGAATGTGACAATAAGCAACTCAGCAATCTCACTTGGAGATGACCAGCTGAGACGGTGAAGAAGTGAGTCAGATGTCTGTCGTGCTTCTAGGTGGGAGAATTGGGGGTCATCCTGCATCCAAAGGCATGCCTTTTTCACCTATACTTAACCAGCTACCTTCCTTAAAAAGAAGAGTCTCGCATTTTTTTCTAATGTATTTAGCATATACTAGGAAGTTAGTAATGTAGCATTTTCTCAATCTGGATAGAGAAAGCAAAACTCCATCTATCCTCCATCTGTCAATATTACTCCCTAATCCTTCTGTTCTTCATAAAGACAATTATTATATTACTATGGAAACAGAACCACTCTGAGTTCTATTGCCCACCACCAAAAATAAGGTGACTCCAATGCCAGAGTCTTATGAAAAGGAAAGGAACTATTTATTCAAAAGTTATGCAGGATTAAATAATGGTGGTGTTATATTCGAAAGCGAGAGTGAAGAAACTAGGAACTGATAGACTCTTAAAATGTTTTATTGGCCAAACAAAGTTTTTACCTGCGCAGGGGCGGACTCTCCCAAATGTGACCGGAGTCACTGTGCTTCTCAGAGCAACCAAATGAGAGCCTCGCCTGAGCTTACAGGCTATGGGTTTTTATAATAGCAGAGCAAGCAAACGTTTGCACAGAAGTAGGATGTGGCAGTTAGCTATTGGTTCAGGGGATTGGCGCCACTATACCTTATTGGTTGTTTACAGACAAATACGGGCGGGAAGGCTTCCTGGGCTTACGCCTGGGATTTAAAATTTTCTATTTCCTCATATTGCTTGTTTTCCTCTATTTCTCAACCTTTCCACGGTCCTGACAGTGGAATTTTTCCATTAAATCCAACTTCCTTAAAAACAAAAGAAACACCCACAAACACATAGTCCTGCCTCCTCTTGCCAAACCAAGCCACTCAGAGGTACTATCTCTCAAGAAAAGGAATAGAAGTCTGTAGTATAGCTAGGCAGATTCCTGTTTTAATGGTCTGGCTTCTTCCAGTGGTCCATGCTCAGCTAGGCTCCTGCTCTCAATCCAAAACTTCATGGCCCCTCTTCATGGTAAGGCTAGTGAGGGTCCTTCTATGTCCTTTCAAACCACATGGCTGCCCCATGCTTGGGTTTAAATCCTCGGGGTGGATCTTCCTCTGTAACCCCATTTCTGACTCCTCCCATGAAGGGTTACATCAGCCAGTACTCTGGTCTCTTCTGATTTTCTCAGCTGCCATTGTTAGTCAGGCAGGCTTGGCCCGCTGATATAGGGGAACTGCCTCCTTGCACTCAAGCATGCCTCTGGCTGCATCATGGGTTAGAGTCATGCATCTCCCTGGCTCTGAGAGCAGCGACACAGCTATTAGCATTACTAAAACACTGCCCAGTTCTTTAGCTATGCAAAGTAACTCTCAATGGTCCTGCTCCACTTCCCCTTCCTCCAGCCATGTTAATGGGGGTTTTCCCCATTTTGGAGACCTCAATATTCCCTGTTACACTACTGTATGTGATACTGAGATTATGAAATCTTTGTGCAAGACAGTCAATACATTATCTATTTATCTTCTTAGCCTAAAAAGAAAATTTTTTAAATTTTAGATATAGTAAAATCAAAGCTAAATTGGATAGAATGGCTTTGTCAGCCACATAACTGTTCTGGATAATATTGCTATGTATTCTAAGCTGTTTTATGCCATGTTATATGTTTTAATTTTGTTGAGGTAGTAAGATAAGGCTAAGGTGAAGCGCTTGAACAAATTGGGGCAGAAATCTCTCTAGAAGACAGAACATTTATTCATACTGACATGAGAGCTCTTTAACTATTGGTTCTCTAAAAGTGAGTGTGCCATATACAAGAGCAAAATTACTTTATATGAATGGACTGTGTCTCTCTGATACGAAAATAGACCAAATTATGTGGGTGGTGGCTGATACAAGTCCCTGATACTCTATACAAGGTTGAAAAGAACTTCTTGTTGAGTAAACAAACATTTGTCAGATTTTCTTAACTTCTCAGTGTTGTAGTCATTCTTTCTCTTTCTCTCTTTAGCACTCATATTACCAGAATGTGGCATGCCTCCCAGATTTGAGATGCTTTCAAATTCACTTCTGAAATTATATTTTAAAAAAACAAAAGAAAAAGAAAAGCAACTTTGGCTGCCTGATGCAAGGAAAGCCAAACTCATGAGACAAGTGTTGGTGAAAAAGCAAAGAGATTTATTCAAGTGTCATGGCCTGGGAGAATGGTGGACTCCTGTCTCAAAGATCATTTGCCTTTATGCTCAAGTCCATGGTTCTTATAGAAATAGGGAAGGGAGGGATCTTTTTCTAACCAATTATCTTGCTAGCTTTTTGCATGCTTGGGACCTATCCATTCATCTTTCTAGTTTTGGTACAGTGTAACCAACGCCTCTGACATCTTGGCCTGTGGGGGAGACTCCATGGTGCTCCCTGACTCTCTACACTATCAGGGTCAGTGGAGTTGGGAGGGCTCTAGGATGCCTTCAGGAAGCCTGGAGATGCAGCAACGCTTAGCTCACCTGCTACCACTAAACTTGGTGCAACATATCTGGAGGAGCTGATTGGTATCTGTAGGGCACCACTGGATTGCCACAGGCCTGCATCCTCTGCACAGTCCCCACGCAGCCTGCCCCTCTGACTGACTGTCTACAGTAACGATGGCAGTCTTAGTATTCAACAATTGGCCTTTATCTACTTTAAATTCATACTTTGCTCAAGGGAAATTTTTTTAAAAACAAATCCCTACTTTTTCTTAAGATTGCAGACACATCAGAGTTGTAAAATGAGTGATATTATAAGGAACAGTTACCTCCCTCATGGAATTTGTGATATATTAGAAAGCTATTAATAACCCATTGGAGAACCTTCCTGAGTTTGAAAGCAACTGTTACTCTATAATTTCAAATGATCAAATCCCATATTCTTCCATGTATACTTGAAAGGATTTTGGAAATGCTATACCTACAACCAATCTACAGGTAACTTTAATTCCATTTGGTTAACTTAAACATTTTGCTGTCTTAATTAGTGTTCCTTTTAAATAAGATCACTTAATTACATTCTAAATTCAGTCAAATAAAGCTTACACTTTAATCAGTGTCACAATGTTCTCTATAGTCAAACCTAGATCTTCAGCAGCTTCAGCAGTGAGTGGCAAGGAAGGGAATTTGTTCTACCACTAATAATTTTTAAGCCAGTAACTCTGGGCTGCAGATCCTTAGCTAGAAATATTTCTAGTCCACCCAGCACATATTTTCATTTAGACCTGGTTTGGAATTCTGGTTTCTGTTCTCCCTGTCTATTCAAGGCTAGGAAGTTCATTTGCCTTGCTGAAACTTCATTCTCTGTTTTTGTTTGTTCTGTTTCCGTGTTTTAACAGAAGAGCCTGACATCTAGAAATGTTATTTTCATTCTTCAATGCTGGTATTCCTAGAGAGTCTTCCCATCTATAGTTGGTGATTACTGTCATGATTAACACAAAGCTGAAGGAATTTGCCTTTAAATCAATGATTAGCCTCTGTGATGTGGCTTGCTTGAGAACATTTTGAGACTGGATAATAACTTAAAAATCTAGGTCTTTAATTCTTTCCATAAATGATGCCTTCACTTCATAATATTTAAGCCATATTTTCAAATACTAATCTTAAGAAAAGTAGCCTTGTGCATGATGATTTATGCGACTATTGAATTTCCATGAAGAATGTCAGAAACTGCCACAGATTAAGAAAGGACTTTACGGTCAAACCCAGTTGAGTTTGCATCTATTCAAATACTGTCTGTGTAATTTTAGGATAAGATACTTAATCTTTCTGACCCTCCATTTCCTAACTTGAAAGCTGGAATGATGATTCCAAATTCAAAGAATATGAAAAACGAACATTTATTGAGTACTTACCATGACCCACAGGTATCATGTCATTTTTTTTCTTGATAACAATTCTAGGAGGGAGCTACAATTATCATCTCCATTTTACAGATAATGAAAGAAATGCACAGGAAGGCTAAGCAGCTACTAAATAGCTGATCCTGAATTTAAAACCAGGCAGTGTCCCAAACCAGCCTGCCTCTAAAATGTAAGGTTTAAATGCCTGATAATCTTTCCTTTTTTTCCCATCCAAGAACTGACACTGGTGCTGAGGAGAATTGGCAGGGCATAGAGAAGAATACCTGGAGGGATTGTTCGTTTTTCAAATCAGCATTTAATAGGCCCCTTAAAATTGGCAGACTTGTATATCACTGACAAAATGTGTACTTTACTGCAACATTGCCACTATCTTTCTTTTGAAGTTAATTGATTTCTGCTAGTTTAAATTTTACATCTAAAATCCAGTTTCCAAAAAGGAAGCTTATATATATTCTCCAAAGTATATGCAGAGACCAGGAACTACACAGAGATTGAGGCAAACATTTGAAAAATTTTCTGTCCTTCATACATTTCTCCCTATAAATTACATAAAACACATTTTTGCAGATGTGGTAGATAGAAGCCCTCTAGGTATAAAATGGCCAAAATGCATGTGTGTAATATCAACCAGGTGTGATTGTTCATTTTTCTCCTTGCTGGTATCATTCCCATTTTATCTGGTTGAAACAGAGGAACAGGAATATGAAATGATTTGCCTAAAGCACATCTATACAAATACTAAGCAAAGAAGCAAGACTATTGTACACTCAGCATTGTTAATCATCATATAGATGAGGAAGACATGTGTTAAGAGACCATGTGTTGACTGGGCCATCCATGTGGATAATCCTGACCCTGACAATAAAGACAGAGTAGGAATGGAGAAGAAGAAAGTGAAACAATGATAATGCCTTCCATTAGTGAGTAAATGACCAGGAAAGCAAGAGATGAGGACTGAGAGGAAGTATAGTTTCCTCAGTGGAAGAGTTTTTGTGTTGTTTTAATTTGGTTTGGTTTTATTTTCCTAGCAGAAAAAAAAAAACAGAGATAAATTAGTAGTAATCTGGACATGTAAGGATGCTGCTGGTCACAAATGAGAGTTCTTCAATTTTCAATCAAAGTTACTAATATTATTAGCCGTAATTTAGTTGTTATTCAGAAAATGTGTTTTCAAAAATAAGCTGACAGATGCTTGTAAGAGAAGAGATGAAACTGGTGTGAAGTTAGTTAGCATTGTGGGCTGAGGGCCATAGTCATCATATCCTGCTGGCCAAAGGATGTCAAGTTCTATGGGAACATCAGCAAACGATCTAACTGCTTTCAAAGTCTTCCCCTTGGCATCCTCCACATCTAGGCTGGGTGACCTGTTGATCACTTCTGCTTTATCACACTGACAAAACAAGTATTGAAATATAGCCAACAATTATGCATTTGATATATTTTCATTTTTGTCAGTATTATTCTCTTCTCTTTTGCCCAAAGGTTCTTTTAAAATGTTTCACTAAAGTTGGGATTTTCCTTAGGGACAATGTAGAAGAGGGAAGTGAATTAAAGGAGTTGCTTGTACAGGTGAACAAGTGGGAGGAAACCGAGGGCCAACTTAGAGGATATAAGGACTAGAACTAGTGATGTATGTATTTGAAACTACATGGCTGGCCTTCTCTCTGAAGAAAGGGGAACAGTGGTTTGTGATTTGACCCTGTGACTTATCAGCATAGAAGATACTTTGCTGATACTTAAGCAGGGCTCAGAGTCTCCAAGCACTTCTCCACCACTTCATTGCCAGGGGCCAGTCTCCCTTATTTGGGGTTACCCCACTAGAGTTTTCTCTTCAAACTCTCACCTGCCCTACCCAGCTTTGGACATTTTCTCCTCAATTATGCTCTTCCTCACTGCCTTTTCAATTTGGAAATAGACTAAACAAGCAACATCATCAACGACTTAACTGGTTTCCAAAGTGACAACTACTTCACCTCAGAGTTGATAAACACACAAAATTTAAGACTAATATTTTTTTCAAGGAAAATTTTTCTTAGCTTTTGGAGACTGTGTTTACTCTGTAGTTGTTTCATAGATGATAATGTTTCCTATCCAAAGGTTGTTTCCTGATCTCTGACCATCCAATTATAGAATCAAAACTTACCTATAAAACACGACCAGGGAATATTGCAATTTTAAATAAAATCTCTGTGATGCAAGACTTTTCAGTCACAAAGAAATTCAGAGAATGGAGAGGTCAAATTGAGTGGAGTTTTGAAAGCCGTGCATAGTAAAAAATAATAGACTATTAACCTAGTGAAGGTAAAATTTGTGCTTTAAAAAATGTATCTCTGCCATTAAAGATTATACATACACTTTAAAAATATTATTAAGGCATGCTTTATTAAGATGAACAAGTAAAAATAATTTTTAATTACATGGATTTCTCTTGTTCTTATACCTGTATCTTTCAGAAAGGAAAAAATCTTAAAAAATAAAAAAAGCAACTTTCAAAATTTCCAAAACACCTACCAAAACCAAAACAAATATGCAATGGTAGTTCTCAAAGATGCGCTGTTTATCACACTGTCAGAAGTTCTGCTAAACTCAATCTATGAAATACAAGTGCATCTTAAGACTTTTTTCCTTTACTTTTTGTCTGTAATGTTATCATAAATTTATCCCTCTTCATTGGTATTACCTGTTTGCCGCATTCTGTCTTTACATTTGGGTAGGTCTGAACTTATCAAGGTTACATATGTGTGATTTTTAAATGGAAATTTTAATTTATCAGTTTTAAAACCCAGCACCAATTAGCAAAGACACTGCTTCTGTAACCAAGGATTGGGGTTTGCAGATCTGGTCACACAGCCTCTGGTGGGTCTTCTATCTTGGGCTGGGCTGCTCCAACATCATCATCATACCTTGTTATCTATAGCACATGGGTATGAAGGCAAGATGAGGCCACTCACTGTGCAATTTTTCCTGATATCCCATGAGGTCTAAACACTTCAAACTGGGTTCAAATTCATGGAAAATTGTTTAATACTTGAACATTTTAAATATCTTTCCTTATTTTCTTTTTCACACAAACAGAATAATGAATCTTAAGTAAGGAAGAACCCTTAAAAATTAGAACAAAACACACACGAAAGAAACACTTCTCCCCCAAAGTAACTATCTCCCTAGGATACCGGGTCATATTAAATAAAGTTGTAAACACTAAAGAGTGCTGAAAATCTTCCACATATGTCAAAAATAAAAACCTTCAAAATGTAGATACACACTACAGCACACACCCAGCTCATAACTCATGGCAGAATGAAAATTAAAACACTGTGGTTCAGTAATTATGAATAAAGGCAAACTGACAGCAATAGGCTAGCTTCCAGAGAACAGGATTTTTTTTTTTTTCATCAGAAATGTGCTCTAGTCCTAAGTATTTTCTGACTTTTTATAAACCCAGTGATATACCTGCTTTATTTCAAGTGCAACACATGAATTTTTAAAGAGGCAATGGAAAATATGTGACTGCTTAAACACATTTTTCAGTAGCCTGTTGGGGACCTGGGGTGTCCACATATCAGAAGGCTTTGTCCTCAGTCTACAAGGAAAATTGCCAGATACACTTCGGAGTGCCAGGCTAACAAAGTGCTAAATAGAGCCTGCCGATTACCTGAATTCCGATTGACTCACAATGAAAGGTAGAAACATTACCTTGGTGCCTTTCAATATCACTGCTCCCATTGCAAGAGACTTTATCTAACAGTTTATTACACTCAGAAAACAAAGCATATTCTAGAGAAAGAATTCACAACCCCCATCTCACACACAATGATCCCTTGGAATTCTTTTGTCAATTTCTTAGATTTCTAACAACCAGACGATTGTTTTTCTAAATCTGGTTTTTGTGCTAGCAGCATAATTTCCTTCTCTGTAAGTAGGACAGATTGATTCCACAAAACAATGGATGTGTCCCAGCTTCGCTCAAGCATGACAGGTTAAGCTTCAAGCCCACCACTGAATGCCATATCTCCCTTATAGAGGCTGTTTTGAAGCAGGGGTATTGGGACCACTTGGCTGCATTTGTTCCTGGAACTGCTGAACTGAACTGCTGGCTGGTGAGGCAATGCTTTCCCAGGCAGCTGAGCAGCTCTGCCTGTGTGAGCGGTGTGAGGACTCAGAGAACTGTCAGGGCTAGATGACATGCCTCATTGCAGGTGCTTCCAGGCAAATTCCTCCACCTCCTAATTGTGCCTGCCTGCTTCAGGGAAGTTGCCATGTACAATGCCTGGCAGGAAGCATGCACTTTGCACATGGTTGCTGAATATAAAAGAGAAAATGAGGAGAGAACAATGTGAGTTTACAGAAAATGCACAGAAAACTTGCACATTGCAATCTTGACAGATTTGAAATAAATGTTGTTTCTGGTCAATGAGTTAACAGGGACTTGAAAAATAGTTAAGTTAATAAAAAGTAAAAAAAAAAAATAAAAATGAGCAAAGAAGCAAACTAATAAAACACAAAGAAATAAACGATAGCCAAAATCTATCATTACATAAGAAAATGTTTTTTTATTAGAAAAATGACACCTGCAATATGATGTTTCTGAAAGGGCATGTGCAGCATTTTAGAGTGTGTTGCATAAAGAAAAGTATACCTACACTCAGAATTATAATATGAGGGTAACCATTATTGAGATTGCTATGAGGGGCATCTTAGAAAACTATTTAATTTGCTCATTAGGTATTATATATAAAATTAAAAAAGCAAAGCAGTGCTGGGGTTTTTTTTTGCACAGAAATAGTCTAATATTTGCCCATTGTTTCAAATAGACTGAATCAAATTATACAAAAGCATGGATGTGCTATATTCTCACATTTGTTTGCTTTATGTAATTAGGGGCTATTTTGCTTGTGGTAATCTTGAAACTGTCATAACCACATGTGTATGTTTGTTATTTATCTCCTTTTCTCAGGTGCAAAGAAGGCTACCAAGGAGTCCGTTGTGATCAATTTCTGCCAAAAACTGATTCCATCTTATTGGATCCAAGTAGGTCAAGCATTTTTCTTCTTTAACATGATAATATATAGGCAGCCCTTGCTCCGCGTGACAGTTGCTAACTCAGTTGAAGACTGGCTTGCATTTGCTCATCTCTGAAAGCTCCCAAGTGTGGAAGCAGGTGATAGATGTTAATTTTCAAAGCTTGCTCAGGACTAGGTCTATGGCCAGGTCTTCTGGACGGGGCCTGGTGTTCAGATTCAACTCCATTGCCAACTAATCTCTGCTGGGAACATCGTCAAATCCAGCTCCCTTAGCTTTCAGAAACCTCCACTACCACCCCACTAGGAAATCAAGGATATTGAAAAACAAAAGGTCTTATTATTTATCCAGAAGAATTTCTAGAAACTACTAAAATTAAAGTGCCAACCTCTAGTTGGTAATTTGTGATAATATTAAATATATTAACCTTTTACCTTACTGAAGTATGAAAATATACATATAAAATTATATGACACATTTTCAAACAAATTGTGAGAGACCCAATTTTAGCAACATTATTTGCATATCAGTGATTGCTCTAGTAATGACTTTAATTTTCCATCCATGAATGAAGACAGTTTCCCACTAAGAAATATTATTAGTCATTAGTTTCTTTTTTTCTATATGGAGTAAAAGTAATGCTCTATACCAATGCGCCCAGTTCTGGTCAAATGTGAAATGCTTACTCTACCTATGAATAATCTGCTCCTTCAATGACTGCTGTAATTGAGTCACTACTAAGGAAAGAGAACTTTTATTGAATCAGCAATTTAACTCAGTGAAGATGACAGGCACTTCCAAATCGTAAAGGCAACCTTATGGTTTTCTGAACACCAAACATGCACAACATAAACTTGAGCAAAATATAGTGTATTGACAACAGACAGAGGTTGCCCCCACTGTGAGTGCTCATGTTGCAGTACAATGAATGTGTCTAGCCATCTTTCAACATCTTTTTAAAAAGCATATTTTCATTTTTCCTCTGAATTTCTAGCTTTATTTCATCAGGAAATGTAATTTTTTAAAAGGATTTTTTTTTAATTTAATTTGATTGTGTTTTACCTTGGCAAGGCAAGTCATACAATATTAACTACTCTTTCCTTTGCAGTTAGTTCTTCTTGAGAAAAGTGAAAGTTGTCTAAAAGCTAGCAAACAAGCTAGCCATGGATTCTCTCTGTTCTGTGAAATGCAAGGTCTTGGCCTCTAGGAATTACCCAGATTGGGGGCAGTTACTAGAATGTGTATTGTGATTTGGCCACATGCTAAGCAGGTGTCTGGAAAGTATGGTTGCATCTGGAGACATATATTCAGAGACAAAGTTTACATAGAAAAATTGGTCTTCTGATTTCTTTCTTTCTCTTTATTTTTTATTCTGTCTGATTTAACTAGTTTCCTTCCTTGTTTTTCTTCCTTCTCTCTTTTTTCTTTCTCTTCCTTTATCTTTCCTTCCCTTCAATTTTTCCTTTACTTCCTTCTCCTCATTATTTTCTTCCCTCTATCCTTCTTCTCTCCATCCCTCCTTCTTCCCTTTACTCCTCCCTCCTTTTCTTTCCTCTTTTCCTTCTTTCCTCCTTTTTCTTCCTCATTGCTTTCCTTCTTTGTTCCCTTCTTACCTTTTTCTTTTCATATATATCTGTGAATATCTATCAAGTACAGTGTACTGGGGCAGGGTTTCATATGGTACAAAATGGATAAAATAATCTTTTTTAAACAGTAATCAAACCCTTGTCATCCAATTGCATATGATAGTGCACCACGATAGTGGTTGAAGATGAGGCCCACCATAAAGACTGTGTACTCCTCAAAGAAAAATGATCCCATGATTAGTCACTAACCCTGAATATCTATGCCTTATATACATAAAAATGTTTACTACAACAATATTCATAATAGTGAAAAAAGGACACATTCTAAAACCAGCAAGATTATATTTAAGTGAAACATTATATGGGACATCTATTATGTTTTATTTAGTTATCATGAAAATAAAAGCTGTATGAAATATTTATTAAGTGAAATAACAAGATATAAAATTATTTTCATATAAAATTATAACAGAAACATCCTTTCATACAATGATGAAAAAAACACACTAAAATTCTTAAAAGGTACTTTCAGTATTTGGATTGTGGAAGCATAAGGAATTTTTTTCCTCCTGTTTTCTGTAAAATGTCACATGATTATAAGAATCAAATGCATGCATCCATTTATATATGTAATCATTAATTCGTCTCACAAATACTTTCTAAGCACGCACCAATGTCCATCTACTGGGTTAGATTCTATTGGTACAAAGGTGCACAAAGAGGATTGATTTAAACTCCAAGGCCTCCACAGGCCAGTGAAGGAGAAAAACATGTGAATACATAGCATGTGCATGATTCTGGTGGAGATACTCCATGACCTTGGCAGATTTAGATGGCCCAAGCCTCAGGATTTTCATCTCATTATTGGCAATAAAATAGTGGTAGGTTGGTATAACCAAGACTGACAAAAAGTCAGCGACAGATAAATATTAGGCCACACCCTAAGTCATGATCACACTAAAATACATTTAGAATTTACATGTGCCAGGCACTGTGCTAAAGGTCTCTACCTGGATTACCTCATTAAAGCCCTCATGATCATAGTCTAGCAGAGAGTTACTGGCAATTGCTCATATTTTATTAATGAGGAAATTAGGCCTCAGCGATGTTAAATAAACTTGCTCAAGGCCACACAACTAGGTAATACTGGAGGCTACCTTCTCATCCAAATCACTCCAGGCCCTGAGCTTCCAATTGCAGGGCTTTTTCCTTCCTTCCCTCAACCCCCCTTCCTCCAGTGATTTTCAATATGACATTTATCACTCTAAATTTCATTGACTGAAACTCAATGACCTGCAGCAAACATTATTCTAAGGAACAATATTTGCACAGTTTTCATATCTTAATGCAGCAACTTGAGCTTCCATGGAGATTTAAATCCCTAATGAAATTTTCTTGTCAAAATTCTTGCTGAAGGATCGTTTAATTTGCTGCCTCTGATATCTTTGGAATGACTCTGTGCTCAGGAAATAACTTCCCTCCCACACCCTCTCTCCGACTCTCTTTCCTTCTCTCTTGCTTCTTCCTCTTTCCTTTTCTGTCCATTTGCTGAATGCATGCTGTGTTTAATGAAATCCCAACTCACAGAGGATTGGAAGCTTCTGTTTTATTCTCCCCCAGGCAATGCAGAGTTGATCTGAAATGTGCATCTTTGCCAATTAATTAAAAAGTAATAATAGAACTCCAAAGTATATGCATTTGGGGAAATGAAACCAGGATGTTACTCTGAGAGGTTCAATGGCAGCTATGATCAGTATCTTTCTTCACTGTGGCTCCAGGTTGAGTCTTAGGACCTGCTATTCCAAAAACATATTTTTCTCCACAAAAAAAATCAGTAGTTAACTTCATTCAGGAAAATATATACACACAAGGATCAAACTTATATAGTGCCCTGATGTTAGTATCTAAAGCACATAGCTGTCAGGTTAATCAAACCCTCATATGCATTTAATACACAGAGCCACATTCTGATCACAAAGATGAATAGTAGGGGTTCAGAAGGAAGTCAGTGAGAAGATCGGACTTTGGTGAGGACCAAGACATGTGACTTTCAGTTGAGGAAACAGCACCAGCTAGTGTATCATTCCTGAAGGGCATGTTATGGGCTCCCTGTCAGTGCTGCCCATGGAGAGCAATGGTCAGCTTCCAGGAAGCCCATAATCTTTTTGAGGGTTTCTAATGCAATTACTTCAGAAGCAGTCCCTTAGACTCCTGTCCTGTTTTATCATCCTTACTGCACATACTCACCCAGATCAGATTCTGTCTCTAGATTCAGAGAAAAGCTAGATGGAACTGAAGAACCATGAGTTAGCTAAGGATTTAGGCAGATATTTTTCATGTCTCACCTCCTAGAAGTACATGCCAACCTGAGTTATCATCAAGATCCTGATCTCATCACTGGTCAGAATGAGAGCAGCTGCAAAGAGCAGATTTAGCGCAGAATCAAAGAATAATACAGGGGCCAGAAGTTAGTCATGTTCATTGAAGGCAGCCATTTTCAGACCTCACTGTGCCTTCCTCTGCACATTAACATCCAACACCCATATCCCCATGGCCGGCAAGCAGTAGGTGATAAGTCTGCAGGCCCAAGTTTTGTCATGGAGCTTACAGCCCAAACTGTCAGTCATCTAATTTCTGCCATAGGAGGCTCTAACTCTAGTCTATATAAACTGTCAAAAAATTCTCCACAGACAATCTATTGATCCAGTAGACTTTTATTCAGCAATTCATGAATCAGGTAGCATGCAATCTGGAAGACAGAAAGAAGCTCTGATGAGCTGTACAAGGTGAGAGGCTTTTATAGACCAAAATGAACAGGACAAATGAATTTATACTGGGTATTTGATGATTGGTTAAAGCAAGGTTATTTTTCATTATATGGAGCAAAGGGAGTCTTTGAACCAGGTAAGGTAAATTTGAACCAGGTCAGGTAACTTGTGCTGAGTAGGAAAGCGCTGATTGGTTGACATAGGTCTTCCTTTTCTGGGAGAACTCAGCATAGAAATTTAGGTAAATTTAGGTTTGCTGATGTGAGGCTTAGCGTGAACAACTCAGATTACTTTAACACTACTGTCTTACATGCATACTTTGGCTTCTTTGGCTCTAGAAATCAGGCTCTGCTCTCAGAGTGCCCTATAAGATGCTAGAGCCTACTTCCAGCCAAGATGGAGGCGTAGCTGGACATGCTGTGCCTCCTCTCACAACCAAGATTAAGGACAACAAAAATATAGAATTAAAAAAAAAGAAAACCCAACAAGGACAGAGAGAAAATTGAATTTTGCGGGAGTCCAACAACAATGATTCATCCAGACTGGTAAGAGGGGTGGAGTCAACGGCTGGCGTAGTGAATTGCAGCAGGATAAGCCGGTGGTGGTCCTGGGCACACAGTCACTCCAAGTGCACAGGTGGTGGCATTGCTGAATGCGGGGAGGCCAGGAGGGGCGCACAAGGTGGCAGACCATGGACACACATTCGCACACAGATAAACCAGGCAAAAACAAGCAACAAGACAGACTGTGCGATGCAGGGCCCCAGCGCTAGGAAGTGAAGCTTAAAAGCACCCATTGAAAATACTTGCAGGGGCTGTGGTGCCAGGAAGGAGTCCCAGCCTCAGAGGAGAGTTCGTTGGGGAGACCCACGGGGTCCTGGAGCATGTGCAGGCCCACCCACATGGAAATCAGCACCAGAAGGGCCCAATTGGTAAAGAAAAGAGGCTGAAGGGACTGGAATCTGTGAGACAACACGGAGCAAGCACCATTGTTCCCTCTTGGACCCCGCCCCCACATCCAGCATCACAACCCAGCCACTGGGCTGCCCTGCCCTGGTGAATGCCTAAGGCTCCCCTGTCACTACATAACAGCTGCGATCAGACAAAAACAAACAAACAAACAAACAAAAAAAAACAAGGATGGCTCAAAAGGGAGAACAGACTGGGCCCCAGAGCTAATTCATCTGAGCGACCAGGAGGTGGTCAACCTATCAGATGCTGAGCTAATAGCACTGGTCAACCTATCAGAAGCACAGTTCAAAGCTCTGGTGATTAGGAACCTCACAGAATTGGCTGATTTTGGTTGCAAATTAGAGGAACAAATGGAGGCTACAATAAGTGAAATGAAGAAAAATGTACAGGAAACCAATAGTGATGGGAGGAAAACTTGGACTAAAATCAATGGAGTGGACCAGAAGGAAGAAATAGACAACAGAAAAGAATGAAGAAACAGGAATTCAAAAAAAAAAAAAAAATGAGGAGAGGTTTAGGAACCTCCAGGACATCTTGAAATGTCCCAACATCCAAATTATAGGGGTACCAGAAGGGGAAGAAGAAAAGCAACAAGTGGAAAACTT
>PVKU01002148.1:0-142443 GCA_004027475.1 Anoura caudifer | reverse complement strand
CACACCAAGGCACATCATAATTACATTAGCCAAGATTAAAGTGAAGGAGAAAATTCTAGAAGCAGCAAGGGATAAGGGGACAGTTACCCACAAAGGAATTCCCATCAGACTGTCAGCGGATTTCTCAAAAGAGACCTTGCAGGCAAGAAGGGGCTGGAAAGAAGTATTCCAAGTCATGAAAGGCAAGGACCTACATCTAAGATTGCTCTATCCAGCAAAGCTGTCATTTAGAATGGAAGGGAAGATAAAGTGCTTCTCAGACAAGGTCAAGATAAAGGAGTTCATCATCACCAAGCCCTTATTATATGAAATGTTAAAGGGACTTATCTAAGAAAAAGAAGATAAAAAATATGAACAGTAAAAAAACAGCAAACTCACAGATATTAACAACCACACCTAAAACAAAAACAAACTAAGCGAACAACTAGACCAGGAACACAGAAATGGAGATCACATGGAGGGTTTGCAACAGGGGAGTGGGAGGAAGACAGAGAAAGGAAAGGCACAGAGAATAAGTAGCATTGATGGTAGGTAGAAAATAGACAGGGGGAGGGCAAGAATAGTGTAGGAAAAGTAGAAGCTAAAGAACTTATGAAACATGGACATGAACTAAAGGGGGGAATGTGGGTGGGATGGGGTGTGAAGGGTGGAGGAGAATGAAGGGGGAAAATGGGAAAACTGTAATAGCATAATCAATAAAATATAATTTTAAAAAAAGATGCTAGAGCCTGGTATAGACTTGGATCAGAAGAAGGCAGCAAAAAATATGATATGGGCATAGACTTTCTCCATCACTCCAAACTGTGCTTCTCCCCATCTTCCCAGGAATAATCACTTTGTGAACCCAAAATTTAATTTGTCATGGCATGTGGTTGTAGTCCATGAGGGAGCTCCAGGTAGTGAACTGGTCAACAGCCCAATTCAAATGATTTTCAGGGACAACTAATTCCTCAGGTCTGAGCATGGTGGGTCTCTTTCCCTATGTACCAGGAAGCCTATTGAGTCATCACTTTCCCAGTGCCCAAACCATTCAGCTCAGGACAGAGCTGCCTTCCTTTGTGTGTCACACTGAGTGAGAAGGAAACCTGAGAACACCCTTGAAGAATCAGTCTGGAGCCCTGGAGATGGGGCAGGAGTTGGCTAAGCAGATGCAGAAGATCTCTTTGATGAGTATTAGTGGGAGTTTTTTTAAGACATCCGTGCTCTGCACTCTTGTTTTTTCCAATTTCATGTGACATATAGCAAAATATTCTTTCTGTCAACCATTAGATGAAAAAATATAATGAAAAGTATTTTTAATTAGGAGTTAAAAATCTTGATTCTAATCTGTTGACCACTTGCTCCTAGCAATGCTGTTTTGGGCAAATCACAGGACAATTGAGCTTCAGTTTATGTATGGAAGGATCCTCTGGTAATTCTGGTTTTAAAAAAAAGATCCAATACAGAACAGGCTATCCCACAAAGCATTCAGACCCATGGTCAAATGCGCAGCTGCAATAATCTATCCTTTTATTCATCCACACATTTATTGCCCAATTAAGCACATACCAAGAACACCATTCTGTGAATTCAAACAATAATTAATGATCCTATAATCAATAAACTCATAATTTAGTAAACTATATTTACTTAAATGGAATTATAGACTCCAAAGGTTGTAATATGTGCAAGAGATGGAAGTTTTTTGTTTTTTTTTTTTATTCAAAATCTTACTAATAGTTCGATAGGATGCATTACTTAACCCTAATGGGTTTTGGTTTTCTTCTTTATAAAATAAGATTATATAGTCTCTAATGAATAGAGTAATTATTAGGGTTAAATAAAATAATCCATTCAGAACAGTTTGTGCTTGGCATATAGTGAGAGCTCAATAAATGTTATCAGTTATTACCACTATTGTTGGTTTTTATTTTAACTGTTATTGCTACCTTTATAACTCCATGGTGTACAAGGCCCTGAGACAGATGCTGTCAGGGATTAGTAAGCATCTGTCATATTACTTGATCTCAACTATCTCCAGTTGCGTAGAAGCAAGCAAAAATGTACAAACAAGTACAAATTAGAACACATATAAAAGGCAAGATAGCTTAAGGAAATATCACAAAAATGAGACAATACAAAATTGCAAAGTGGAGATCTGAGTTGCTCAGGAAAGGCTCATCTAGGTCCAAGCATTGCAGTGGGATTTCCCATGAGGTGCTGTGGCTATGTACTGTTGCACAGGCTGCACCCTACCCAGCTGTACAAGTGTCATTCATACTCAAGTATAAAGGACTATATGGAGGTATGTAATGTAGTCCTGGGAAGAAAATTAACATTAATAAATTAGATGGAGAAACAAAGTATTTCTGAGGGCACAAAGCATAGACTAATCTCCACCTGCTCATGGTCCATTAATCTATACTGATGAGAAGAGATGCTTCCAGACTGGAATCTGCTCACACTACTTAGGTCTCCTACATTACTCTGCCTTCCAGTAGCCACAAATCATTATTAGCAGAATAGATTCATACCTAAAATCTGTAAGTCTTATTACCATTTTTCTGGCCATGAAGGAGGAGTAATATACATCAGATTTTGACCCTGCTTCTATGAACCTCATAAAGTCCATAAATTCTGTAAGATCTATGATATAAGATCTATGATGTTTTCACATATTTGACTGGCAATATCATCAAGTCTAACCTTTTAAGTTCTGTAAAGGACCTAACATTTACCAATAAATCATGCAAATACATAACATTTCTAGAACATTAGGAATATAACTCTATTTACAAGAAAACATTTCCCGTGATGATACCATTCAGAGGTAATCATAAATAATTGTTTTAGCGCATAGCGTTCCAACAAGTTTAGACTTTTCGTGTGGAATGTATGAACTTAGTATGAACCACGACATTGAAAGCAGGGCTCATGGGTCCAGAGCAAAGCACAGTTGTCCTTGCCTCCCACAGCTCCCCTGCTCTGCTCTGGCTCCCAACTTGCTAACTAATGCTTTTCCTAATTTAGCTCTGGCTTGCCAGGGGGTCCACTCTACCTGGGGAAGGTGAAGGACTGTCTACTTGCCTGCTCAGGGACTTCTTGCACTGGTCTCAGGACAGCTTCAACCAGTTTTTCTCATATGTGGCCCTTAGTTAGTCCACAGGACCTAATAGCTCATATGTTGTCTCAGCATGCTCGAGAGAGCAGGGCATTCAGATGCCTCTTTGACCAGACTCCTAGGACAAAAATCGTTTTCTCCTCCATCTCTCTCCTGCCCTTCCTGTATTTTCCATGTCAGTGAGGGACATCCAGTGTTATGGAATGATTCTAGATTATTTGATTATTTCCTTTATAAATTCTGCAAGTGGTGACTTGTCTCACACATTATCTGTTATCCATTATATCAACACCCTAAATCAAATCTGAGGTAGGAAGAATTAAATGCTAACATCTTGTTACATAATAATACTTATTTTATTTACAAAGTTGACATCATTCTATATATATTTTGTAATATGCTTTTTCTCTTTATATAGTGTGACCCTTTTCCCACAACAATGTCATTTTATGTTGTGCTAAACTATTACTTCAAAACGTGTAATATTCTGAGCATGTAATATAAAATATTTTACTAAGCATGTAGGCTGGGTTATATAATGTGCTTTTTATGATTACAAAGATTGACAAGCATTATGAATAATTCTCTTCCTTGAGGTAAGGATTATTTCTTAAGGATACATGTCTAGACTTTTGATACACTTGAGTAAATTTTCTTCAAGAAAAGTTACATCAATTAACATTTCCATGAATACAATATGAAAACCAAACAGTATTTTATACTTGTTAATTTTATTGGGAAAATTATTTCACTAATATTTTCAATAGATATTTTATTAGCAGCAAAATTAAATATTTGTATTTGTATATTGATCAGTTTCATTACTACTTTTATAATTTTTAAAAACTCTTTATTTACTTAATCTTGTAATTTTTGTCTCCTTTAAGGAAGTTTATTACTTTGAGGATAATAAATTGTGTACTATGATATATATTGTTATTTTTCCAGATTGTTCTTTGATTCATTTTTATCATATTTTTTGAAACATATGGAAGTTTTATCTTGTATGTAATCAATCTATCAGTTATTTTAGAAAAAAAGCTCATATGTGTTAATACTTAGGATTACTTCACCATAAAATAAAATAAATATTTTACAAATTTTTCTATTAATTTTTTATTATGTATACAATGTATTATTATTTATCATGCTTATACATATGGTTATATATAGTCTTAACCTATTTGAAATGTATACTAGCATGTACTTTGAAATAAGAATAATATCTTTAAAAATAGAGCTATTTTTTGTCACTGCAAATTTATAAAAATAAATAAAATGTAAAGATAATTCATTTCTTTTCAACGTGACTTAATATATCCTAGGAATGTGATACTTTTAACCACAATATAAAAATAATCAATTTTTCCCTGTTAATATAGCTTACACTTTTTATAATTTTTCTCATTTTAAATTCTATATTTTACTATATATTTTATTTATTTTTTAAATTATTTTATTGTTGTTCAATTACAGTTGTCTACAGTTGTCCCCCCCACCACGCCCCACCACCCCAGCCAAATGCACCTCCCTCCCTTGTTTCCACCCTCCCCTGTGGTTTTGTCCAAGTGTCCTTTACAGTAGTTCCTGAAAGCCCTTTCCCCCATTGTCCCCTCCCTCCTCCCCTCTGGTTGTTGTTAGATTGTTCTTGATTTCAATGTCTCTGGTTATATTTTCCTGGCTTTTTTCTTTTGTTGATTGTGTTCTAGTTAAAGGTGAGATCATGTGGTATTTGTCCCTCACTGTGTGGCTTATTTCACTTAGCATAGTGCTCTCCAGTTCTATCCATACTGTAGCAAAGAGAAGGAGTTCCCTCTTTCTCTCTGCTGCATAGTATTCTATTGTGTAAATATACCATGGTTTTTTGATCCACTCATTGACTGATGGGCACTTAGGTTGCTTCCAGCAATTGGCTGTTGTAAATTGTGTTGTTATGAATACAGGGGTGCATAGGATCTTTCAAACTGATGTTTCAGAGTTCTTATAGTGTAGTCCCAGCAGTGGTGTTGCCAGGTCAAAAGGCAGTTCCATTTTTATTTTTCTGAAGAAATTCCATACTATTTTCCACAGTGGCTGTACCAATCTATAATCCTACCAACAGTGCACTAGGGCTCCCTTTTCTCCATGTCCTCTCCAACACTTGTTTGTTGATTTGTTTTTGATGGCCATTCTGACAGGTGTAAAGTGGTATCTCGTGGTTTTAATTAGCATCTCTCTATGGCTAGTGATGCTGAGCATCTTTTCATATATCTCTGGGTCCTCTGTATGTCCCCTTTAAAGAAGTGTCTTTTCAAGTCTTTTGCCCATTTTTTAATTGTTTTTTTTTTCTTTTTTGTCTTCCTGGAGTGGAGTTGTATGTGTTCTTTATACATTTTGAAGATCAAACCCTTGTCTGAGATATCATTGGCAAATATGTTCTTCCATATAGTTGGTTCCCTTTTCATTTTAATGCTGTTTTCTTTGGCCATGCAGAAGCTTTTTAATTTGCTGAAGCCCTATTTGTTTATTCTTTCCTTTATATTTTTTGCTTTAGGGGACATATCAGTGAAGATATTGCTGCATGGAATGTCTGAAAATTTCCTGCCCATGTTTTCCTGTAGGACTTTTATGGTGCCGTGACTTATACTTAAGTCTTTTATCCACCTTGAATTTATTTTTGTGTATGGTGTAAGTTGGTGATCTAGTTTCCTTTTTTTTTTCTTTTTTTTCCTTTTTTTTTTTGCATGTAGCTGTCCAGACCTCCCAACCCCATTTGCTGAAGAGGTTATTTTTACTCCATTTTATGCTTCTTCCCCCTTTGTCAAATATTAATTGACCATAGAGTCTTGGGTTTATTTCTGGGATCTCTGTTATATTCCACTGGTCCATGTGCCTGTTTTTATGCCAGTACCAGTCTGTTTTGATTACAGTGGCCTTATAATACAGTTTGGTATCAGGTATTATAATCCCCCTACTTTGTTCTTCTTTCTCAAAATTGCTGCAGCTATTTGGGATTGTTTATGGTTCCATATAAATTTCTGAAATGTTTGTTCTAGAACTGTGAAATATGTCATTGGTACTTTAATGGGGATTGCATTGAATCTAAAAATCACTTTGGGTAGTATGGATATTTTGATGATGTTAATTTTTTCAATCCATTAGCATGGTACATACTTCCATTTGTTTGTGTCTTCCTTAATTTTTTTCAGTGTTGTGTAATTTTCTGAGTACAGATCTTTTACCTCCTTGGTTAGGTTTATTCCTAGGTACTTAATTTTTCTTGTTGCTATACCAAATGGCATTTTCTTCCAGATTTCTGATTCTGATATTTCATTGTTGGTGTACAAAAATGCCTCAATTTCTGAATATTGACTTTGCATCCCACTGTTTTGCCAAATTCACTTATTACTTTGAGTAGTTTTTTTTGCAGAGTCTATAGATTTTTCTGTGTATACTATCATGTCATTTGCAAACAATGACAGTTTTGTTTCCTCCTTTCCAATTTGGATGCCTTTTTTTTTTTTTTTGTCTAATTGCTGTGGCTAGGACTTCCAATATCATGATGAATAGGAGTAGTAAAGAGGACATCCTTGTCTTGTTCCTGTTCTTAGTGAGAAACTTCTAAGTTTTCACCCATTGAGTATGAAGTTGGCTGTAGGTCTTTCAAATATGGGCTTTATTATGTTGAAGAATACTCCTTCTATTCTCACTCTGCTAAGCGTTTTTATCATAAATGGGTGCTGTAACTTATCAAATGCTTTTTCTGCATCTGTTGATATGATCATGTTCTTTTTCACTTTCCTTTTCTTTATGTGATGTATTATGTTTATTGATTTGCAAATATTGTACCATCTTCGCATCCATGGGTTGAATCCTGTTTGATTATGCTGTATGATCTTTTCAACATATTGCTGTGTGCAGTTTGCCAATATTTTGTTGAGGATTTTAGTGTCCATGTTCATCAGCAATATTGACCTGAGGTTTTCTTTCTTTGTAGTGTCTTTATCTGGTTTTGGGATTAAAATGATGCTGGCTTCATAAAAAGAGTTTGGGAGTCTTCCATCTTCTTGAATTTTTTGAAGTACTCTATGAAGGATGGGGGTTAGCTTTTCCTTAAATGCTTTGTAAAATTCTCCTGTGAAACCATCTGGTCCAGGGCTTTTGTGTGCCAGGAATTTCTGGATTACTGCTTCAATTTTATACCTGCTGTTATTGGTCTGTTTAGGCTTTCTCCTTCTTCATTGAGTTTTGGAAGATTATATTTTTCTAGAAATTTGTCCATTTTACCTAGGTTTTCAAATTTCTTGGCATACAGTTCTTTGTAGTAATTTCTTACAGTCCCTTGTTTGTCTGTGGTATCAGTTGTAATCTCTCCACTATCATTTATGATTGTGTTTATTTGGGTCTTCTCTCTATTTTTCTTGATGAGCCTGCTTAAAGCCTTGTTGATTTTTTAAATGTTTTCAAAGAATCAGCTCCTGGATTCATTGATCCTTAGAATTGTGCTTTTAGTCTCTATGTCCTTTAATTCTACTCTGATCTTGGTTATTTCCTTCTTTCTACTTGCTCTGGGCTGTCTTTGTTGTTGTTCCTACAGTTGTTGTAGGTGTAGGGTTAGGTTGTTTATTTGAAATCTTTCTATCTTTTTTAGACAGGTGTATATTGCTATGAACTTCCCTCTGAGGACTGCTTTCACTGTGTCCCATAAATTTTGGATTGTTGTGAGTTCATTTTCATTTGTTTCCAGAAAGTTTTTGATTTCTTCCTCGATCTCATTCTTGACCCACTCATTGTTTAATAGTGTGCTATTCAATCTCCATTAGTTCTGAGTGTTTTGGGTTTTTTTCCTTGAGATTGGTTTCTAGTTTCAGACCCTTGTGGTTGGAGAAAATGCTTAATATGATTTCAATTTTCTTGAATTTGTTGAGGCTTGTTTTGTGTCCTATCATGTGGTCTATCTTTGAAAATATTCCATATGCATTTGCAAAGAATGTGTATTTACCTTCTTTGGGATGAAAGGCTATATGTATCATTTAAGTCCTCTTGACCTAGGGCATTGTTCAATGCCACAATATCTTTGTCGATATTTTGTTTGGAAGATCTATTTTTGACAGTGGGGTGTTAAAATCCCTTACTATAATTGTGCTGCTGTCAATATATTTCTTGAAATCCTCCAAGATTTTCTTTCTATAGTAGGGTGCTCCTATGTTGGGTGCATATGTATTTACAATATTTATGTCTTCTTGGTGGATTCTTCCTTTGGGTATCATGAAGTGTCCTTCTGGGTCTCTCTTTATGGCCCTTTGTTTAAAGTCTATTTTGTCTGCTACAAGTACTGCTACCCCAGCTTTTTTTTTTTCCTGTCCATATGCTTGGAAAATTTGTTTCCAGCCCTTCACTTTGAGTCTGTGTAGGTCTTTTGTCCTGAGGTGGGTCTCTTGTAGGAATCATATGTGTGAGTCATGCTTTCTTATCCATTCAGCTATTCTATGTCTTTTGATTGGAGCATTTAATACACTTACATTTAAGGTTATTATTGAGAAGTACTTATTCATTGCCATTTTCATACCTGTGTTCCTCTGTCTCTCATGCTTGTCCTATCTTTTCTTAAAGCAGTCCCTTTAGCATTTCTTGCAGAACTGGTTTGGTGTAGGTGTATTCTTTTAGACTTCTTTTGTCTGGGAAGCTCCTTTGCCTTCTATCTTGATAGAAAGCCTTGCTGGGTAAGTAGTCTTGGTTGCACGCCTCTGGTTGTCATTACTTGGAATATTTCTTGCCATTCTCTTCTGGCTTGGAGCATTTCCATTGAGAAGTCAGTTGCTAACCTAATTGGGGCTCCTTTGTATATTGCTTCCTTTTTCTCCCTTGCTGCCTTTAAGATTTTCTCTTTGTCTTGGAATTTTGCCATTTTAATGATGATGTGTCTTGAAGTGGGCCTCTTTGTGTTCCTCTTGATTGGGACTCTGTGTTTCCTGGATTTGTGTGACTTTTTCCCTCATCAAATTAGGGAAGTTTTCCAACATTACTTTTTCAAATAGGTTTTCTATCCCTTGCTCTTCTTCCTCTCCTTCTGGTATCCCTATTATACGGATATTATTATGTTTCATATTTTCTTGCATATCTCTTAATCCCTTTTCATTCTTTCTGAGCCTCTTTTCCTTTTCTTGATCTTTCTGGGTGTTTTTTTCTACTTTGTCCTCCAGCTTGCTGATGCAATCTTCTGCTTCATTGATCCTGCTTTAGATTCCTTCTAGTGTGTTCTTCAGTTCAGAAATTGTATCTTTCATTTCCTCTTGGCCCTTGTTGATAGTTTCTAGTTCCTTTTTCATGTTGATATAGTTTGCAGTGATTTCATTGTAGTTTCCCTGTAGTTTCTGGTAATTCTCTGTGAGCTCATTGTGCTTCCTGATAATCATTGCTTTGAGCTCAATATCTGATAATTGACTTACCTCAATTTTATTTAGCGTTCTTTCTAAAGCTTCCTTCTTTTTTTTCATTTGGGGATTGTTTCTTTGTCTTTGCATTGTTTGTGAAACTCTTCTTGTTAGCCTGTCCTTCTTAAATTGATTTGTTCTGACCTGGGTTTATGGCGTGAACTTCTATGGTAGAAGACATGTAAGATTTTGTAATGCAGTCTCCTTGATCTCCTGAGCTCGCTGGTCTTGGGCTGTCATTTATATTGGCTGTCTGTATGTCTTTGGGTTTTGATTGTTGTTGACTCTTTCTTTGGTGGGTCTTTCCATCCATCTAGTTAACTTTGCGTGTCACTACATCCATCACATCTTGTATTCTGTTGTATAGATGTGGACAGGTTGTGTTCAAGCTGTTTTTTGTCTGTATGTGGTTATGACGTTTCTTTCTCACTATTGTTCAGTTGTTTCTTCTGGGTTATTTCTCCACCATTTAGCTGTATTTCCAGATTGGTCCTGGGTTGAGGTTAGTGTGGCTTCCACTCCCTCCTTCACCTTTTTCCTTTGTTATCTGTTGGTGATTCCTTTATTGGTGGGTTTCCTCTTCTGGAAGGTATACTGGTGTTCACAGCTCCCACCTACTCATCTGATTTTTCAATGTCCTCTACACTTGTTGGCCTCCCTTTGCCATATATGCTAGTATGCCATTGGCTGTTCACTCTGTTCCTCAGAAGATCAGCTAGATGTTTCACCCATGTGCAGGGGGAAGTGGACTCTGCTCCCACCTATCATACCGCCATCTTTCCTCGGAATTACTGACCTCCAATGGCAGTTATTGGCTGTGTAGTCTCATACAAGTCACTGACACCTTCAGAACTTCAGTTTCCAAGGCAAAAAATAAAGTTACTTTTAATTTTAATATTTAAGTATGGTTGGTATATAATATTATATTAGCTATATTAGTTTCAGGTATACAATATAGTGATTCAACATTTAATACATTACAATGTAGTCATCCTACTAATTCTGGTAATCATCTGTCACCATGCAGACTGATCACAGTATTATTAACTATATTCCTCTTCACCTTTTTCACCCATCCTCTACACCACCTTCCCCTGTGGTAAAAATACCTTTGTTCTCTTTCTATAATTCTCCCAACAGAATTTACTGAATTAATGCTCTGAACTTCACTCATTGATATAAAAAGAGATCTTAATCACATACTCCATAATTATACATATGTAGTACTGTTTGTGGACTTTCAATTCTATAGGTAAATGCCATAAGAAATTTATAACATCTTTGACTCTTGGTAATGTTATTTCCATATATTTTTAAAAGATTGTGTTTTCATTGATTAATGATGTTTTAACAATGTACATGTAGAATTTGTTACACATATTTTAGAACACCTGTTGAAAAACAAGTTTTTTATAATACTTAATAAAATGTAGGATATAAAACAATATATATTGTGTGAATAAAGCAACCATATGACTTATCACCTAATCTACAATAAAGAGTAAAAGAGATATAAATAAGCACAATGACAAAAGAAATGTGAAGCAGGTTACCCAAATTTGTAAAATATATATATTTACACTTAACACATGTGCTTTTATTTATTCATTTTTACTTATTTATTTTTTAGAGAGGGAGGAAGAGAGAAAGGGGGAAAGAAATATAAATATATGAGAGAAACATCGATCAGTTGACTCTCATTTGCCTCTCACACACCCCCAACCAGGGATCTGGCCCACAATCTAGGCATGTGCCCTAAGGTGGGAATCAAACTGGCAACCCTTCATTTCACAGGCCAGCACTGAATCCACTGAGTCACACCAGCTAGGGCAAATACATGTATTTTTAAAAAATAACTTGAAGATGTGGCTAGTGTAGCTCAGTGGATTGAGTACCAGCCTGCAAATCAAAGGGTCACCTATTCTATTCCCAGTCTAGGGCATCTGCCTGGGTTGTGGGCCAAGTCCCTGGTCAGGGGCACACAAGAGGCAACCACACATTGATGTTTGTTTCCCTCTCTCTCTCCCTCCCTTCTCCTCTGTCTAAAAATAAATAAATAAAATCTTTTTAAAAATTGAAAGAAATATGCAAAATGCAGTACACAAAATTTTCTTGTTAATATATTTCTGTATTTTCCTAATTTCCTACAACATATATTAATTTAATAGTTATTAAAAGAATGACAATAATAACAAACTTTTTGGTGGTTACAGTGTGCAAGGCAGTGCATTAAGCATTTTACAAATAATCTTCATATGCATCTATGAAGCATTTACAATAAAAACCCCTTTTAATGATAGATAAATTGAGACAAGTAAAATTATGTGCAAATATACATTTAATAAGTGGTAGGGACAGAATTTGAACCCTATAGGTTATATAGTATAAAAAAGAAAAATGAAACTTTTAAAGTTGACAGTAATTCTTTCTCATAGAATTCTAATTATGTTTCCTCACATTGGTCCCCTTCCTTTGAGCATCATTATTTTTCTATGTGACTTTCCAGACTCTGGCTGCATTGGAGTTTGAGGTGTCTTCTGACAGACTGTGTGGGGATGGGTCCATGTACAAAACTCTGGGCCAGTATGAAGGAAAGAGAATAGTCTGGTTTTATGTAGTTTAATCTTTTTGATTGCCACTTTAGTCTCTGGCAGAATAGGGAAGGTTCAAAGCCAGGTGTGTAAGGGAGGCCCACCATGGTGCTAAGTGAGCATGTCCTGCTGTGGTTTTCTGTGTTCATTTTGGGAATCAGAAGTTTGCTATTGTTAAGCCTCCACTCTGTCCATGAAGTGACTCCTTCCTGAAGAAATCCTAGCTATGCTCTTGCTCTCTGCCTACAAAGCACCTACAGCTGTGATTGATATGAGCTACAGCTTGAGCAGCCTGGCTGGCTACCTGCTTAGGGAGGCCTCCAGCTCATAATGGTTGCTCAGGTTCCACCTCTTCCTCACTACCCTTCAGGGATCCTAACAGAGGTCTTACCAGTCAGAAAAGCTGTTTGAAGCCAGCATTGGTTTAGTCCTCTATATATCTTCATTTTATATATAGAATATTTTTCATTTTACTTCTCCATTCATATTTGGCTTGTTATTTGAGCATGCAGATAGCACTTCCCACCACCCACATGATTCACACATTGATGTAACTTTCTCCAGTATCCGTAATTTATTTTTCATTTTCATTAAAAATCTATGAGGGACCAATCTTTTATGAGTATTGCAATGGCTCTTTCATCTGGAAGTTTATACATGGTACACTTTTGAATGAGTATAGTGAAGACTTGAAAAAAAATGATGGAAAATTTGGCCAGAAACCTTATGATTAAAAGAAAAGAAACAATAACCACAAGACTAAATTGGCTTTCACCCAAGAGTGTACAAGACGTCTGAATTACTCTGTTCATGGCTCTTTGGGGTTCTTGGTTATATTCCATTTTGGATAAATTTCAATCACATCTAATGATATTACATGTATCACTATATTGTTATTACTACTTTCTACAAAATACAGAAAAAGAAACATAATGATTTTCACCCACGTTAATAAGACTCTGAAATCCATCTATTTATTTACATTCTGTGTCCATGAGCTGTTATGTTTTGCAGATAAGTATCAGAATTACTGGGGTTTTTTTTTTTAGTGTTCTATATGATGCTGGTACTAGGAGTCAACCAACACATTGCTGTATGAAATGAAACAGAATGATTTGAGCGATTATCATCTTCATTTCTAATTTGTTACTACTATCACTCTTTCAGTATTTGTGTAATTAAAAAATTGGATATACAAAATATAAATAACCCTTCATTATGTGGATTATAAAAGTAAGCCCAGAGAAATACAAAAACTTAACACATTACTAGTAGTAATCAGAGGCACAGGATTATGGTTTTTTTCTATATGTTCAAGTTATGTTCAGAATTCCAACAGAAACATTTATATGGAACGAGGACATACTGTGTCAGACATTGTGCTGGGCTTCTATCCACACTTCCTCCTTTATATCCACTCTTAGTCATGTTCATTCTATATTTGAGGAATCTGAAATTTGGAGAATTTAATTAACCCACCACAATTACTCTATTTCTAGGAATTTAAATTCAAATCTCATGATTCTGCACTTTAACTTTCCGTACGTGTTGCTGGGGTCAATAAAATGTCTGTGGTTTTATATTTAAGCCAAGAAACTGGCATTTCAAGGTCAGAGTTGCATGGAGAGTATTGTTTTGGAATAATTGTTACAAGAAGAGAATTCTTATGTGTATATATGTGTGTATTTATTTATATACTTGTACTTACTAATTGATTTGTTTATTTTTCATGAGGAGTTCAGAGCAAGGCATTCTCCATTATTTCTTAAAGTGAATATATTTTTTTAATTATTGAATTTATTGGAGTGACATTGATTGAAATGAGTATGTTAATGTGCTGGTTGTATGGTTAAAAATTCAACTTAAAATCAGTGAAAAGATAGGGTATAATGAATATGGTTTGAGATAAAATGATTGTACTAAACCATACAGTGAAAGGTAGATAATCTAGTTCCTGACACACAATAGGTACTTGATAAAACTGTGAGTAGTTAAAATGAATTTTTGATCATCTGTTTTGTACGAGAATACATTTTTGAGAAAAGGTACCGGATCTTTTACATTTTTGCCTCCCTTAAATTTTCATTCTCATCTTATGAATAAGTTTTAACTATTCAGTTGGATTCATTGGTATCTCCACTGTCTGTTTCTTTGTAAACTTGAAAACTTCAGTCCCTTTGGAGAACTTCTGTGAGATAATTAATGTGGAATTTATCTAACAGATAAACCCTTGATTCCCACTGCCTTTAAAACCCCGAGGAAATTATCAAATATTCAGTGTTTTCTGATTTCTTGTCTTTGCAGCAACATTCTGTGATTATACCTATAGGAACTTTCCAAATACTGGGCATAACCCACATCAATGATCAGGTGTGGAGTCCACACACAGTAAGAGTGTTTTGCAGATAATCTGTAACTGCTGCCCCTCAGTTAAGATGAATAATGAGATTTAAAACTCAAATAAACATTTTTATAACATAAGCCAATTAAGATACAAGTGACAGCTCATGCAATAAAATGCTGGGTCCATTGACATATGTTACATTTATTCTATCATTTAACTCTAACAAATACAGACAAAATAGTTATTACTCTCACTATTTATTTTTGAATAGCATGAATATGATTAAGAGGGTAAGATCTATATGAAGAAAAACTATGGAGATTTATTGTAGAAAAGAAGGCATAACTTGAAATACATACTATCATATAATATGCTTCATGTTTTGTAAAATGGCATTTTTAAAAATATATTTCACTGTAGTTCCAAATAACATCCTCACACTGTGTGTTAAATCCTTGTTAGTCTGCCTTTGTGTTGTTTGTGTTTTATATGGAACTTAATCAACAGATTATTGGGGAAAAACTAGATTCTACAGGAGAACAGGGATTGTGTTGAGTTTGGTTACTACTGCATCCAAAGCACCTACAATGCTTCCATCATATCAGACATTCAAATATATCCTGATTGAATGAGTGAAATAGAGATTTGTCTAAGGTAACTAACATGTTTTACTACTTCTCATTTTTAAACATTTTTAGTTTAAATGTTAGTTCATTTACTTCAAAACTTGTTGAATATTAATAAAGCCTATGGCTTTGCTGTGCTAAGGACAATAAATATAGAAGCAATATTTTATCTTAAAGTACTATTTTTAGTTTAATTTCATTTTTGAATAGTAATACAACCACATGGTTTACCACACACAATATCAAAGCTTATGGTAAAAGTCTTTTACCTCCATCCCCCATTTACCCAGTTCTTCTTTCACAGGCAATCAATATTGTCAGTTTCTTATGAAACTTTATAGCCCTGGCCAATGTGGCTCAGTTGGTTGGGCATCATCCCACAGACCTAAAGGTTGCAGTTTTGATTCCTAGTTGAGCGCATGTGTATTTCATGTTCAGTTCCTGGTTGGGGTGCCTACAAAAAGCCACTGATAGATGTTTCTCTCCCTTTCTTTCTCTGTCCCTTCCCTCTCTCTAAAATCAATAAATATGTTTTAAAGTAAGGATTAAAATAATTATAGAGTATTTTATAATATGTTTCTAGAGGAAATTAAATAATATATTTACTATATATTAATATATAAATAGTATATTTATAAAAGCAAAATGAACAAAAATATCCCCTTTCCTTTTTATGTAAGCAACAGCTCATAACACTCAGTGCTCCACACCTTGCTTCCTCAAGTCATTTTATTCAATATACATCGAGTGTTTTCATTCTTTTTACAATAGCACAGATTTCTTTTTACTTGATTGCACATAACATAATGTAACATAACAACTCATCTGTGGAATTGCAATAAGATTATTTGCCATTTATGGTCTGCTATTTTAAACAATTTGTAAGATGAACTCCTGGAAGTGGAATATCTGCATCATATATACCATATATACCTTTGTAGATTTTGGGGTTGTGCTAATTGTCAGTTGTAGAGTAGTACCAATTTAAACTCTCAAAGCTTCTCCAAACTCTCTTATTTGTTCAAGATCTCCTCAACATAACACATTGTTTTTATCAAATTAATTCATCTTTGTTCAAACTGGAAGCTGAACAATGCTACCTCATAGTTTTTAATTTAATTTTTTATGACAAGTGATATGGAGCATCTTTGCACATGTTGAAGATCTCTTTATATTTCCTTTCCTCTGAACTCTCAATATTCCTTTTCTGGTTTTCTGTTCAGTTATTGATCATTTTTTTCATGACCTGTAGGAGCTGTTTATATATCAAAGAATTTAACCCTTTGATTTTGATGTGAGGTTCAAATAGTTTTTCTGTTTTCACTATTGTATTTTGTCTTTAAAAATATTAATTTCTGCCAAGCAAGAAACCACTCTTTTTTCTCTTCCTTTCTTCTTTTCTTCCTTCCTTCCTCCTTTTCTTCCTCAATTTATTTCTCCCTTCCTTTCTTCCATATAAGTTTTTGGATTATTTGTACTAGTTCTGTAAGATACACTGTTTGGTATCTTGGTAGGAATTCCACTGAATCTACAGATTGCTTTGGAAAATATGGACACTGTAATGATGTTAATTCTTCCTATCCATGAACATGGTATATGCTTCCACTTATTTATATCTACTTCAATTTCTTTTTTCAGTGTCATATAATTTTCTGGGTATAGATCATTTACCTCCTTGGTTAAATTTATTCCTAGGTTTACTATTTTTTCATGCAATTAAGAATGCAATTATTTTTTGTGGGGGTTTGTTAGATTCTCTCTCTGATCATTCATTATTGTTATATGAAAATGCAACTGATATTTGAATATTTGTTTTGTATCTAGTACTTTACTGAATTCATTTATCAGTTCTAGTGGTTTCTTGAGGGAATTTTTAGGGTTATCTATATATAGTACCATTTCATATGCAAATAATGACAATTTTAATTCTTCCTTTTTTAATTTGGATAACTTTTTATTTCTTCTTCTTGTGTGATTTCCATGGCTAGAGCTTCTAGTATTCTGTTGAATAACAATGTTGAAAGTGGACATTCTTGTCTTGTTCCTGATCTTCAGGAAAATACTCTTAGCTTTTCTATGTTGAATATATTAGCTGTGGGTTTGTCACATATGGCCTTTACTATTTTAAGGGTTGTTCTCTTTATTCCCTGTTTGCTGAGTTTTTATAATAAATAGGTGCTGAATTTTGTCAAAGGCTTTATTTAATCTATTAATATAATCATGTGATTTTTATCCTTCATTTTTTTTTCAATGTGGTGTATCATTAATTGACTTGTGGATATTATACCAACATTGCATTCAAGGAATAAATCCCACTTGATCACGATGTATGATCTTTAATGTATTGCTGAATTCAGTTTGCTAATATTTTCTTGAGGATTTTTTTGCATTTATGTTCATCAGGAATATTGGCATATAATTTTAATTTTTTGTAATGTCTTTGGTTTTTGAGTCAGGATAATTCTAGCCCCAAAGGAAAAGAAATTTGGGAGTCTTTCATTCTCTTGAATTCTTTGGAATTGTCTGAGAAAGAATGAATATATATAATATTTACACACATATACACATATACACATACATATACATCTATACATATATACATACATATGCATATATACACATATAAATCTCATCTGTAAAGCCATCGTGTCCAGAACTTTTGTTTGTTGGGAGTTTTTTGGTTACTGCTTTGATTTTGTTGGTTATAATCAGTTCAAATTTTTTGTTTCTTCTTGATTATATCTTGGAAGATTTTATGTTTCCAGGAATTTATCCATTTCTTCCAGATTGTCCAATTAGTTGTTCATGGTATTTTTTAACAATCTTTTGTATTTCTCTGCTGTCAGTTATTACTTCCCTTCTTTTATTTCTAATTTTATTTATTTAAGTCCTTTATATTTTTTCTCTTGGTCAATGCGGATAAAAGTTCATCAATCTAGTTTATCATCTTTAAGGGCCACTTCTTGTTTTCGTTATTTGTATTCTTTTTCTAGAGTATATTTTGTTTATTTTCACAATGATCTTTGTTATTTTCCTCCTTTTATCACTTTGAGCTTTGTTTGCTGTTCTTTGTCTAATCTCTTTAGGTGTGGCATAGATTGTTTATTTGAGATTTTTCTTGTCTTTTAAGATAGGCCTGAGTTGCTATGAATTTCCCTCTTAGGACTGCTTTTGTTATGTCCCATAAATTTGGGGTCGTTGTATTTTCATTTTCATTTGTCTCAAGATATCTTTTGATTTCTTCCTTAATGTCACAGTTAACTCATTCATTGTAAGTTATATGTTATTTAGACTTCATATCTTCATGTTTTCATTTTTTTCTTGTCATTGATTTCTAGTTTCGTGCTTCTGTGGTTGGATACGATACTTGATATGTTTCAATCTTAAATTTATTGAGAATTGTTTTGTGGCTTACGATGTAGTCTATCTTAGAAAATGTTTGATATGCACTTGTAAAGAATGTATATTTTTCTCCTTTGGGTTGAAATGCTCCAAAAATATCAATTAAATCAATCTGGTCTAATGTGGCATTTGAACCTGCTGTTTACTTGTTGATGTGAATATGGTGTTAAATTCCCCTAATATGACTATATAACTATCTCTCTATGTTAGTCCATCAAGATTTGCTGTATATATTTAGGTGCTCTTTCATTGAATGCGTAAGTGTTTACAAGGGTTATATCCTCTTGTCAGATTGATCCTTGCCTCTTTGACTCATAAGCCAGCACTCAGTCCAGTGAGCCACACCAGCCAGGGCTCTAAATGGTTCTTTTAAATGGTTTCTTTCTTTTATGATTGCTATCTCTTTGTTGAAGTTCTAAGTTTCTTGAGCATGTTTATAACTACTGTTTTGAACTCTATCTGGTAAATGCTTGTCTCCATTTCATCTAGTTCTTTTTTTAAAATATATTTTTTTGATTATGATATTACAGTTGTACCATTTCCCCCTCCTTTATTTCCCTCCACCCTGCACACCCGCACCCAACCCACACTTCCCTCCCCCTTAGTTCAAGTCCATGGGTCATATATATAAGTTCTTTGGCTTATCCATTTCCTATACTATTCTTAACCTCCCCCATCTATTTTCTACCTACCATGTATGCTACTTATTCCCTGTAACATTTCCCCCATTTCTCCCCCCGCTTCCCTGCTGATAACCTTCCAGGTGATCTCCTTTTCTGTGATTCTGTTCCTGCCCTAGTTGCCTAGTTGTTTGCTTAGTTCATTCTTGTTTTAGTTTTGTTTTTTTTTTTTTAAGGTTTGGGTGTTGATAGTTGTGAGGTTGTTGTCATTTTACTGTTCATAGTTTTCCTCTTATTTTTCTTAGATAAGTCCCTTTAACATTTCATATAATAAGGGCTTGGTGTTGATGGACTCTGTTAACTCAGCCTTATCTGGGAAGCACTTTATCTGCCCTTCCATTCTAAATGATAGCTTTTCTGGATAGAGTAATCTTGGATGTAGGTCCTTGCCTTTTGTGACTTTGAATACTTCCTTCTATCCCCTTCTTGCCTGCAAGGTTTCTTTTAGAGAAATCAGCTGATAGTCTTATGGGAACTCCTTTTTCTTTTTCTTTTTTTTTTTAACTATTTTTTTTTTAATTCGGGAACTTATTTGTAGGTAACTCTCTCTTTTCCTCTTGCTGCTTTTAAGATTCTCTCCATATCTTTAATCTCAGGTAACTTAATGATTATGTGCCTTGGTGGGTTCTTCTTTGGGTCCAAATTTTTTGGAACTCTCTGAGCTTCCTGGACTTTCTAGAAGTCTATTTCCATCAGCAGATTAGGGAAGTTTCCCTTCATTATTTTTTCAAATAAATTTTCAACTTCTTGCTCTTCCTGTTCTCCTTCTGGCACCCCTATAATTCAGATATTGGAACATTTGAAGTTGTCCCAGATGTTCCTAAGCCTCTCCTCATTTTTTTGAATTCGTGTTTCTTCATTCTGTTCCAGTTGGATGTTTATTTCTTCTTTTTGTTCCCAATTGTTAATTTGAGTCCTGGTTCCCTTCCTGTTATTGTTGGTTCCCTATGTATTTTCCTTTATTTCACTCTTCATATTCTTCACTTTTTCCTCTGTTTTGCAACCATACTCAACCAATTCTGTGAGCATCCTGATTGCCAGTGTTTTGAACTGCATCTGATAGGTTGGCTAGCTCTTCATTGCTTAGTTGTATTTTTTCTGGAGCTTTGATCTGCTGTTTCATTTAGGCCATTTTTTATCTCAGAGCACCTGTTTTACAGTAAGGGGCAGAGCCTTAGGTATTCACTAAGGCAGGGCAACCTGCGTCTCTGTGTTGTGAAGCTGCATGTGGGGGAGGAGTCTGACAGGGCACTTGTTTAGCTCTCTGCTGGATTTCAGTCACTTCTGAGGCTATCCACATGCAAATTAGACCCTTCTGGTCCCCAGGTGGGTGGTTTTGTGTATGTTCTAGGACCCAATGGGTCTCTGCAAGGAACTCTCTTGTGAGGCTGGGAGTTTTTCCTGCTGCTGCAACCCCCACAGGGTTTTACAGTCAGAAGTTTTGAGGCTTTATTTCCTCACACTGGAACCCTGAGTTGCATAGTCTGTCTCACTCTGCAGTTTCTCCTTCTCGTTTATCTACGTACAACTGTGGGACTGTCCATTCTGTCAGCCACTGTCTTATCTCGAGTCTTCTCCCCTTAGCTGCCCATCTCTGCCCCTCCTCCCAGTCTGGATGAATATTCTTTAACTCCTTGATTGTCAGACTTCCATACAGTTGGGTTTTCTGTCAGTTCTGGTTGTTTTTTGGTATTGAATTTGTTGTTGTCCTTCTTTTGGTTGTGAGGGGAGGCCCAATGTATCTACCTATGCCTCCATCTTGGCCAGAAGTTCCTCATTTAGTTCTTTTTGTGAAGATTTCTCCTGTTATTTCATTTGGGACATGTTTATTGATCTCCCCATTTTGGCTGCTTCTCTCCCAGCCTTTTTGGCACCAGGGACTGGTTTTGTGGAACACAATTTTTCCACAGAGAGGGGAGGAGGGCACAAGTGATGTGTTTGGGATGATTCAAGCACATAGATTCTCTTATGAGAATCTAATGCGACTAACTATCTGACAAGAAGCAGAGCTCAGGTGGTAATGCAAGCAATGCAGAACAGCTGTAAGTACACATGAAGCTTCTCTTGCTTATCTACTGCTCACCTCCTGCTGTGTGGCCTGATTCCTAACAGGCCAAGGAGTAGTACCAGTCTGTGGCCCAGGGGTAGATACCCCTATATTAAATAGATTTGCTCTGTTTTCCAGTCTTTGTAGGCTAGCCTTATGTAATAGGTGTCCTGTGGGGCCTACTGATCAGTCTCCCTGATCCTCTGAGTTGAGTGCTTCTGGAGAATCCCTTTTATGGCTTATATGTCCTATTTTTGTTGGAACTTGAGTGTAGTTGGTACATTGTGGGTAGGTTTGACCTCAGGCCAACCAGCTCAAGGGTTGGCCATAACCACTGTGCATGATCCACTGTGTGGGAGCTGACCCTATGAAGCAGTATTTGCCAATTGTGGATCTACTCATGTGGTAGTCTATTGTCTGAAGCCAGGCACTGAGTAGGTTGGTTCTGGGGCTTCTGGAAGGGAACTCCTGTGCAAGTCAATGTCAGTCACTGCTTGTTACTAGCCCTGACCTACCTGTTAGAAGCTATAGGTAGCTGCCTGTAGTGGGCCTTGTTGCATGTGTAAGTGGCAAGCTATGAACCAATAATGGCTGCCACTAGTACCAGGCCTGGGTCATGTTAGCAAAAGGCTCAAAGCACCCTGAGATCCACTGCCACCTGTTACTTGTTAAGATCAGCCCCTGGAAGAGCCTCAGGTGAGTTGTATGAAGAATGTTCTCAGGAATTACCTAGTGAGGGGGAGTGTGTTCATTGGATTCATACAGATTCAAACTTGGCATCTGTGCTGGGTCTGAGGGTACTCACCAAAAATCTCAGAGTAAAGAGAGGCTAGCCAAAACCTACACAGTGCCTGCTGACTTTTGTAGGCGGGTAGGTTTCAGGAAGTTATCAGGGTGGAAATAGTAGAATTCACCAGTTTAAACCAGATTAAGATTTGGTCATGTGGAGGGAAGGCTGAATACAGGAACAGTGTGTGGTTGTGTGGGAAGATAGCCCATGCCCTCAAGTCAGACAACTCAGTTTCTCTCTGTGTGGTTTCTCTGCCCCCTAAATGGAATTCGTTGTGAGCATTTTAAGAAAAGCCTGCAACATAGGCCCAAGCTTGCTGACATAGCTTACTTAGGCAGTGGGCAAATTGGGCAGGGCAGGACTTCAGGGAATTGTCAGGGTAGAGCTGATGCTGCATGTGTGTTGGGGGAGAGTGTTCAACTCAGGAAACATGTTGCCCTTGCATCATGTGAGGAAAGGGACTCAATGCAGGAACATTGGCAGCTGCCCCTTCACCCCTCTCCCTGAAGCCACACAACTCAGTGTCTCCCTGTGTAACTCTGACCCCCAGCCATGTCCCTCTGCTAGAGTTTTTAGGGTGAGTACCTGTGAACAAGATTTCTTTTAGCTGTCCCTTTAAGAGAGCACATGGTTTCCAGTAGTCTGCTGTTTTTACCCAGATACACAGAAACCCCACTGATTTTCACAGTGGATGTTATGAAGGCTCCTCCCTTGGCACTGGAACCCTGGGCTGGGGAGCCTGGTATGGGGTTAAGATCCTTTGATCCTCAGGGGTGACCTCTGAAGCTGAGATATCCTTCCATATTATCAATAGCAGCATGTGGATCCTGGGGCAGTCTGATTCAACTCTCCATCCTTCCTATCCATCTTTATGTGGCATCTTCTATATATCTTTAGTTATATGACTTCTGTTCAGCTAGTCTTCAGCTGACTATCCTAGTTGACTGTTCTATAATTTAGTGGTCTTGGGAGGAAGTGAGTGCAACTTCCACCTACTCCATCATCTTTGATGTGAATCCCTTGTTCTATTGATTTATTTGTTTATCAGTATAACACTCCTAATTATTAAGGATCTATTACATAAAATAGTGTTCAATAAAATAAGAGGAGGGCAGTCCTCCTTCATGTACCCTCTCCCACTAAGAAGTTTTCTGACTATATTTGGTCTTATTAACTCATTCCTTGCCACCTAATTATTAATAATTTTGGCTTTTGAGCCAGCTGTTATACTTAAAGGTATCCATTCTAAGCAATGAATTAATGAAGCAGGTTGTAAAGTTAAAGACTAGAATAAAAGAGAGGGAGAAAGAGAGAAGTAGAGAGAAGAAGAGGGAGAAAGGACGAGTGAGAAGGAGAGAAGGGAAGATTGCCAAATTTCTGGAAGTGGCATCTAAAGTACTTCTCTCATCCTTCCGTAGCCAAGAGGAAGGCTTGCCAACATTTCCAAAGGACAAAGGGCAGCTATCTTGTGATCCAGAGACTAATCCCAAAGTTTAATATACTTGTATCATTATTTGTTTCATAACATTCCTTTATCCATTCTTTGGGATGTTTTATTTTATAAAGCTAATATATATTATTTAAACATTAAAATATATTATTGGGATCACTCAGTATTGTTTTATATTATCATAGCACCAGAAATTAGTGATACTCATAACTAAATATATAATGATCCTGAGCAGAAACATATGGGCCATTGTATAACCATAGACTACTATGCTATTAATAATCTTGGAACTAAACTGTTCAACAACCAGGTTGGTCAACAAGGCAAAGAATATTGACATTGATCTATTCTGTGTGCTGATAGAGAAGAGACAAATGATTTCTCATGTAAGAACTCTGGGCTCCTTAGAAAAGAACTTAAGCTGAGAAAGATATTATCATCTCATAAATATCTTAGGTAATTTGATTCTTCCTTTTCCATTCCTAGAAAGCATGATTCAGGACAATCAGCAAGGCATTATCAGCCAAGGAAATATACGAAAGCCAGACTCCTTTCTTCATGTGTCCCAGTTTGTGTGGTGCTCAGAAGCAGACCCTATAACCAGATGTATTCATCCTCTTGTTCAAAACATGCAAATTTTACTATTCTGTCTTTGTAGTTATCACATCTTCCCTTGATGGTTTGCTCCATTCTGTAAACTCATAGAAGTTTGCATATTTTTCTCAAACTGTCAGTCTCTGTAAATAGGGATCTATTATTTACTGGACAACTAATAGCTCTTATTTCTCATACTGAATTTAATTATGTCCTATTTTCTCTGCTTCCCAAACCCCTGAGATTGATATCACTGCTGCCATTTTGCAGGTGAGATGCTGAGTCATAGTTTTAGGGGAGCCTTAGGCAATAAGCTTTACTTCCAGCTCTATTAGGGTCAGACAGAGTAAGGATCTGACATCCTTGACTTTCTCAGGTAGAGATTCCTCAGAGAATAGAAAGAATTCCATCAACCAAAGGAAATTTGGGAACAATTATGGGAGAGAAATATCTACTAAGATGGAGAAAATCATTCCACTCATTAACAAATTAGTCCATATAACAAATCATACCAGATTTTATACCACAGAACAAAATTTGATGTGTATTTTATTTTCTTCTTGTCCTGAATGATCTGATAATGAGTCTAGGTATTCCATCTGTATTACATTTTTCTAATCTTCCAGTTTAGTATTACAATCAAAGGATAAAATAAGGTAAATTTGACTTTACGTGTCCTACCAAAAACCAGATTGCCCCTTAGTTACCCAACATCTTCCACTTGGTGGTTTTGACCAATATTTTATGAATGTGTTTTTCACTTTGTTGTTGTATTTGGCATGCTCACTGATTTATAGTCTAAGGACTCACTTTCTATACTTCCTTTCTCTAAAAGTGAAAATGTATTTTGTTTTTAGTTTTCAAGTGAATCCTCTGAGAAAGCAGATGGTGGATCAGATCTCAGGCCAAGTTCTTTCAGTATCTGGGATATAATCCAATCAGCTTGGGACCCAAGAACTCATCAGTACTTATATGCTCCTGTATCCATCATTCTGTACCTCACCAGCTGCTCTCTAATATTCACTCAGCCTTCCCTACAAAAATTCTTTCTTCCTGTCAGAAAATATGGCTATAATAAGCATACTGATTAATTCTATTCTGTCTTAATTATGAATAACTTTATCATAATATCTTCAAATTCCAGGCAAATCCTTTCCTGGTTTTCCACTTGTCCTGGAATTCTAAACCCTTCTTCCCAATCCCCAATTCAATCCTCTTTGCCTTTGCATATTTTCTCTTTGAGATATAATAAATTTTTATGTTTATGAGCCTATAGTTACAGATTTCTGCCAACTTCTTTTATCATTATGTTAGTATAGTTTTAGTAAACGCAGGAGGATAATAACCAATTGTCAATAGAAAATGTCTCACTCAGAAGCAAGTGAGATGCTGATTGTATGACACAGACTCTGACACTCTCATGTCATTCAGTAGAAGCCACTGAGAACAGCAAGCTAGTGTGTTAGTGGCTACATAACAAATTCAAAGTTAAGCTTTCTCTATACTTCTCATATAACATCAGATAATGAAGAAAGTATTAGCTTACATTTGCATGGGGAATTCAATCTAAGTCATGGGGGAGATGTTATCCCTTAGGAAGGGTCTAATGGTAAAAAATAATGAAAATTTTAAAAATTGAAAAAGACTTCCCAAAGTTCCTGGACTTGATGAAATAGGATAAAGTAGAGAAGCCAAAAGTGTAGACTTAAGTGGAACAACAATTGGGGTGTGAGGAAATGCAGGGCAATTTGGACTCACAGGAGCCAAGAGAAAGAGAAAGTAGTCACCTATCTTAAATGACACTCAGGAATAAAATGGTATGAAAAAACAGTTTCAAAAATTAGATTTGTAAACATGGAGGGTGCTTGTGATCTTGAAAGGAATAGTGTCCTAGGGTTGATGGGGTATAGAAGCACAGCTGAAATTGAGAGAAGTATGAGGTAAGGAAGTAGAAAGTGGTAACAGAAATTCATTAAAAGACATTTGGCTCTGAAAAGGAGAAAGAAATCAAGTGGTAGTTGAAGGGAGATGAGAGTATAAGAAATCATATATATATTGTATTTTAAAGAAAATTATGTTTTTATGTTAAAGTAAATGACAAAGTAGAAGGGGGAATTGATGATGCAGAGGGAAAGTAAATAGATGTCTAAGTTCCTGAGAAGAAAGTAGGATGGAATTTGCTGTAGAAGTGGAAGGGTTGCCCTTTTGCCCTTTGACAAAGCAGAAGACACCACCATTAGCAACACTAACAACAAGGAATGCAGAGTATGTGTAAGGATGTGGTGGGCTTCCAAAGTAGTCAAATCTTGAGCAGAGAGCTGAAAATGAGCATTGCATTCATTGTCAACATGCAGATGGGGTAAAGGTGAGAATGGAGGTGAAGGAGATCACTTGTTCCTCAGACAGGAAGTGTTTTGATGCCTAGGAACGATTGAGAAATAGAGAAAAGAAAGGCTCAGTCAATGTCTCTAAACAAAGGAATATTTTTTGTCAACTTAATGAAGTACATGTTTCATTTCTTAAATTGATCTTAACTAAAGTTAGTTCTTACTGAGTTTGGATTTTAAAGTAATTTTTTGTAGATGCTTAACTGATATTAGTATCTTTATTTTTCAGTTTAGAGATCTCTCCAAAATAATTTGCTCACAATGTTTCTGTATGTTAATAGTAGCAGTGAAACCAACTGGACAAAATGTCCCATGTGAAATGAAATTGTTTCACCTTAAATGATTTGTCATACTTGTGTCAAAATGAAGCAGTTTTGATTTGCCATAGTTGAAGTGGGAAAAAAGATTGCTGCAGGTTACAAGCCTGACTCTGCTTCTATTTCCCCACTTGAGGTTGACCTTAATGCTCCAGTAACTTCTCTGAATCCATGTTTTTTCAGGTGTTTGTAATGCTCAGAGTTGAGCATATCCTTGGATGACTCTTTCAGATAAAGAAGTTTGCGGAACATCTGGTCGGAAAGTGAGTTTTAAAAATTAAAACCTGAAGTAAAACTGTTTTCCAAATTATAAATGACCAGAGAAGCATACAGAGAAGTTTTTTTTTATGAGTCATGAAGTTTAAGAGGAAAAATATCTAGAAAGAAAATAGCAGGGAAGCAGAATACTTCAGGGAGTACAAATTATATCTTTCGATAATAAAATACTAAAAATATGAATAAATGTATGACAATCCCCTGAAATGTATAATAATAAGACTCAGTTTTCCCTTTCCATACTAATTAAAAATCTAGAAAAAGTTCTTAAGATTTCAGGGCTTTAACAGAAGGGAATCTAGGGATTCCTGATTATCCCCTCTCATTTTCTCACTGACAAAGATCCAGGTCAGCAATCTGAAGCTACTCATTTTTTAAATGTATTATTATTTTTGAATTCTCACCTGAGGATATCTTTATTGAGTTGAGAGAGAAAAAGAGAGAGGGAAACATAGATGTGAGAGAGATACATTGAACATCAATTGGTTGCCTCCCGTACACACCCCAACCAGGGATTGAACCTGCAGCCCAGGTATATGCTCTGACCAGGGACTGAACCTGCAACATTTTGGTGTATGTGATGATGCTCCAACCAACTGAGCCACCTGGCCATGGCTGAAGCTACCTATTTTACTGCCTCCCAAATTCATCTTACAGTGGCAAAGAACAAAGCAATAGAGGCACTTTTATCTCAGCATGAAAGACCAGTAAAAAGTTATCTTTCACAGGCTCTGTAGACAGAAGTGTATAGAATAATAAGCAGGTGAGGTTGATATTGACAAAGAACTGATTCACTTATTCCAGTGAGATTAAAATAAAATGTTTTCTTTGGTGGTACATGAAAAAAAAAAAAAAAAAACTATCTCCATCCCCAGTCAAGCTGCATTACATCTTTAACCAACAGCAGGAATAAAAACAAGAGTATGCAATGAGGACAGAAGTGTGCTATGTATTTTACCAAAACCTTTCCAAGGTCCATCAAATGAAAGAGCACTCATGTCATGAAGATCCTGCTCATGACACTCCTGGTTTGCCCTTGCACAGGTGGCACACACTAAAATCGGAGCCCCAATGATATTATGTCTAGCCAATGTGATGACAAGAATGTCCCCATTCCAACAAAAGTAGGGTAACACACATAGGTACACACGAGTCCTGGGGACAAAGGAAGCTCCTAACCAGCAATACCAACATTAATTGAAAAAAATCTTCACAATACAGCCCTGGCCCTGTGTCTCAGTTGGCTGGAACATCACCCATGCAGCACAATGTGGAGGATTCAGTTCCCTGTCACGGCACATACCTACATTGCAGGTTCCATCCTGAGTCAGGGTGCCCATTGGATGCAACCTAGTGATATTTCTCACACTATTTCCCCTTCTCTCTCCCCCTTCCTCTCTCTCTGGTACTATAAATGTAATTTAGGGAGAGGATTTAAAAATTTTCAATATAATGTATCCTTATCACTCAAAAACTAAAATTAATGATAATAATAATAATACAAAATTGTTATTTAAGAAAAAAGGAAGGAAGGAAAGAAAGAAGGGATGAAGGAAGGAAGGTTGGAGGGAAGGAGAAAAGGGCAAAAGGAAAAAAGTAAATATTGTGCATAAAACACGCAAGGAAAGAACTCCAAGTACCCTGTGTAAATAGGCAGCTGAAAATGAGTTTTGGAGCTAATACCAAGAGTCTGGAAGTAACATCTCGCATGTGAAGTGAAGACTAGAAAAAACTTCATCTAATGTCTGCATCTGAGTTTTTGCAAAATGAAGAAAGTCAAACATAAGCACTGGCTCTATTTTGGAGTCTGAATTTACTTTCACCATGCAATGTGGAAAGCTTTTGCCTGAACTGATAAAGTAGCACATAAAGTCCTTCACAACCCCAGAAAAAGCAAGTAGGGAATTTTCCCACAGTCATGCTCGCAAACAAGGGCATGTCCAATCCCTAAAGGATAACTCATGATGCTAGTGATCTCGTCGGACAAACTACAACAAAAATAAAAAAAGCATATAAGGAAATCTTCCAGAAGAGAGTGTTAGGATGTATATAAATCAATTCAGAATGTAGCACAAAGAGAAAATGTGTGGAATATGGGAAAGAGTTCCAGGAAAAAAAGGCTTGCAAAATTTGAAGAGAAAATGTGGAGGTTTCACATTTAAAAAAATTTAAATAACAAACCAAATACCAAGGAAGATAAAAAAATTACTCATGATAATTCATATGGAAACATAATCATTAAAATAAAAAAGGGCAAAATAACACTGTTATATCTGTCAGCCAACTTAGTCTTGGATTTTCTAGCAAGCCTAATCATCATCAAAAGAAATAAGAAAAATGATTGTAAAGGATGAAGTAAAATCATATTATTCTAAATTGCAGAAGCTATGCTTTTTCCATTTAGAAAATTCAAGAAAATATAGAGAATATCAAAACTAAAGAGGACTAGTAAAATCAGCATCCAAAAATTAAAACAATATATGCATATATAAGAAATTAGAGTATGTAATTTCAATAAATTTTTCATAAGATATATATTACATAATTTTCTATTTTATGACTGTCATTATTACATAGTAAAGACATATACATTTAAATGTATATTATAAATGTAAACTAAGTACCTATTGCAAATTAAACTAAAATTATATTCCCAAGAGTTTCAAATGTTATAAAACAGTTTATTAGAATAAAATAAGCACTTTAAGAACTGAAAGAAAAATTTAATAAGTAGCACTGGGGAAATTGAGTGCATATATTAAAAATAAACACTATTGCACATCAAAAATAAAAAAATTTCAAATCAATAACTGAAAAATAAAGCTTAAAAACTTTTAGAAGAAAATATAGAGTATTTTTATGACTTACAACTAGAATAATATAAATTTTAAAATGAACAAAAACAAAGTGAAATTGAGGAAACTATGTCAGAGTAAACTGCTTTCATACTTCCTTATCAAACCCTTGTGTTGAGAGAGAATAGATATTACTTAGAAATGTCTGTGGAGGGAATACTTAAAGTGGAATACTTAAAGTAATTACAACCTAACTATAATAAAATAACAATATTTTCAAGAATGAAAACATTTTTAGCTTTCATTTATGACTATAATACAACAGAATTAGAAGCAAAGACAGAACAGAAAATGCAACTACTTTCATATTAAAACAAACAAAAATCCTCTTCTAAATAACCTTTGTATCAAATTAGAAATCAAAACACAGAAGTAGGCCAATTGGAAAATAATAGTAACTGAGAACTATTATTTAGAAATTGTTGAAAAGGGCTTCACCTAAAACACTGAGAAGAAATGTTATTTCTTAAATTAAAAAAGAAAAATGAGAAAATATATTTACTTTTTAAAAAAGAAAGTAAGAAGTTGATAAACTTGGACAGATCATGTCAATATCATATATAGAGAAATAAATCAGTTTGACTTATTTCATTTAGCTTAATACCCTGTATGTCCATCCATGTTGTGGAAAATGGTGAGGTTCTAATTATTTTTTAAGACCAAGTAATATTCCATTATGTATATGTTCTACTTCCTTATCAAATTGTTTATCAGTGGATACTAAGATTACTGCAATGAACATAAGGATGCACATATCTTTTCAAATTAGTGTGTTGGATTTCTTCAGATAAACACCAGGAATTAGGGTTTCTGGGTCCTATGATAGTTTTATTTTTAATTTTTGGAGGGAAGTCTATACTGTTTTCCATAGGGCTGCACAAATTTGCAATCCTCCTAAACAGTACATGAGGGTTTCCTTTTCTCCACATGCCAGCACTTGTTGTTTGTTGATTTCTTGAAGTCATTCTGACGAGTTTGAAGTGATACGTAATCGTGGTTTTACTTTGTACTTCTGGGATCATTAGCAATTTTGAGCATTTTTTCATATGTCTATTGCAAATACCATATGGCTTCACTTATACTATGTGTAATCTAAAAAAATAAACAAACAAAGTAAAAACAAAGTCACAGATAAAGAGAACAAACTGATGGTTGCCTGATGTGAATGGATGGACCTAGGGGGCTGGGTGAAACAGATGAAGGGATTAAGATGTACAAATCAGCAGTTACAAAATAGTCGCAGGATGCAAAGTACAGCATAGGGAATGTAGTCAATAATATTGTAATAACTGTGTATGGTGCAAGGAGGGTACTAAATTTATCAGGGGAAATGCTTAGTAACATATAAATATCTAAGAACTATGCTGTACACCTGAAAGAAATATAATACTGAATGTCAACTCTAATTAAAAGTTAAATAATTTTTTACTGTCAGTTTGTTCTTAATTTCACTGTCTCTGGTTATATTTTGTTTGCTTATTTGTTTTGTTGATTAGGTTCCACTTATAGGTGAGATCATATGGTATTTGTCTTTCACCACCTGGCTTATTTGACTTGGCATAATGCTCCCCAAATCCATCCATGCTGTTGCATAGGGTAGGAGCTCCTTCTTTCTTTCTGCTGTGTAGTATTCTGTCCTGCAAATGTACCATAGTTTTTTGATCTACTCATTTACTGATGGGCACTTAGGTTGCTTCTGGCACTTGGCTATTGTAAATTGTGCTTCTATGAACATTGGGGTGCATAGGTTCTTTTGGATTGGTGTTTCAGTGTCCTTAGGGTGTAATTCCAGCAGTGGAATGGCTGGGTCAGGGAGGTGTAAGGGAATAATGGGGGGAAGGGGAAGGGGTTTTCAGGAATATGTGTGAAGGACACATGGACAAAAACAAAGAGGGGTAGGATCAAAGGTGGGAAGTGAGGATGGCTGGGGGGGGGATGTAGGGGGGAAATGCAGACAACTGTACTTAAACAACAATTTTAAAAAATTAAAAATTAAATAATTTCTAAAAGAAATTAGTTTGGGCCTATGAAAATTCTAATAATGAGATGAAACAATGATTTAGAAAACAATGAAGAAAATATAAATGATATACTTCTAAGTATTTTTAGAGTAAACATAAGTAAATTAAATTAAAATTGTATATATTACAATTTTCCATGATGGATGGGAAACAAAAGGAATAGAACAAAAGTCATAAAATTAAATTTTAAAAACGTGAAATAAAAATCATTGAAAATTTTATCAGTCCTTAACTTTTCAATAATGATTCTATGTCATTGTATTCATTTTGAAGCATAAGGCATAGAGTGAAAATCCAATTCATTTTATAAAGTTAACACACATAATTGTTAGAAAGACCTCCATGTAACTTGTTAAAAATAAGTGACATATTAAGGTCATAAGAATATATTTGTTTACTTTCAAAAAAATTTCAAGACACTTGTAAATGCATATGAATCTTACAAGTATTTGTATATACTACATGAAGTTCTAAATAAGTGACACATTTAACATAACAGATTATAGAAATTTGTAAGACTTATTTCAAAAACTGTTAATAAGCACTAAAAGTGAAGGCAATTCAAATCAACCTTTGTATGTTATACAAACTTCAAAACCCTTTGGGTGCATTCAATCACAGGGCATTTCAGAAATGCCCTATCTTCACTTTAAAATGAATACCTAAGTTCTCTGAGATGCATTTGATTCTTATGAGTTACTGCCAACCTGTCTCTTGTCAGAGACAGATAGCATTTATATACTAGCAAATATGGCTTCTTGTGAAACTTGATTCTCACCTATTGTTTGTGGGCTACACAGAACACAGGAAAACCATGCCTACCTGAAACTTGGGAAACACACATAACTGCCTCAATGTAGAGAGAATAAATCTTGGAGTATATTAAATGTGTTATACCATGACCATATCAGGTTCAGTCCCCCAAATTAAGTCATACATTGTTTAATTGTGCTTCACAGATGTGATTTTATAAATTAAAGGCACAAATTTCCACTATTGGAAATTTCCACTATTAGGATTTGCACTGTTGTTATACTCTATTGCTGTGGTCTTGAATGAAACCAAATATCCCCAGCTATGCTTGTATTGTTGTAACAGTGTAGAATCAAGATATCAGTAAATACATATGTTAAATTACATTGATATGACCCAGGAAAAAGCCATGCAGTCATCCAGAGATGCTGAACATATTAATAAAGGAAATATCTACTCTCCCTTAGGAACATTTAGTGGAACACATTTGAGAACTAATATCCTCAAATAATAAAGAATAATTATCCAAAACAGTTTAGTAAAAATGAAAATAACAAATAAATCCATAACAACAACAACAAAAACCTATGCTGTGCAGCTAACTGAGGCAATAATGAATAGCCAAAGCAATTAATAAAGGTATAGGTAAATAATATTATTAATATATACATGTAATGTTTTTCTACCTGGAAACCCCAAGATCAATGAGAAACAATTTGATCAAATTGCATGTCAAATATTGGGTGATTTATACAATATTCCTATAAAAATCATTTCATTTCTTATATATGAGCTATCTAAGATGGTAGCCACTAGCTACATGTAGCTATTGGGTATGCAAAATGCAACTAGTCCAAATAATTATAAAATACATACTAGAATTCAAAAGACAATATGAAAAGAGTAATATAAACTCTCATTCTTCTTTCTAAATTTCTACTAGCTGTTGAAATCATAAAAATGTGAGTATGCTGATTTAAATAAATGAATAAAATTAATTCCTCTTAAATACTGCTAATAGAAAATTTAAAATTACACATGCGACTTGACTACAATACATTATATTTCTAGAAAATAGATACAGTATTCCTCCTCTTGTCTGTGGGAAATATGTTACAAGATAGTACAGAACCCTGTATATACTATGTCTTTTTCCTTCATGTATAGACTTTATAACAATGTTTGCTGCTTCTCTTTCCCATCTTTGAATTGTCAGGGTCACTACTCTTGCACTTTAGGGTCATTGTTAAGTAAAATAACAATGATTACTTGAACATAAACACTGTGATCCAATGGCAATCAATCAGATAATTGGGACTGTGCTGACTGACAAGTGGGTAGTGGTTGCATTGTGGATACTCCAGACAAAGAGATGCTGTACATCCTGGGCTAGGTGAATAGAATGATGTAAGATTTCCTCTTGCTACCCCTAATAGTATACAATTTAAAAATTATGAATTATTTCTCCAATTTTCCATTTAATGTGTTTAGACCATGGATGAACACGCATAAATGAAACCATGGAAAGTGAAACCATGAAAAAGGGAAGACCACTGTAATATGACAGGAAAAGTGTTTTCTTTTATAAAAGCAACACAAAGTTAGTAATATGTAGGATTAAAAATTATAAGATAGTGTTTTAGTCTGCTAAGTCAATTATAACAAATTATTATAGACTGGGTCATCTAAATGACATTTTTTGACCCTCTTGGTTCTGGATGCTGGTAATTTTCAGGTTGAGGTGTTGGCTGACTCAGTTTTCAGAGAATGTTTTCTGGTTTGCCAAAGGCAGCTTTCTCTTTGTATCCTCACAGGGAGAGAAGCAAGCTCTCTTGTTTACCTTCTGATGAGGGCTCTAAACCCATCATGAGGGCTCCACTCTCATCCCCTAGTTTCTCCCATAATCCTCATCTCCAAATATTATCACAATAGAGACTTTGGTTTCTGCATATGAACTCTAGAGGGACACAAACATGCAGTCCATAATAGATATAAGTTATATGTACAAGCCCTGACTGTTGTGGCTCAGTGGACTGAGTGCCAACCTGACAACCAAAGGGCTGCTGATTCAATTCCCAGTAAGGGCACATGCCTGGGTTGAGGGCCAGGTCCCCTGTAGGAGGGATGGGGGAGGCAACCACACATTGATGTTTCTCTCCTTCTCTTTCTCTCTCGGATGCATACTCTGACCAGTGGTGTCCGTGGTGTTGTGGGTGCGATGAACAAATTCACATGGACTGCATAAGTCCTGTAGAGAAAAAGGGACAACACAGCCACTCTCTAAGTGAGAGAGCATCCCAATCCTTGCCTGAACAGGCTTTTATTGCTGTTCTGGGAGCATTATTTCAAGGAAGGTCTTCATTCTTCATTGTCAGGCAGTAATGATCAAACAATAGATAACATTCAAAGAACTATGAGGGCTTTTTCTGAATCAGGGTCAGTTAGCTCAAGGGCCATAAAACTTTGGGAAACAAACTCCTTTTATGCTTGGACCCTTATCAGAAAATTGAGGACATTCTTAGCAAAGCAGGTTTCACAGGATTTTTATGCATTCTTTTTAGGCCTGATCACCCCAGGGAACTGCCTCTTCCTGCCCAGGGCTGCACCATCCTCTGGTATTGTTTCAGGCTTCAGTCAGGCAGGGGAAGTAAGGCAACCAAGAGATTAGGAGACTTTTTACAGACAGAATGAGGACTCAGGCTATGTCAAAGCCAAGGGGTGGGAGTCCATCACCCCCTTTCTCTATAGCCCCCAAGTCTTTCCCTGAGGATCCTTTGTGACTATACCTGTCTTAGGTTGTCCATCCTTTGAGGAATCTTATCCATCATTGGCTAACCAGTCATTCCCCCAGGGCCAAGCAGGGTGAAGTAAAAGGGAGCAGAGGCAGCACCCCTGTCGGGAAGATAAGCTGTGTCTCCTCAGAGGTTATGGTTCCAAGGTCACTTTACTCAGCCTTAGCCATGGGGGGTTACAGCTTGTGAAGCCAGACAGGTAGGTTCCCAATATCTATCCTTTTCCCTTTCTCTAAAAATAAATAAATAAAATCTTTATTAAAAAATAAAATATATGTACAACTATATAGTAAAAAAACTCTGTAATGGCTGTGTGTGACAAAGGGTCAGAGAGGAAGAGATAAAAGAGAGAGAGTGTGGGGTAAGAGGGAAAGAGAGAGAGAGAGAGGCTTATAACAAAGAAAAGTCCTACCATGTCTCTGGTTTTGAAAATATAAAATTAAGTATATTTAAATTACACTGCCTAGCACTGTATTTAGTTTGTTTCAATTTCATAATATCAATATTGTAAAGAAGGAAAGGTTTGCAAAAGAAAGTGGTAAATTCAATACAATTTTAATAAACCTTTAAGTTTGGAAGAGATTTGGTAATCAATTTTAAAGTGCATCAACTGCAAGAGGGGAGGAGGTAGGAGGTAATGGTTGAAAGAAGGGGAAGGGACTAGTCAAAGTACATATATGAATAACCCATGGACGTGGACAATTGAGAGGGGATTGACTGTGGGCCAGAGGGGTGGGCTGGATGGACAGGGCAAAAGGGAAAAAAATTGGGAAAATTGTAATTGAATAAACAATAAAATAAAAATAAAGTTCATCAGAATAAACACAAGAAAAGTCAAGAATTATTTAATAATCTAGAAAAATAATGAATAGTATTTTCTCTGTGTCCAGAACAAAGCTAGTACATATGAAAATTAGAATTCAAATTTTAAATTAGTGAGAAAATAATGCATTATCTAATAGTAAGTTAACTGTCTAGTCACTTGTAAATAAAACAATAAAATTAGATCATGTTTCTCACAATTTACACAGAATAAATTTCAAGGGATTAAAGTTCTATATATGATAAAAGAAAATATATATAAATGAGTTAAACAATTTAAAGTATAATTTGGGCTGAAGAGAGTCATATTTCAGCATGATGCAAATGTTGGAATTATAATGGAAGAAATTATAAAAAAATAATTATAAGGAAGAAATTATAAAGAAATACTCAGGGAATGAAATGGGAAAATTACTTCAACCCCACAGATAGTGAGGGAAATAAAGAATAAAAGATGCTAATTACTAAGAAATTAAAAGTAATTACCATTAATTAAATGATCACTCTTTATTGGGAGAAATAACAAATATCAAATATAGGGCCATAGGAAGGAAGACATAATAAAGTTAAAGAGAAAAGGTATAATGGACTGACAATTAGTTCACTTTACTCTTCTCTTTCCCTCCTACCAGTTCCCCTTGAAGGAAATTTTAACTGAAGGAATTTAGTATCTTGAGATAAAATGCTAACAATATAATATGTGTTTAAGAGTTTATTTTTCTTATAATGTGGAACAAGGTTTTAGACTGAATTTTAGTTTGTGGAATGAATAAATATCATCTACCTGAACATGATTTTTAGAATTATTTTGAAATGTCAGCTCTTAACAGACAAGGAAGTCATCTATATGTGAAAAAAAATAATAATGTCAGATTTTATTTAAACTCAGAATTTTGTATGTTCAAGGTTTTCATTTTAGAAGGGATAATACTGCTTCATAGAATTTGGACATAATTACTTCCTATTCAATTACTTTGAAGTGCCCATTTCTTTGAACAAAAATCTCATTTTAAGTGCTCTTTTGATATATTAGCCCATAGTTGCAGTAAAATTACTCCTGAATGGAAAATGTGATGAAGGTTTTAGTACTTACTAAAAGTAGTTATTTTGATACATTTGTTGATATTTTCTTGATAGATAATAAACCAGAATTTACTTTAAAATGTTTTTTGTTGTGAATATACAAAAGTAAACAGCAGGTAACAATCACCTTCCGAAGCAGGAAAAACATTTTGTTGCCAGGTTTTTGTTTCACTTTTCAATGAATCTTTCATTTTTATCATGATGCTGACTTTTAACATGGATACAGAACATTGCAAAGATCAGGCTAAATGTTAACAAAATGACCATAATCAGTTAAAGACTTAGAAGAACAACATTCATATACTTTCTTCCAGAGTTGCTTATATAGAATGGAAATTTATCTTAGCAATAGCTTAAAGATGAAGATATTTTATAATTTGCTTGATTACTGGTTAGTAAGACAGTGGCTGATTTAAATATAAGTCTAAATGTCCTAATGCAACACTCTCCCCCTTAGCCCATGCCAAAAATTTGGTATTGGGGACTGAGGATGGAAATGTAGTTGTGTGCGTGTGTGTGTGTGTGTGTGTGTGTGTGTGTGTGTTTAGTAAAGTTCTTCATGAACTACCTGTTCTTATTCTGAGAATGTCTTCTACATCAAGTAATCCACTGATATCCTTCATGTAATTAAAAAAAAATATGAAAACACTTATAATGACCCTCAGTAAATTTAAATTATACAATACAATATTCTTAACTATAATCACATTGCTGTATAGAACTTCCTCATGTTAAGTGTATTTATCACACCCACAACCACAAAGAAAAAGTAACTATGTGAGATGGTAGATATGTTAATTAGCTTGATTGTGTCAATTATACCACTATATATATAAATAGCCAATTATACACTATAAATATAAATAATTTTCATTTGTCATTCTATCATAATAAAGCTGAAAATATATGTATAAATATAAGTATATATTAATAAGTATATACATCATTCAAACTGTAAGTTTGACTACATACTTTATTATATAAAGATATTATGAGCTTTATCCTTTACTTCATCTCTGCTCTTCTCTCTACATTCTTACTCTTTGTTGATAACACTTAAATCTTCTGTAACTATAGTCATGTCTTCTTACCACATTAATGGGTATATTTAAAAATACTCTATGAAGAGTATTCATCTTATTGTCTACTGCAAAGCCATATAGAATATTTACTTTCCATAGAGCTTTAGAGTATTCTGGAGTAGCTAACAGCTCTTTTAAGCCCCACATCCACAGCTTCCCTAGTAACCTGTAATTTTCACCTTTCTGGAGCTCTCTGTCTCTACTGGCCCCTTTCTTCACAGTTTCTCTCTTAATCTAAACAGGGATTTACCTTCAATGTTGTCCTGAGCTACAGATGTCATTTTCTGATTTCCCTGTCTTCCTGTTTAAAATTTTGTTTTCTTTCCTTTGGCCTAAAAAAAGGGAACAGACACTTCTTGAGTGTCTCTGATGATAGCTTTATTCTATGCTCACACTTGCTGGACTATTTTAAAAACAATTTTTGATGGGATATTTTAATTTCAGGATTTTGGGCCTGTCTGCTCTGTGAACTATATTTTATTATTTTCTAGATAGTTTTCTTCTCTTCAATTTTTGTTTTCTGTTCTCTCTTTCTCAAATTTCTGTTGATTGACTATTGGACTTCCTGGTTTGATTTTATAAATTTTATTATTTCCTTTCATCTTTTCTCAATCTTTGCCAAGTTTCCTTACTTAGTCACAGATTTTTTTATCTTTGGACTATTTTATAAACTCTTTTTATTTTAAACAACATTTTAATCTCTAAGAGCTCTTTCAGGTCCACTGATTATTCTTACCCCCAGAAATTTTATCACATTTAATGAATAAGGTACATTTTCAATCTTTCTAAGGATATTGCTGTTTAAAATTTGATATTTTCTTATTTCCTGTGAATCATATCTGTGATTTCTGTGAATCATCTCTCTCTCTGTGATCCTCTTTTTACTTTTGAGATTAAGGCATGAGAAGTTCTTTTGGAGCTCCATGTAAGTGTAGTGCTTGTTGACTTAGGTTCTTCCTCCAGGGATTATTGGCTTGGAGTTGGTATCATTTGGGGGGGCTCCAATATGTCAAAATGTCATTGGAAGCACAATCTCCCTATAAAATTATTTTCCAGCCTCCTAAGATTTACAGGCTTGGAATAAGGAGTATGGCACGTTTTCAGTTCCAAGCACAGTATTTGCCTCTCCCTCTCTATCATTGTGCAATGAGTCACAAGCCTGCCTCATACTTTTCTATTTGTTAGGCACCTTTTCAGGCCCAAGTCTCTCTGTGGTTCTACTGAGAGCATTGTCTCACTTCTCAGTTGTATCTCACACTGCCACTTCCTCCATCACAGGGTAATAGTTACTGCTTTCTAAGGACTTGCTGCCTTCCGGAATATCTAGAAAATTTTTATATCTGACAGTTTTTACCAATCTCTTGCTTGTTGTAGATTTATTTTCTGTTGATTTTCATACCTATATCTGTTGGGTTCCAGAAAGGAAAAATTTTTTAAAAAAGCATATGCATGTGGTCAATATCTTTAAGTAAAAGTTATCCTGGAGACTTTAAATTCCATATTCATAACCTACCTAAGTAAGTAACCGTAGATATTTTTATCTTTTCAAGCATCATATCAATTATTTCTTTTCACCCAAAGTGCCTACCATCATTCTTTGACTCTATGCACATAACATTCATTAAATACTATTTAATAATAATGACACTGACTACTTTAATCATATAAAATGTTTCACTCTTTTTATAATGGTATTTTGTTGTATATCTTCATTTGATTAAAATATTTTTTTTAGATTCTTAATCCATTTGAAACAAATATAAAGGCTTTTTGATAGAAAATTCATGTTGCAGGATTGGAAACAGCTTTTGCTGTTAAGTACTTATATTTCTGAAGTCCAAGATTGTCCGCAAATTTAAACTTGACTGTCAAGCAGTTTGACCATGGAACAGAATGAAACATGTGTATAATTGTCTTAAATGTATTTAAGATCCCAGACTTTAAGGAGGAATCACTAATAAAACTTATATTCTAACAATTAAAATTGACAGGAGTACTTTATCATCTTTGTCAGTTTTTGAGAAATAAAGATAAAAATACTCCCAAATATATTTAGATTATTCAGATCATTTTAACACATAAAGAAAATGTAATAAATAGCTTGGGAGATATGATTATCATTACCAAGAATTATATGCATTTTAAGATAATTCTAATTTTTGAGCATAACACATTGTTAGTACAAAATTTGCATATGGTTTCTTTTTACATGCTCTCACCCTAGAATAATACCTCAAATGCAAGTACAAAACAAAGCTCTACTTATGTATTCTAAATGCCTGTTTCCATACCTCCTACTAATAATACTGGCTGATAACTTGAGAAAGGATACTTTCAATACAACTTAGTCATTTTGCTTATATTTCAAGTGTACATTCCAATGAATTCTGGGCTGAATTGTGACTGTTGTCTTTGGCTGCTGTAACAAAATTCCACAGACTGGCTAGTTTATAAAAACATAAATTTATTTCTTAGAGCTCTGGAGGCTGGATGTTTGAGATCAGGGAGCACATATAGGCAGATGAGGAGGAGGGCCCGCTTCCAGGTTGCAGACTCTGTATTGTATGCTCACATGGTTGAAGGGACTAGGTAGTTCTATGGGGCTTCTTTCATAGGCATTAATCCTATTCATGAGGATTCTATCCTCATGACTTAAGCACCTCTTAAAGGCCCTATCTCTTTTCTTTTATTCTAAAAATTATTTATTTATTTATTTATATTGTTGTTCAATTACAGTTGTCCCCATTTCCCCCCAGTATTCCCCCCTCCCTACCCACCCCCACCTTCCACATTCAATCCTCCCCACCACCCCATTGTCTTTGTCCATGGGTCCTTTATACATATTCCTTGAGGACCCTTCCCTTTCTTTCCCCAGTTACCCCCCTCCCCCCTCCCCTCTGGTTACTGTCAGCTTGTTCTTTATTTCCATGTCTCTGGTTATATATTGCTTGCTTGTTTGTTTTGTTGATTAGGTTCCACTTATAGGTCAGATCATATGGTATTTGTCTTTCACTATCTGACTTATTTCACTTAGCATAATGCTCTCCCATTCCATCCATGCTGTTGGGAAGGGCAGGACCCTACCTCTTAAGACCACCACATTGAGAATTAAGATTTAAACATTGGAATTTGGGGGGGGGGGCACATGCTTTCACACCATAGCAACTGTCAATTTTAAAATAACTTTTTATATATTTCTAAATTTGAGAAAGCTACAAAAAGTAATGCAATATTGAAAGATACTTTGGAATACCTTCTCCTTAAATATGATTTAGGAGGAAAACATATTTGTGATATTTATTTAGGATATATCATGGCTGGACTATTGATTATTGACATATATTTATTCTTCACAGTGAGAGAAAGAGCAGGATTTGAAAAGTAAATTTTAAGTCCCAGCTCTTCAAAGTCAGAAGTGTGAAAAGTACTAGCACAAGTCAAAATACCTAAGTCTCCTTTTTCCTCTCTGTTAAGTATGGATTGATATAACTCTCAGATTGTGTAAATACAATTAAAAGTAACATTTTTGTATATGTACTTATATGCATGTAAAACAACATAGTGCTTAAGAAAGGTAAAATTTCTTTGATGAACAAGTTACTTTAAATGATATTATAAACTATCTGATTGATAACATGATGCAGACCCAGCTTTCATTTCCCTAAGTTTTTAATATAGAGATTGTAAGTTAGCAATATTAAGATTTTTTAAAATTAAAATGACCTATTATGGGATATAAATCTATGTAAAGAAACCATGTACTCTGGTTCTTTAATTAATAGAATAGGAATGAGTTAGTGTATTACTCTTATTTATTTTATTTACATATTTTTAAAATATGAAAATCATATAACAGCACAAATACAGTAAATTATAAATGTAAAAGTTTTAAACTTTAATAATTAAAATTATTTAGAAAAACTGATCAAAGCATTTATGTATTTCTATTTGCTCAAGTACTTTAGAACATGGGTAAATGTATCAAGAATCTGAGCATTGCTTACAAATTACTATTCCCAGTAATGACCCCTCTTCAAAACTCTAATATGAACAAAATCATCTTTTTACTGTAGGCTCTATTCCAAGAAAACATTTTGCTACAAATGCCTATTATAATGATTATCTTCTAAAATGGCCAACACAAATAGAACCCTTGGTCTGTGTCAGAATATGTGTCTTCTAGGAGGATGCTTAGGTTCCTCTGCAGAGTGAGCTCAGGGACATTCTTGAAGCAGAAAGTGCAAAGGGAAGACATAAAGCCCTCAGACCAGAGGTGGAAAGAAACAAATAGTAGGGATGTGCTTTGGCAGTTGGAATGTATTCCAGACAAGCTTTTCCAGAATGGACTCTAAAGTAGGCTGTAAATTCAGAAGGGCAGAATAGATAGAGTGGGAATATAGGCTGACATCATTACCAGTCTTGAGACAAGGGCAGGGAAGACAGACACATTTTGTTCTTCCTGGGGCTAGCTGAATTAGAAATCAGGGTTCTCCATTGGGTTTCATGGCTAAGAAACAGAATATTCAAGAGCTCCAGGGAAACTTTTGTTTGTCCTAAATGCAACATTTATGGGAAAGAGGGGCAGAAGGAATAGGAGGCTGCTTCCTAAAGGCATCAGGTGATACGTTGGCATGGGCTCCCAGAAAGCTTGGTCCAGCAGAAGGATTAATATCCTGCTGATTTGGGGGACAAAAATTATTGAATCAATGATCCAAGGATTTATCCATGGCTCCTGGGTAGCAATGAATGATCATGCAAGGATCTCAATACGTCTAACTGCAATGAATTAGATATCCTTGTCTCATCCAGGATGGATTAACATTCCAGAAGTTGGTATACTTTTCTTACAGTTTCATTATTTTTTTCTTCTCAACTTGTTAATGTAGGAGAAAGTAGAAAAATATAAGATTGAATATGACGTATAATTAGTGAACTTTTCTCTGAGGATCTAATTCAGTCATATGTGTGAAGTATTCTTTCAAAAATTAAAAATATAAAATGTTTTCAAATGTCAAAAACTAAAAAGAAGACATAAAATAAGACCAATATTTTATTCTACAGCTTATAGTGTCTGGATTTAAATGATGATGCTAAAATTGTTGAGCTTGGGTTCCATTCTGGGATATGCAAAGACATCCCCACATTTACCGGTCAGGGTCATTTGCCTGTGGGCTATTATTATCCTAGTAGTCTAGCTGATCTTTGGAAGTGTGGCCATCATGTGAGTTTGTCTGCCTGAGCTGGTTCATACTGGTAGAAGATGTTCTTCAAATTTATAAGAAGTAAACTTATTCGCTTACTCATTTATTCTATCACTGACAAAACTTGCTAATTGCTACTAATTGCCAGATGCTTAGCTAGGTTCTTTTGATTCAGTGGAGATATCAATTACTGTGTTAATATAAGTGGCTAACATGTCAAATTGTCTAGATCAACAGCACCTCAAATAAAGAATGTCCAAAACTGCATTCATGATTTCTTTTCTTTCTCCCAAATTTATTCTGTTTCCTCCATCATTTAGATCAACATTCATTCTGTTGCCTAACCAATCTAGGATTCACTTTAGATTTCTCCCTTTTTCTTACAGCCATGTCCATATAAGTCACTAATTTTTTTTTTATATTCCATCCAAACCACCTTGAAAATCAACCTTTTTCTTTACTGCCACTGTCTCATGTCAGATGACCATTCTTTCTTACTAGATCATCACTATAATATACCAGCCAACCACTTATAGTCTTGTTGCTCTCTAACTTGTAGGCAAGGATATATTTCTATTCTGTATCTTCAGATTTACTAATTCTTTCTTATCTTGTCTTCCTTATGTCACTGAGTCCTTCAGTGACTTTTAAAATTAGGGTTGTCATGCTTTTTCAGTTCCATAATTTTAATTTTTATGGTAATTTTATATTTTCTATATTTTAGTGAAATTATCTATTTTAAAATTTGTAGCCTCAGGGATATTTGTAGTCACACATTGAAGCAATTTTATGACAGCTACTTTTTGTCAAATAACTTTAACATCTGTGTCACCTTAGTGTTATCTCTCTCTCTCTCTCTCTCTTTCTCTCTCTCTCTCTCTCCTGGTTCTTGGCATACCAAGCATTTTTCTTTTATAACCTGGATATTTTGGTCATTATGTTGGGAGTCTCTGCATCCTAGTTAAAGTTTCCATTTTAGCAAGCAATTACCCTTTTTATACTTAGCATGCAGATACTGACCAATATTTTTGAGCTTCATGTCTAGTGACAACTTAATTTTGACAGCTTCTGAGATCTTATTTTCATCTGCTCTTTGCCTGGTGACACTGGGTCTTTGGCTGGTCCCAGCCGCTACCATCTGCGAGACAGAAAGTGCCTCTCCAGCCTGAACTTCCTTGTTCCTAGGCCCTGGGTGTGCACTTTCCCTGGCTCTCTCTGTGCTCTTTCTTGATCTGGTTGTCTATAGGCTCTTTCCTAATCTCTGTCTGAGCTTCTGGGCTGCCTACACTGCCCATTGTCTCTGGAGGCAAAGGATAGGAAAGGTACTTCAGCCCCTGGGAGCAAAGAGTACTTCTGTTGGCTTCTTGTTTGCAGGACACCAGTTCAATCAGGGAAAGAAGAGACCTACCTGGACTGCCTTTTCCTGCTTGTGATTCAGGAAATGCCAGTTCTTGGTCTTCTGCTGGTGTGGGGAGTGGGCAGGAATTGGAAGATGCTGGGAAACAGTTTTGTTCCTCTAGTCCTGTGTTCCCTAGCCAGCCTACCTTTCTCTTTCCAATTTTCAGAATCCTCTTATGATTGCCTCTTGTATTATATGGTCTGCATTTGTATTCCAATGGGAAGAATAAATAATAATAAGTCTATAGCATGTTATCTACACCAGAAGACAAGGCTATCTTTCTAAAGCACACATTCTTGTTACTCTCCACTTATTTTTTTTTCAGTTAATTCTCATCCTCCTCCAATAAAATTAAACCTCCTAATCTACCTCTATCGATGAAGACTTTGTGCTGCATGAAACAGAAAACACAATTCAAAAATTGATCAATAAAGCACATATTTTGGCTTATATAACTAAAGTTTAGAATCATCAGAGAAGGATTTATCTGAAGCTCAAGCCCCAGGAAGAGAACCCATCTCTTGTTTTTTCTTCTTCTGATAGCTCCTTCATTATATATTTATATAAATATTATAAATATATATATTTATATATATAATATATATTTTTATATATATATAAAAGATGGTTGCCAGTTTTCATGGGCTATTGTTCTCAAGTTAGCACCCAAAGGTAATAAAAATATCTTTACTTAATTCTCCACCCTTCAAAACACACAAACATTAAGCAAACAGCCCCCAAACCTTGCATTTCATTCTGATCAGATAACTCTGTCTAAGTATGCTGCTTCTAAGTTCTCTTCCCTGAAGGGTGGGTTAGAGTCAATTTTTCTTGAAATACATGGGCTATAAGGAAATAAAACCCAGGTTTCTGTTGTTAAAAAAGGAATGCCATATTGATTTTGCCTTCTTTATTTCTTACACAATAGCTTGTAGCATACCCTAGTGCAGCGGCCAGTTGCCTTCGCTGTGTCCCCTTAGTAGCAGTAAGGGAATAATTGTGCTTCATTTGCAACTTTGTCCTCATTACCTAACAAAGTACTTCTTAAGAAATCCACTTAAAAAGACTCTAAGTGAGTATATTATGTAGTAGATACATTAAAAAAGCAAATGCAATGTCTAGGTAGACAGGCAGTAGTCTATGCAGGATCTGCACCTTAAATGACTAGGAGTTTTCTAAGACTTAGAAGTTACAGAAGGAATTATTTCAATGGGCACAAGAAAATATAATAGATAAACTATTTGTATTGCTTTATTTTATTTTTCTTCTAAAATGAGCCTCAACAGCTTCCTCTGTTCCTATGGATATTATCCATCTGTGCCTTCATATCCAGGCTGAGGCTGCTTCTGTACCCCTAAGAAACTGGCATTTTTCATCTTCCTGGAATCCACATGATGTTTCCTCATTTTGTCTGTTATCACTCTCTTTTCAGTATGTATAAATGAAGAACAAGTACCAATATATCTGAATATCAAAGTTTAAGTACAAATGTCAAGTTCATTCCACACTCATTGTTTTGAATTCTTAGCCCACTTGTACAGGCGATCATGGATATGCCACCATTTTCTCATCAAAGTCCACTCCAGGCCATTACAAACCTAGAATTAAGGAAAATTCCGTAATCTTATGCCACACAACCACATTAAGGCATATAACTAAAGAAATACAGTAGAGAAATTCCTTTAAGAACTTTAAGAATATTTCCCATGAAAAAAATTTGGAAAGTTGTTCAAACAAGAGCCATTGTACTTAAACATCTTATTATGTTTGTTGTTTTCAGTTTAGTTGAAATGAGATAATCTAGTGTTTTTTGTTGCTTCTTTATTCAAGAGTAAGAAAACCTGAAATTACTAAGAGAAGAAGTCTTTAGTTACTCTTATGTTATTATTATCAGCAAATAGAATGATTTAAAGGCAAGAAATGACTGGACCTTCCTTGCTGCTATATTTCCAAAATAGACTAAAATATCTACCACCTGAAAAAAGAAAAGTGAAAATAATATGTATTAAGGTCCTAATTTGAACAAGTAACTTTAACTACCATATTTTATTAAATCCTCAGTGGAAGCATGCATGTGCACCCACCAACTACATTTATCAAATGTTAATATTTTAGCATATTTATTTATAAAGAATTAGTTAAGAGAATCAAAGCTTGCAGTTATATGCAAAGCTTCCCGTACTCCCTTTTTATGTCCCCCTCACCCCTCTATCAGAAGACTTGTGATGCCATCCTATACAGTCATTATTCTCATGTAGGTTTTTAGGGGATTAGCAATAAGGGGTATTATTTTGTATTACTATTTTTAAACCTTATTTATCGCTACCTTTATCTACTATCAATATTCTATATAGGGGTGTTCATTTGTGAACAATCTCTTTTTCCTTTACTATTTTTATCTCTAAATTATCTTACTTATTGTAAGTTTATCATGTATCTTAATATCAGGTAAGTCCCTTTATCCATTTATTTTTGATTTCAGTACTTCCATATAATTTTCCGATAAACTTGTCAAGTTTTATGAAAATCTTGTTGAAATGGCATTGGAATTATTGAATGATTTAAGGGACATTTATTATCTTCACAAATTTGAGTCTTCTTTCTCATGAACATACTACATTGCTTTATTTCATTTTTCTTTTATGAATCTTTTTATTTATGTCTATTTATCAATATGTTTTCTCTATAATGATCTTGCACATTTTTTAAGTTTATTTCTAACTACCTTAGATACATTGTTGCTATTGTAAATGGCATTCATTTTCCATTATATGTCCTAAGGGACTACTTTGGTATATAGGAGGTTTTTAAGTTAATCTTATATAATCTTTGAATAAATCCTAGTATTCTAAATTCATTTTTCTTTTTGTTAAAGAACTTTTTCTTCATTAAAATTTCAAGATTGCTAAACTCTGACGGCCTCTAAAAATGTTAAAATGTCTTTATTTCATGTTACTCTAGATAGATAGTTTTGTGTTCAACTCTAGGATGATAGTTTTTTTCTCAGTGCTTTGAAATATTATTGCTATGTTCTAGAGTTTAATATTACTGAGAATTACACTATCATTTATATTTTCATTCCTTTTCAAATAAAATTAATATTTTCTCTATATTTTTATCGACAGTATATCCAAATAACTGATTTGCTTTTCAGTATATACACAGAATTGTATATACTCCACCATCACCACCATCTAATTTTAGAATATTTTTATTCTACAAAATGAAATTCCAAATCTATTAGAAGCCACCCCCACCCCCTAACAATCACTAATCTACTTTGTTTTTGTGGATTTGCCCATCTGGACATAGCATAGAAATGAAATCATACAATGTGGGGGTTTTGTTGTTGCTGTTGCTGTTTTGAGGGTTTTATGCACCTGGTTTCTTTCACTTAGCATAATGCAGTTAAGGTTCACCCATGATTTAACTTGTGTCATTCTTCTTATTGCAAAATGATATTACAATCTATGGATATAATAAATATTGTTTGCTTATTCATCAGCTGATGAACACTTGGATTGATCCCAAATTTAGGCTTTTATGAAATAATGGTGCTATGAACGTTCATGTATATATTTTTATGTGCATATATGTTTTCATTTCTTTTGGGTGTATATTTAGGAATAGAATCACTAGATCAGATAGTAAGTAACTCTGTGTTTAACATTTTGAAAAACTACAAAGAACTTTCCAAACTAGTTCCAGCATTTACATAATGTGTGAGGGTTCAAATTTCTCTATATCTTCACCAACACTTTTTATCATCTTTTTAAATATTAACCATTGTGATATGCAAGAGGTGATATCTCATTATGGTTTTGAGTTTCTATAAGGTCAAAGAATTTTGATCATCTTTTTGTTTGGCTACTGGTCATCTGTATATACAGAAAAATTGCCATTCAAATTCTTTACCCATTCATTAATTGAATTGTTTGCCTTTCCATTTTGAATTGTAAGAATTCCTTACATATTCTGTATTCAAGTGCTTTATTACATATATGGTTTACAAATACTTTCTCTCATTCTGCTTCTTCTTTTCACATTATTGAAAGTTTATTTTATATGATATTAGTATAGCCATTCAAGCCCTATTTTGTTCAACAATTGCATAATATTTTTTCTATTGCTTTTAATCTGTTTAGAATTTGAATTTTGAGTGTGCTTCTTGTAGATTACATAGACTTGAATATTTTTAATCCATTCTGCTAATATCTGCCTTTTAATCAGGATGATTAAAAATCAAAATTTTCATTTATCATCTATAAGTCTTAAATATTTATTTTCATCATTGTCCTGCATATTACACTAAACATCTTAACTTAAAACAACCTAGTTTGGAACTTAGTTTCAATGGCATATAAAAACTTTGCTCATATATAATTCCATTTCATCCTCCTCCTTTGTACTGCTATTATATAGGTTACTTCTTTATGCATCATAATTACTGCTCTATGTAGTTGCCTTTTAAATCACATAGGAGAATATGAGTTACAAAAATTATATTTTATTTACTATTTTTCTATGTAGTTATCTTTATTGCTTTTCCTAATTCCTTAATGTGTATTTGAGGTGCTATATAATATTCTTTCATTTCAGCCTGAAGGACTTACATTAGTATTTATTTCTTGTAGCGCAGCTCTGCTAGTGCTAAATTCTCCCTTTCTTTCTCTCTCTCACTCTTTCTGATGTGTAAACATCTTAATTTCTCCCTCAGTTCTGAAGGATATTTTTGCTAAATATAGAATTCTTGTTGACTGTCTTTTCAACATTTAGAGTATGTCATCTCACTGCATCCTGACCTCAGTGGTTTCTGATGAGAAATTGCTGATAATTTTGTTGAGGATAATTTGTAAGTGATGATTCATTCTTTTTTTTGATGTTTTCAAGAATATCTCTTTATCTTTTGACAGTTTAATAATGATATGTCTAAATTAGAATCTCTTTAAGTTTATCCTGTTTGAAGTTCATTGATCTTCTTCAATGTGTAAATTAATATTTTTCAACAAATTTTGGGATTTTCCACTCATTATTTCTTCAAATATTATTTTTGCTTTTGTTTTTGTTTTCTCTCCTCTCCTTCTGGAACTTTCATTATGCATATGTCAGTATGATTTATGGTGTCCCGCAGGTTTCTGGAGCTCTGTTCATTTTTATAAATTCTTTTTTTTTCTGTTTCTCAAAGTAGGTAATTTCAGATGAGCTATCTTCAAGTTCTCTGTTTTTCTCTGCTGCCTACTGAAATCTACTGTTCATGCCCTCTAGTGAATTTATCATTTTATTTGTTACACATTTCAATGACCTATTATCTATTTGATTATTTTAAAATTATTTTACATCATTATTTATAATCTATCTTGTGAGGCATTACTCTCATTATTTCACTTAATTATTTTGATATACATCCATGTAGTTTCCTGAACATGTTTATAATTGCTGACTTTAAATATTTTTTAAGGACAATATCTAAGATCCCTCATGGAAATTTCTATTGACTGTTTTGTTGTTTTCTTTAATAGACTGTAATCTCTGTGTGTGTGTATGTGTCTTGGGACAAGCCTTCAATGCTTCAACATTTACAGCCCTTCAGTTGCCTTCTCATTTTTTGCAAAATCTCAATATTTGCCATAGATGAAATATTAGCTGTATCCTTTACTTGTGCACAGTCCTACATGTGTCCTCAGTATGCTAGGTTGCCAAGAATATGCTGGAGCTTTCCAAAACTCACTACAGATAGGTTTTCACTACATTTTTGTTAAGTTTTTTGATGAGCTCCTTGGTTGCTCCAACTTGAATTTCTGCCTCAGGCAACAGTACTCAAGGTGAAACAATTGCTGCTGATTCATTTGACAAACTGTAAGCACTGGGCTCTCCTCACTAAGCAAGTTCTGAGTCAGGTCAAAGCAAAACCAGTCCTAAGCATGGGGACAAGTCAAATAGTGAAAATTGTTTAGTTTTGTACTTCACAGGGTTTCCACCCCTGTGAGTGGTTGGTGGGCTTCTGCTTTTCTCAGCTTCCTTTGTTACTAGATTGCTCATTTTTAAGATTCCCATACACATAAGAAGAAGAGGGTAGGAATAGAGCTAGTTAAAATGGTACAAGATTCAGCCTTGATTAAATACTTCTTGGATTGTTGCAAGCTTTTGGTTAATTTCCAGAGTTCTAAAAACTTTATCTTCATAATTTAACCACAGGCTCATGGATTTTATGGAGGAATAGAATATTGGAGGTATTCTACTTAAAGTTCTTTAAAAGTATTCCACCACATGAGGAGTACTTTGCCCTGAAAGCTTTAAAGGTTTCTAGAGTTTCAGTAAAGCACATTTTGATGTAAATTTGTCTTTCATCATCATGTTAGATACTCAAAAGGCATTTTAAATTTGATTCTCATCTTCTTTAATTATGAAAACTTTTACCTATTGTTTTCAAATATTGCTTCTGTCATTCTTTTATCTCCAACCTTCTAGAATTTTTTTTTTTTTTTTTGCTGCATTTTGGAAACTTTAGTCTTCAACTATATCACTTACATAATAATTTATTTTTTGTCTTGGTTTTGCTCTTACATTCTGAATGAAATTTAAATATTATCTTCCAATTTACTAACCTTTCTTATACTGTGACTGGTTTATTTCATAATGCTGACTTTTCATTCTCTGTGTATTTAGTTGGTTCTTTCTGAAATCCACCTGTAAAATCAAAGTTTTCAACTCTCTTTGTTTTTGATTCAAAATCTCTTGTTTTTAGAAAACTGACCTTAAAAGTTTTTTCTTCCTGAAACATTCTTCTGTAACTCAAAAAATGTGCTGTTCCATCTAGAGTCTATTTTTCTCCTGTGTGTTGGATGTGGTGGTTCCGATTCTAGCACTAGATTTCATCATTAATCTTGATATTTGGGTTTGCTGGCTTATTTTTGAATAGGCTATTGTTTATTTCATTTTCACTTTAACTCTGTTTATTATCACATTTCCTGCTTAAGATTTTCTGTCCTGCAGTCTCTAAAAAACTGTTACAATGTGATTGGACATGTCTGTTCTGAGGTAGTATTAGGTGTATGGCAGATGTGGTCATCTAGCTGGGAGGCATTTTCTTTCAGTGTCTCATTTGGGTCTCTTCCTGACACCTCCCTAGGCCTGCAGATATACAAGAACTAAAACTCTCATAAATGGTCAGTGGCAAACCCTCCTCACCCCCCATCACTTTGTACACCTCTCAGGTCTGGGTATTAAAATAAGTTAGGTTTGAACATTAAGTCTTCTCAGACTTAAGCATTAGTCAGAATAGAGTTGGTTATATTGCAGTCATTAATGATCATATTATCTTTGTGGCATAAAAAGTTTTATTTCTCATGAATTTCTGCTGTGGCTTCTGTAGTTGTGTTTCATCATCACCTTCATTCTGAGACTCAGATACATGCAACATTGTCTTTCTTGGTCAATAGGACTGGAGAAACTAGTCCCTTAATCCTAACACTTCTCCAAAGTCATATCACTTTTGCTCACATTTTGTTGGCTTGAGCAAGTCATTATGTTATTAATAATATAACAAAGATTCTTCACCCAAGAGGGCTAATGAGTATTTCACACTATGTTGCAATATAATTGATGCAGACACCAGCCTGCAGTGTCTGTGTCATAATGGATGAAATGAGACAATCACACGGACTACTGAGTCTAGTGGAGGAAAAAGGACAACATGGTTTTTCTCTCAAGGGGAGCAAAATCCCACAGCCTCCACCATGACAGGCCTTTATCAAGTTACTCCCCACATTACATTATGGTCCTCATTTAGTGTGCACAGGTTCACTTTAGGTGGTTACCTTTTACAGACAACAAAGGAGCCAATGTCGCTAATCACATCACAGAAGAAAAATATTAGCAAATGAAAAGGGAAAAGTGGTTGAGCTGGTTATACTCATCCTACGAAGGTTCAGCATGGATTTTAGGAAGTTACAGTAAGCACTTGCTGTCTCAATTTAGGGTGAGGGAGTTTTAGCAAAAGAAAGTCCCAAAGTGGTTTAGGTACAAATGCAGGCCTGATTCCCCACAGGAAAACCTGTCCGTGGGTGTGGGTCCTGTGCATCTCCAAGTGGAAGCTGGGCCCACGCCGTGCAGAATGGTATTCTACATATAATATATTACATTTTTTTACATTTATGTTTATAACTATGAATAGCTTAGCTCTCAGCTACCATTTTCTGCTTTGGTTTCCTAAAGCTGCCTAGAATATGCCTTCACCTGTGAATATCACTTTATATTTCTATTCTGTGCATTTGCTTTTTGTTCTTGATTTTAAAACAGCTATCTTTTTCATTTTCTATTTCTTACTTTTGTGTTATTATTTTATGTTTAGAGAATTAAAAGATGCTTCAAATAATAAATTCAATATGCCATCTTACTCAGAATGTTATCCATGATTTCTTTCTGTCTCTTTTTTTTTTTATGGAAATCTTCAAGCACCACAAATCCATTATTAAATCTCCCTTCTCTCCCACAAGTTATCCCTTGGGATCAGTGTTAGTTTTAAAATGCTAAACTAACAAAAAATAAAGAACTAATACCACCTAAGTCTGGAATGACATGGAATCTGCATGTTTTCCAAGGCTTTAGTGTTAACTGATCAGGTGAAATTTCCATGTAACCAAAATGCCTTTGTTGGCCTAAACATTTTCTGAGTTAGCAAAGTATAAATTGGTGCTTATTTAGCTGAGCCATGCAATTTTTCAGTTAATGAAAACTTCATCTTATAACTTGTTTACTCTCTTTACTCCCTAAAAGCTAAAGCTTTCGTGACTCAATACAATGCTTAATAAACAGAAGAAAGAATGCTAATTGTAGACACTGCCATATTCCTCAGAGCTGGACTTGGCAGCAGACTAAACAACTCTTGGGTGGAACCAACAGAGTTGCCCTCGAGTTAGGCTCCCAGCTGTCACTAAACGAATCTGGGCTCAGCCAGACACGTCTGAAGTATAAAGTCCAGTTTTGCCAGAGTGGATGAGTGGAGCACAGCTAGCACCATTCTGCACTTGAACTCTTCTCCTCCATTAATTCTTACTTTCCAGCATGCTTTCACCCTCCGATGCGTGTGTCCCATGCGCAGAACAGTGGCTACTCATTCAAATGTGTCACTGGTACTAGACAAAAGGAAAGTAATCTTTACTTCTTTCCCCACCAAAAGCTCACATTTGTCACATCACACAGACAATCCTTCTATGGCTGGCACTAAGAAAGAGTGAATAAAACTCATGCACAAAAATGCAGGAAATAAAAGTCTTTCAGTCAGTAAAACAAAGATGTCTGGATCCTTTTTGGAGTAATTGGATCCCCAGTACTAGAGATCTCCAAACAAGTATTTAAAGATAATTTGCTATCACAAAGGAGGTGTATTCGTGTGTGTGTGTGTGTGTGTGTGTGTGTGTGTGTGTGTGTTTCAGAACTAAACCCTTTATAAAAAGTCATTTAAAGTTCTTTAAATTTTATTCATTAGGACTATGCTTTTCATTCAACACTCTCCTTTTCCATCTTATCTCTTCTAATTCTGCTAATACTTAAAATAATATATTAAAATCTCCTTAATTCTAAAAGAAGTTATTTTTTCCTTCAATTCTATTTCTCTCTGAAATCTCATCTCTATCTTTTCCTTTGCCACACAATTTGTGGTGGATATGTGTTTTCTTAAAAGCAGGATATATAACTCTGCCCACTGAAGTCTGGCCAATGTCCCCACAACCATGATGAAACTTCTAAAACAGATGTACAAATTGTCAGTCAGGGTTATACGTACATCCAGGCTTATATTAGGTGAAAGATGGGGTGCAGCCTAGAGAAGTATCCATTTTACTCAATAATAAGACATGCAAAATACATTATTAACTCAAATATAAATTATGGAGTACAATGCAAAATTTTTATTCACTTAATATTAAAATAAGATATTCAAAGTTCCGTAGTACTCTCAGATTGCTAGAAATTCCCAATGGAAACCTGTTGGGACCACTGTGGAACATCCATCTAACCATTTTGTGGATGAGGCCATAGGCTTTGTAGTGAGGTCTGATAGTGCTGGAGATGTCTAGACCCCATGAACCCTCCAAACTAATTAAATGAAGCTTCCCTTCATGGCAAAGATTCACACTGATGAGGAACTGGTGAGAGAAAATTCACATTCGTGACTAGCTACAGTAAAAGCAAAGAAAGTGGTTGAAAAAAGGAACAGAAGTCACATTATTAGCATATGCGAGGTCATATGTTTTATTATCATTGAAATACTTTACAAAAATGACAGGAGAGGGCACTGTAGATCTGCAAGGCCAGAAAATCCATTCTGGCCCATACCCAAGAAAGGAGAGGAGGAGGGACAGGATAAAGAGGGATGATGGGGAAGAGAAATAGACCGTGGTCAATTTCCATACAAAGTTATTTTAAGTTAAAGTTATTATAAGTAAGTTACTATAAGTAAAAGAAATTAAAGCAAGATGATTCAAACAATGAAATTATGCCAGGAGGATGCTCCCAGAAAACTATAACCTGATATATATACACATGTATAATTAAATAGCTAAAATAAAGTTATCAAAGAACAACATATACTAGAATGAGGGAAACTGAAATGAGGTGATTAGAAAAAATAAGACCTAAAAGGAGAATAAACAGAAAACATTTGCAAAAGAAATTAAACATTTTCCTCAGTCTTCATTTTGTTCTATTGTATTTAACACTGTTGATCTCCTGGATCTCTCCTTCTCTGGCCTCCAGTCCATGAGTCTCTGCCTGCTTCTCCTTTAGCTGCTCCCTCCTGCTCAGCTTCAAGGCTCTCTTCATTGCTGCCACAGAAGGTAACGTTTCCCATCTCTCTCTCATGTATATAACCATCTCCTATACCTGAGGCTACTTCCTTCAGTTCACTCTACTCAGTGGCTACAGCAACTTCCACAATTTAAATGTGCCTGCATGCTAAATGTGCCACTCTGCTGATAACTTCGTCTGCACAAAACTAGCCACCAGCCTCACCGGCATCTTAGGTAGGTAATGTTAAAAGCCATCTACTAAGTGCTTAAACCTACAAATCATATAAAATTCTATAACTTGGAAAATAGTGTTTCTATTTTCTAATATTATCAGATTCAAAACTCCAAAAGCATCTATCAATGTTCTCTCCTTCATCCTACCATCTTATCAAATGCCGTTATCTGCTCATTTCTGCTTCCAAAATATTTCTCAAATCTGTTCCCTCCTTCCACCCTCCACCAGCACTGCTCAAGATCCATACCCATCTCCAAAATGGGCTCTTACAATAACTCACTTGCCTTGTCTGACTTGATTTTATCTCAGCTGCAATCCATGTTGTATCCTGACCACACTTACTATGTTAAATAAGAGTGTACTCCAAGGGGTGATTCCATTTACTTGGAAAATAATATGAGCATTTCCACTCAAAGCTGTGTTTCTGCCATTGGCTTTGCCTTCTTTGAGAAAAATAGATTTTCAACTTATTTTTGTTCTAAAAGGAATTAAAAGTTTTGAACAACACAAGTCAGCACAAACCGCAATACAATAACTATTAAAATAATTATGACTGCATTAAAATATCTTAGCCCTTGTTGGGTGACTGAAATGGCTGGAACATTGTTCCATACACCAAAAGTGTATGGGTTCAATTCCAGGTCAGGGCAAATGCCTACACTGTGGGTTCGATCCCCAGTCTGGGTGCATACAAGAGGCAACTGATACTTTTCACATCTCTCTCTCTCTCTTTTTCTCCCTCTCAAATCAATAAAAATATTCTCAAATGAGAATCAAAAAGAATAACTTAAGAATATCTTAAAATATCCCTACAGTTGTTTTAAGTATTACCCTCTGCAAGTGTGTTACAATTACTGACCTTTCAATAGTCTTCCATAGCAATTTTCAAATGTGTGCTGCAAGAATTTTCAAAACATACACTTCCTGACTATTTAGTCAGGGCCACTGACCCTTTTTCCCTTAGCTTGTAAAATAACAGCCAACACAACAATAGCCATCTGGTGTGAATGAATGAAAATTATACTTACTTTTTTGTCAGGTTGGCAAAGATATATGTATATTTTTGGTGTGGCACAGAATTTTAGTAATTAGTTTATATGTGCCAAGAGATGAAAAAGGTTGAAAATCTCTGGTTTTATGCATTCATAAAGCAATATATTTGAGTATGGGCTTGAAAAAAATGATGCAACACCATTTTCCCTTTCTCAAGGCACATTGTACCCTGATATCTGTAACAGCACAATCTGCTCATCTCAGTGATAATCAACTACACCGTAAGTTGTGGCATCAGGTAAATGAAACAACCCTGCCAACAAAATACCCCCTGCACCAACACAGAAGAGAGGCACTATTTCAATTTGATGAAACATTCTGGATTTACATGTAAGATAGTGCACGAAAGAGTATAAATTCTGGGGCAAATTTAATGCAAATCTGCAAATCTAGGTTCATGTTTATAGTTCCAAGGATCAGAAGAACAGAAGCCTTGTATCTTAAATGCCAAATATTCTTCTTAGGCCTGTTTTGTTTTTAATGAGACACACTAGAAGAGGGCATGGTAAGATGACCTTCCTCAAAGAAAATTTGTATCATGTATTTTTAAGATAGCAGCTAGCATCACTCGTTGCAGCAGCAGCAGCAGCAGCAGCAACAAAATCCCAGAATTATTAGAAGATAGAAGAACAATTATGAAGCATTCTCAGTACATCTGCAGACCACAGCGTGCGAACTGAGAATCGTTGGCCTAAATAGGTATGATCACATTTATAATGTGGAATTTAATGTCTTTTATAATTTTGTACCAACTTCATTTTTAGTTATATTTCTCATTCTTACATCCTTACCCAGTGTCCCTAAAAATGTCAAGAAGGACTGGCTGGGCTGGGATCAACTAGAACACAGAGAAGAAGTGATACAGGTACTATACAAGTGGGTTAGGTACCCAAAGATTTGGGAATAACTTGAGTCAGTCATCATTCTGATGATGGAATTCAACCATATAAAAGACAATCATGCATAAAACATGTAGTTGGGCCCTGGCTGGTGTGTCTCCGTGCATTAGTGCTGGCCTGCAAACCAAAGGGTCATAGGTTCGATTCCCTGCCTAGGGCACATGCCTGGGTTGCAGGGGAGATTACCAGTAGGGCTACCACAAGAGGCAACCATACATTAATGTTTCTCTCCCTTTCTTTCTCCCTCCCTTCCCCTCTATAAAAATCAATAAATAATTTTTTTGAAAAACGTGTAGTTGGGCAATCTGTCAACAATTTACTAAGTCCTTCCTGGATGCCAGGCAAATTAGTAACAGTGTTAATCAGCATTACATGTCTAACAAAAGATGCTTGGACTTCATTGTTGGGGCTGTATTTCTTTAGAAGAACTCCGCTGTCTAGAAAGTAAGAAAGTGAAAAGATTTTGGCCTACCATATGAGAAATCATTCTAAAAATTGGAGTGCCATGTAGGGATATATTAAGAAATTCAAGCAAAGGCCAGGAAGCCCATATTGACTATAGTAGAGGAGGATTTATGCACCAGACTGAGAGGTGGACTGGTTGTTTCTAGGGTCCCTTTTATTCTCAGAAGCCAGGTGGGCTATAGGAGTGGGCAGTGGCTCCATGCAGGACTCTGATCTAAGAGAACACTGAAACATGGGCTGTATTCACTGGTTGCTTCAAGATTAGTCCCTGAAATGCAAGTATTCCTATTCTGTAGCAACAATTCAACTAGAAAAGTGGTTCTATGAGTATCTTTGATGTTCTCTCTTGCCATGGTCCTGGCTCTGTACAGGCACTGACACCTGAAGATAGAGGGGCTGTGATACACCTTCAAACTTCTTGGCCCTATCTATACCAGAGATGAAGCTTGCATTGGGTTTCTCATATTAGTGTTTGAATTTGACTTTTGACTTCAATGCCTTCCTCGAGGTTCTTGCCTTTCCTCTTTGCTTTCTCTTGGCATTTTAGCCTGTTTTCTAATGTTCTTCTCTTTAGATATGATTTCTCTGTCCCCTGTATTTATCATCCCCATACTGAATATCTGAGTTAGAATTCATTACTGACAACTGAAAAACTGCAGTCAGCAGTTATTTGAAAATCAAGTTAGTAAAACTTGCTAGTAGTACTCTGTGTTTCTTTTTTCTTTTTTATTAAATATAGTTTATTGATTATGCTATTACAGTTGTCCCATTTTCCCTACTTTATTCCTCTCCACCCTGCACACCGCTCCCACCCACATTCCCCCCCTTTAGTTCATGTCTGTGGGTCATATAAGTTCTTTGGCTTGGCTTCTGCATTTCCCACACCATTCTTAACCTCCTCCTATCTATTTTCTACCTAACATTTATGCTACTTATTCTCTGTACCTTTCCCCCCTCTCTCCCTCCCCCTCCCCTCCCACTCCCCCACTGATAACCCTCCATGTGATCTCCATTTCTGTGATTCTGTTCCTGTTTTAGTTGTTTGCTTAGTTGTTGTTGTTTTATGCTCAGTTGTTAATAGCTGTGAGTTTGTTGTCATTTTACTATTCATAAGTTTTTATCTCCTTTTTCTTAGTCCCTTTAACATTTCATATAATAAGGGCTAGGTGATGATGAACTTCTTTAACTTGACTTTATCTGGGAAGCACTTTATCTGCCCTTCTATTATAAGTGATAGCTTTACTGGATAGAGTAATCTTAGATGTAGGTCCTTGACTTTCATGACTTGGAATACTTCTTTCCAGCCCCCTTTTACCTGTAAGTTTCTTTTGAGAAATCAGCCTATATTCTTATGGGAACTCCTTTGTAGGTAATGCTCTCATTTTCTCTTGCTTTTAAGATTCTCTTTTTATAATTAATCTTGGCTAATGTAATTATGATGTGCCTTGGTGTGTTTCTCCTCGGGTCCAACTTCTTTGGGACTCTCTGCGCTTCCTGGACTTCCTGGAAGTCTATTTTCTTTGCCAGATTGGGGAAGTTTACCTTCATAATTTGTTCAAATAACTTTTTCACTTGTTGCTGTTCCTCTTCTCCTTCTGGTACCCCTATGATTTGGATGCTTTAATGCTTAAAGATGTCCTGGAGGTTCCTAAGCCTCTTCTTATTTTTTAAAATTCTTGTTTCTTCATTTTGTCCTGGTTAAATGTTTCTTTCTTCCTTCTTCTCCTAACTGCTGATTTGAGTCCTGGTTTCCTTCCCATCACTGTTGGTTCCCTGTAGATTTTTCTTTATTTCACATAATGCAACCTTCATTGCTGTATGGGTCTTTTTTATGCTGCTGATGTACCCAGTGAGTTCCTGAAGCATCCTGATTACCATTGTTTTGAACTGTGCATCTGATATGTTGGCTATCTCTTCATCACTTAGTTGTATTTTTTCTCGAAATTTGATCTGTTCTTTCATTTGGGTCTTCTTTTTTTTTTTTTTTTTTTTGGTCTCCATGCACCTGTTATGTAGTAAGGGGTGGAGCCTTGGATGTTCACCAGGGCAAGGCAACCATGCTGCTGCCTTGTGATGCTGTGTGTGTCTGGGGGTGGGGGTGGTGTCTGAAAGGGAACAGTGCTGTTTGCTCCTCTCTCTGCCCCGGTTTTCAGTCACTTCCCCTGCTATCCACAATCATATTGGGCCTTTCTGGTGCTGATTCCCAGGTGGGTGGGCTTGTACACACCCTAGGATCCTGTGGGTCTCTCTAATTAACTCCACTGTGAGTCGGGAGTTTCTCCCACTGGCTCCTCAATCCCCACAGGTGTTTTCAGTCAGAGGTTTGAGGCTTTATTTCTCTGAGATGGTATTCTGGGTTGTGTGGTCTGTCTTTCTCCCCAATTGTTCCTCCTGGTTTATCTGCATGCAAATGTGGGACCCAGTCTGCCAGGCACCTTCTTATCTATCCCAGACCTCCAGCCACTGCCTTGCTGAGAGTCCTCTCTGCCCAGCTATCCAACTCCACCCTTTTACCAGTCTGGATGAATGTTTCTTCTTTAACTCCTTGGTTGTCAGACTTCCATACAGTTCAGTTTTCTGTTAGTTCGGTTATTTTTGTTTTTAAATTTGTTGTTGTCCTTGTTTTGGTTGTGTGAGGAGGCACAGTGTGTCTACCTATGATTCCATCTTGGCCAAAAGACTACTCTGGGTTTCTATGCCTTTACTTTCCAATGGGGGGAATTCTTATATTTGGGTAGAATTTTTCTGAGTTTCCATTGTGATGTTTGGTTTTAACAAGTGACTAAGTTCAGATAAATTATCAAAAACTTAATTATTGTTATTTATGGATGGGAGAAGGAAGCATACTTGATCATTAGCATTGACTGGGCTTAATTTTTAAGCATACCAAAAATGAATGTTAATGCATTTAACAATTATTGAATTCCAGTTTTAAAAAAGAACTTTGCTCTGTTGTGTGGGAAGGAGAGAGTGTATGTTGCATGTTTAAGCCATTGCTCAATTAATGTTACCACTCCTGCTATTGAGGATTACAAAAATGCTGAAAGTGACATAAGCATTGCTAATAGTCTATTTTTATACCAAAATATGTTGAAATTTAGGTGGTTAGCAGTGACACTATAAAGCACCATGTATCAAAATTAAGAAGAAAATAAAATTTTATTAAAAGGTGTGAAATGCCAGTCAAAGAGGTTTATAAATGTGACTAGGAGTGAGTGACCCAGTTTGAGTTTTTATTTGACCTAAGCATGACCTGAAGCACAGAGTCCAAATCCTCAGATGTGATGTGGTGTGGGCAGCTGATGCACAGGGGAGTTAGGGGCACAGTCCAGCTGAACAGACTGTTGCTTGTGAGTGTGCTTAGCAATTGGAAGAGATTTTAGGAAGCTAGAAGTTGGAAAATACTTGACTGGATTTTTCTGAGAGGACAAAAGTAAAGATATGAGTGTAAATGGGCATTTTATTCCCAGGAAGAAGCAGTAGAATAAAATAAAATAAATACAACAAAGGTATTCAGGACACTAAGTCCTGTAATATTGAGTGTATGCTGAAATATTCCTATTATGCAGAAGATTAGTGTATTTTTCTAGGAAAAAAAGTTGTTCTTCCAAAATGTGGCAACTGTCTGAATGTATGTATTTAAGCCATTTAAATGTGTCAGTCAAACTTGCATGTTTAATTTTAGAAATTTGGAGAGCTTTATCTCTGGTGTTAGGATCAACATACTGGGAATTAGACCACAGTCATGCACTGCTTAACAAAAAGGACACATTCTGAGAAATATGGCATTGGACAATTCTGTCATTGTGCAAACATCATAGAGTGCTCTTACACAAACCTAGATGGTATAGCCTGCTACACACCTAGGCCATATGGTGTAGCCTATTGCTCATAAGCTATAAGTCTGTACAGCATGTTAATGTGCAAAACAATACACGATCACATCAAGCACAGGAGGAAATAATGTAATCAAGGGACACAGTAAATGCAAGATGTATGAGGATACTGCCAACATAACCCGACATAGAGTTTCATGCCAATTTTTTAAATTTTATTTTCATTGTTGCTCTTGTACAGTATTCTGTCTTTAAACTCCCATCCCAGCTCACCTCCCCAGCCCTCCCCACCTCCCTCCCATTTCCACCACCCCTAGTTTTTGTCCATGTGTCCTTTATACTTGTTCCTGTAAACCCTTCCCCTTTTCCCCTGAAATTCCCTCCCCTCCCCCCTCTGGTCACTGTCAGCCTGTTCTCAGTTTCAGTGTCTTTGGTTATATTTTGCTTGTTTGTTTGTTTTGTTGGTTAGGTTCCTGTTAAAGATGAGATTATATGGTGTGTGTCTTTCACTGCCTAGCTTATTTCACTTAGCATAATGCTTTCCAGTTACATCCATTCCTTTTGCAAAACTAGGAGCTCCTTCTTTCTTTCTGCTGCATAGAATTCCATTGTGTAAATGTACCATAGTTTTTGATCCATTCATTTACTGATGGGCACCTAGGTTGCTTCCAACACTTGGCTATTGTAAACTGTGCTGCTATGAACATTGGGGTGCATAGGTACTTCTGGATTGGTGTTTCAGGATTCTTAGAATATAATCCTAGCAGTGGAATTGCTGGGTCACAAGGCAGATCCATTTTTAGTTTTCTTAGAAAATTCCATACTGCTTTCCATAGTGGTTGTACCACTCTGCAATCCCACCAACAGTGCACTAGGGTCCCCTTTTCTCCACAACTTCTTCAACACTTGTTGTTTGTTGCTTTCTTTATGATGGCCATTCTGATTGGTGTGAAGTGGTATCTCACTGTGGTTTTAATTTGCATCTCTCTGATAGCTAGTGATATTTAGCATCTTTTCATGTGTCTCTGGGTCCTCTGTATGTCCTCCTTGGAGAAGTATCTGTTCAAGTCCTTTGCCCATTTTTTAATTGGGTTGCTTGTCTTCTTAGAGTGGAGTCGTGTAAGTTCTTTGTATATTTTGGAGATTAAGCCCTTGTCTGAGGTATCATTGGCAAATATGTTTTCCCATACAGTCGGTTCTCTTTTTATTTTAATGCTGTTTTCTTTAACTATGCAGACACTTTTTATTTTGATGAGATCCCACTTGTTTATTCTTTCCTTTATGTCCCTTGCTCTGGGGGACATATCAGTAAAAATGTCACTGTATGAAATATCTGAAATCTCCTGCCTATGTTCTCCTCCAGGACTTTAATGGTGTCACAGCTTATATTTAAATATTTTATCCACCTTGAATTTATTTTGGTGTATGATGTATATTAATTGGTGCTTGAGTTCATTTTTTGCACGTAGCTGTCCAGTTCTCCCAACAGCACTTGTTGAAGAGGCTATTTTTACTCAATTTTATGGTGCTGCCTCCTTTATTGAATATTAATTGACCATAAAGACTTGGGTTTATTTCTGGACTCTCTGTTCTGTTCCATTGGTCCATGTGCCTGTTTATATGCCAGTACCAGGCTGTTTTGATTACAGTGGCCTGGTAATGCAGTTTGGTATCAGGTATTGTGATCCTTCCAGCTTTGCTCTTCTTTCTCAAAATTGCAGCAGCTATTCCGGGTCATTTATGATTCCATATAAATTTTTGAAGTGTTTGTTCTATGTCTGTGAAATATGCCATTGGTATTTTAATAGGTATTGCATTGAATCTGTAAATTGCTTTGGGTAGTATGGACATTTTGATGGTGTTAATTCTTCCGATCCATGAACCCAGTATATGTTTCCATTTGTTTGTGTCTTCCTTGATTTCTTTCTTCAGTGTTGTGTAGTTTTCTGCATTCAGGTCTTTTACCTCTTTGGTTAGGTTTATACCTAGGTATTTTATTTTTCTTTTTGCTATTGCGAATGGAATTTTTCTTCTTGATTTCTGCTTCTCCTCTTTCATTGTTGGTGTACAAAAATGCCTTTGATTTCTGAATATTGACTTTGTATCCACTGTTTTACCAAATTCATCTATTAGGTTGAGCAGTTTTTTGGCTTAGTATACAGGATATTCTATGTACACTATCATGTCATCTGCGAACAATGATAGTTTCGTTTCCTCCTTTCTTATTTGGATGTCTTTTATTTCCCTGTCTTGTCTAATCACTGTAGCTGAAACTTCCAATACTACATTGAATAGAAGTGGTGAAAGTGGAAAAACTTGTCTTGTTCCTTATCTTAGTGGAAGAGATTTTAGTTTTTGCCCATTGAGTATGATGTTGGCTGTAGGTCTCTCATATATGGCCTTTATTATGTTGAGGAATGATGCCTGTATTCCCACTTTGCTGAGTGTTTTTATCATTAATGGGTTCTGTACCTTATTAAATGCTTTTTCCACATCTATTGATATGATCATGTAATTTTAGTTTATGTGATGTACTACATTTACTGATTTGTGAATATTGAACCATCCTTGCATTCCTGGGATGAATCCCATTTGGTCATGCTGTATGATCTTTTTAATGTATTTTTGGATGTGGTTTGCCAATATTTTGCTGAGGATTTTAGAGTCTATGTTCATCAGTGATATAGGCCTGAAGTTTTCTTTCTTTGTTGTGTCTTTACCTGGTTTGGGGATGAGGATGATGCTGGCTTCATAAAAAGAGTTTGGGAGTCTTCCATCATTTTGGATTTTTTGGAGTAGTCTGTAAAGGATAGGGGTTAGCTCTTCCTTAAATGCTTTGTAGAATTCTCCTGTGAAACCATCTTGTCCAGGACTTTTGTGGGTCAGGAGTTTTTGATTACTGCTCCAATTTCATCACCTGTTATTGGTCCATTCAGGCTTTCTGCTTCTTCTTCTTCATTGAGTTTTGGAAGATTATATTTTTTCTAGAAATTTGTCCATTTCACCTAGGTTTTCAAATTTCTTGGCATACAGTTCTTCGTAGTAATTTTTTAGAATCCTTAAAGAGGAGAGTTGTAATCTCTCCTCTTTCATTTCTGATTGTGTTTATTTGGGTCCTCTCTCTTTTTTCTTGATGAGCCTGCTTAAATGCTTGTCAATTTTGTTTACCTTTTAAAAAAAACAGCTCCTTGATTAATTGATCCTTAGAATTGTGCTTTTAATCTCTATGTCATTTAATTCTGCTCTGATCTTGGTTATTTCCTTCCTTCTCCTTGCTCTGGGCTGTCTTTGTTTTGTTTCTCCAGTTCTCGTAGGAGTAGGGTTAGGTTGTTTGTTTGTAATGTTTCTGTCTTTTTTAGGTAGGCCTGTATTGCTATGAACTTCCGTCTCAGGACTGCATTCACTGTGTCCCATAAGTTTTGGGTTGTTGTGAGCTCATTTTCATTTCTTTCCAGAAACTTTTTGATTTCTTCCCTAATTTCATTCTTGACCCACTCATTGTTTAATAGCACGCAATTCAGTCTCCATGATTTTGAGTGTTTTGGGTTTTCCCCTTTGGGGTTGGTTTCTAGTTTCAGTGCCTTGTGGTCAGAGAAAATGCTTGGTATGATTTCAATTTTCTTGAATTTGTTGAGGCTTGTTTTGTGCCCTATTGTGTGATCTATCTTTGAAAATGTTCCATGTGCATTTGAAAACAATGTGTATTTAGCTTCTTTGGGATGAAGGGCTCTATATCAGGTAAGTCCAATAAAAAGTATATTTTTTAAAAGAATAAAAAGTATACTGTAGTAAATACATAAAAAAGTAACATAGTTCTTTATCATTATCAAGTATTATGTACTGTACACAGTTTTATTGTTATATGTTTTTATGATGGGAAGTCAGTAGGTTTGTTTACACCAGCACACCACAAACATGAGTAATGTGGTGTGCTGTGACATTATGTCAGCTACAAGGTCACTGGGCAATCATAACTTTTTAACTCCATTATAATCTTATGGGACCACTATCATACATGCAATATGTATTTGACCAAAACAGCAGGATGGGGTGCATGCCTGAAACAATGAAGACTGAAACAATTTAAAATGTTATTCTTAAAGTGGTGATTCTATCAGCTTCCTTAAACACTAGCAAGATAGTGTTAGAAAACTATCTTGTTTCCTTTTTTTTCTGTCTTCATAAAATTAACTGATACATTCCAGGTGGAACAAAGAGCATTAGCAGATTGTCAAGCCCCCCAACAATGAATTACAGGCATCAAGCTTTGTGCACTATAGAAGGGAGGGTTAATCATTGCGTAATTGGTATCCATAAGTTACATTTTAGACTTTGTGAAAATGGAAAATTGTAATCATGGATGCCTTTTGCCAGGCTACTAAGTGGCAGCTCAAAGTCAAATATGACATATGCATTGCCAATGAAAAACATGTTTACCTGGAACAAACATGGTTTATTTATTTATTTTTTTTTTTAGGATTGTATTTATTTATTTTTAGACAGAAGGGGAGGGAAGGGGAAAGAGAGAGAAACATCACTGTGTAGTTGCCTCTCACATTTCCCCTACTGGGGACCTGGCTTGCAACCCACTGTGCATGTGCCCTAACTGGGAATTGAGCCAGCCACCCTTTGGTTCACAAGCTGGTGCTCAATCAACTCGGCCACACCAGCCAGGGCATGGCTTATCTTTTAAGTCATTGTTTGAAGAGTGCACAGAATTTCTAGGGAGAGCAATATTCTGGAGGATGCCAATGCTCACACATTCCTATGGCATTTGTTTTCTTCATGTAATGTCTGTGTGATGTGATGGTAAATTCAGATTATCTGTTCCAAAAGACATTCAATTCAACACTCAACATTAGTTGCTAGCACATGATTTACTTTCTCTGGGTTCCTTTAAATTACCAAAATCTCATATGTAACCTACTCTAACCAATATTTATTTTAAGAATGTGAGGAAAGCATTTCACCCCATCCTTTACCCCAAACTAGGAGAATTCCACCATTAGATATACATCTAATTTGTTATCAAACTGCATGTTAAAATAACAATGATCTGGGTTAAAGAATGGTAAAAATCTACTAGAGGTTACTTGTTCTTACTGTAAAATTTTAAAATCAAATTCCTTTTAGTCTAATACCTCATCAATATCAGATATATTTAAAGAATATTTAATTAGACAGTAGAAAATAGATAGAATAGAGATCACTCAATGCTAAGAAAGGAGAAGTCTTGGTGTGTTGCCACAAATGAGCACCACCTCAGAGAAATGTAACTGTGAAAGCAGGTGCGGGGCACAGCTGTGGGAAATGTATGTGAGGGTTTGAACCTACCTTATACTTTCTAAATCAGCCAGGGGATACTCTGCATCATCTAACTGCAATGAAAATCAGGGTTCCATTCAAGGTGATTGAATTGGTAAACACAGATTCAATGACCTAAAACAAAACAAAACAAAACAAAAACCCACAAAAAAAAACTAGAAATTATGACAATGGCTCAGAATCTGGCATACTCTTGTCAATTTATAGTATCTGCTTAGATATATTGATTTCAAAATCAAAACATCTGTCTTTCAATTTCTGACTCTATGGAGCACCAGGGTTAATGTGGAGAAGGACCATACCTGAACATCCACCCATGAGGCTCTCTACATTGTGACTATGTTAAATCTTCCATCAATCCTCTCAGGTGACACAAACAGTTGTTTCATGGTGGAGGCAATCATGACTTGGAGAGTACTAAAGGAATGTCTCTGGCCACATGACTCTTAGGTGGGGAATTTGGGATTTAAACAGAGCTCTGTGAGGAACCAAGTCCCTACACTTCCTCTAAGTCATTCTGCCCTCCAGTACAGGTACCTGTGTTTGATGAATGTAGACACATCCATCAGTTTTGTTGTTGTGTGACGGGAAACAGAGATTTTGACATACGAGTGTTGAGTTGGTTTGGAAGTGTATATATCATTAATAGTATCTTTATGAATTGCATGTAAATATTTTTGCACTTGTGTGAGACTCTACATGACAGAATAGGTAGTGAAATCCATTTATCACTCATCAGTGAAGACAACTTCTTCAGCAAAGGTATGCTTATTTCATCTTTGTGGAAGGGCACATTTTTAACAAACTTTAATTCAATATTCTCATTCATAAATCTTAGATATCTTGTTATTTATAATTATTCATCTGAAAGGGTTTCTTTCTTTTTGAAAGCTTATGATAGAAGTAAGAATCTCTTTGATGTCATTTGAAGAGTACAGACAAAAGGTTGCCTTTGGAGTTACTTTGGTGTTGAGGAAAGAGTGTGGGATATTGAGTAAGACACACCTATACTCAAGCATAGTTATGAGTTGTGTGATCTTGACTAGATTGTTTAAACTGTCAACCCTTTCATTTTTTAGCTGTAAAACAGAGGAATAATATCTTCTCACAGGATTGTAATAAAAATTAAATGAGATATAGGGTACAAAAGCATTTAGCACAATATTTTGAACATAGTATATGCACAGTAATGCTAGCTAAAAAAATTACTATCACTATTATTGCTGTACTCACACCTGGGAAAATCATTACCATCTCTAAGTCTCAGGTCCCTCTCTTTTAAAGTGAAGTAAAAATAAGAAAGCACATGTGAAGTATTCACTACAACACAGAGCCTTAATAAATAGGAATTATTCTTCTTAATCTGTTTTAATCCAGATATTGCCAGGTACTGCCTTTTGCTACATTTGGGATTGCAGATCATCAAAACTCACATTCTTTCCAGAGCCCCAACATTTCAACTTGGTCTATCAATTTTCTGGGAATACACACATGCTCAAATTGACCTTCTCTGACCAAAGAAATTACCAAGGGTGGAAACTCTGACTCATATTTAGTCTGATTATGTATCGATGAAGTTCCCTGTTATAGGTATTATGCTACCTTATTGGGATGAGAGCATCTCAAGTATCTTGAACCCAATCACATCAGTTTTCATCAGCTTCCCTTAGAAATCAGTTTTTATATAGTCAATGCTATTCAAAATGTAATGTTCATCAAAATCCCCTGATGATCTGTGATAATGAAGCTTCAGTTTCAGTAGGTCTGGTTTGAGACTGGAGGTTCTGAATTTTAAAAGCCCCAGGTGATGATAATGCTGCAAGACCACCTTTTGAGTAGGGAGAGTCTTGGAGTGCTTGCAAATGTTGTGGTGGTTAATTAATGAGCCTAAACCCTATTTGGACTATAGTTTTCAGTAGCTGGTATTATCAGACATTCCTATTCTTTAATTTATTTATTTTTATTTTTTATGTTTCAACCAGAGTTTACATTCAAAACCATTCTGCAGTTTTAACAGTCTGGAATCTCAAGTTTCACATGTATAGCAAAGTGACTGGAAAACCACGTACTCTACAGAGTAGTCCTCCTGGTTCTCCAAGCTCTCACCTGGCCCCATGCCCGGTGTTCTCAAAGTTATTGACTGTATTCCCTATGTTGCAATCTACATCTCTGTGGATATTCTGAAAATACCAATTTGTACTGCTTCATCCCTTCACCATCTTTTACCTATTCCCCCAACCCCTTTCCCCTCTGTCATCTGTCAGTCTGTATCTGTGAGTCTATCAGACATTCTTTTCAAATCATATATTCTTCATTCTTGAGCTCTGTGTCCCTTTCAGCATTGTTCCCTTCAAATGTGAAGGCTCTTAATATAAAAATGTAACTGCTCTTCAAATAAATCCTTGATTCTTGTATTTACAAATCATTGATCCATCTGCAGTTTTTTGTTTTTCATTTTTTTTTTTTTTAAGAAAAACATATTTCCTTGTCCTCAGCTTTGCAAACTCCTCATCCTTCTAGACTGGGTTCAGATTTCTCCTCCTCTGTGAACATTTACTGGCTCACCCCTCCCCCAAACAGCACTTCATTTTCTTCACTCTACCCCAAGGCACGTTGTACACACATATGTTTAGACATTATTTTACTCTTGCAATTTCCCCTCTATTTTATATTCTTGATAATAATGGAGCACCATTAGGAATTTCAGATTCAGTTCCCAGCATTTTGAGGTGTCTTGGCAGACACTAGACACTCACAAAATTTGAGAGGCTTAAGGGATATGTAGACCTGAGTCTGTTGGGGGGCAAACAGGCTGAGGTTTGATTTCTTGCTCTCCCACGATCAATGTAAAGTTGAACAAATAGCTCAGTTTTTCTTGACTTCAGTTTCTGTATCTATAAAAATTAAAATATTTTACCTTACTCTATAAAACTGCTGTGAGGATTACATAAGATAACATCTGTGTCACATTTAGCCACAGTGTTCAAAAAAAGATAGCCAATAAATGCAACAATGTGTTACATTATTAATATATTTGTATTGTTTGAGAATTACCCCAAATAACAAACAAATCTAGAATACAATTATTCCCCATTTCAGAATGAATTAATGCCATGTTTGTTTTATTACAGTCTTGTAGTATATGATTTACGACTCATATTTTCATAGAACAAAGGCTATCTAAATAAATAAAAAGTGAAATAGCAAATGCATATTATTATGCATTTATTATGCATTTTATTATTATTATTATTATGCATTTCACATGGTAGGCCCATAAAATATATTTTAGAACTAAGTTATGAGAAAACTCTGAGTAACGCTTCTTATATTTAAGCAATTTTATGACTTAAGAGTGTTTGGCATTCCCAAGGTCAATCATTTACTATTATAAATAAGTTACAAATTGTGATATGTAATTTACTCTGTCTCATATTCATTTTCACTGCTGTTTTTATGCCCAAATCCCTTTTGGTCCATCTGTCTAAGAACTTGCCTAAGCTCCTCCTTCCCTTGATGTGTCTCACCCTTTGTAACAGAGATAAATGGATTGAAAACATGAAATAATTGGAGCACATTGAGTGAAGAAGACAGTCATTTTCCATAGAGTTCTTTGCATTGATTGCAATTTGAATGCATGATGACTTCTTTCCCAGGAGTAAGAAAATAAATCATTTTAAAAAATACCCAGGAAGTCTCACAAAGAAACTAATTAATGGCATTATTATCTTAAGCACAGTAAAGATTATTGAAAAGTTTATTGTTACTCAAAATACTTTACAAAACAAATTATGATTACATAGTATACTGTGCTTTAATAAATCTTTGATTGATTTTCTGTATGTTTGCAGAGAAGTTTTAGGCTTTTTTTTTTTTTTTTCACCAATTTAAACAGCAGTTGAAGGAGAGGACTCCATAGGCAGAGAAAGTAGTTTTCAGCTCTTGCATGTCATAAAATAAGAACCAAAACATGAAAAGGAAAAAATGTCAGAGTCCTGCATATATATATATATATAGCCACATGTGGCTTCTCCAGAGTGTACTGAAGGGTATGTGTACATCCAGATGTGCTAGGCAATGCCACAATTTTTACCAAAGAAATCACAGCAATTATCATGTTGATTTTGTTGTATGATAATAACAAGTTGTATTTTGGACTTTTACATTTTGCTAAATTTGCATATATAAATGTATCTTCTTTTGAACTTAATTTGTATTTCCCACACCTTATTTTCTTATGTGGTATGGCCATTTGGATATCCCACTTGTTTTCCTTTTTGAATGCTTCTTCAAGTCTTTTGACCAGTTTTCTCTTTAGTTATCTGTCTTTTTATTGATTAATAATAGGTCTTTATATATTCAAAATATTTGTTGTGTATATGTGTGTGGTATATTTGAGTGTGTGCATGTATGTTTGAAAATAGCTTCTCAATCTATGATTGACACTTTGATTTTGCTTATGATGCTTTTCGATGAATAGAAGTTAATTCTAGATTTTAATGTAAATCTTATATTTTCTTTAGTTTTTTTCTTTAATTTGTGTTTTTTGTGTTTTGTATAAAAAAAATCTGTTCCTACCACAAGTTTCTGGAAATATACATTGATATTACCTTCAAAACTTTTGTATCTTTGCCTTTTATATTTAGAACTTTAATTCATCTTGAATAGAATTTTCTTGTTGTTCCATTTGTATGAGTCAGACCCAACTAGGAGACAGAGATTTCACAAGTTTTTAAAAAGAGGGGAAGAGGGAGAGGAGTTATGGGAGAAAGAAGGGGAAGAGTCAAGGACCATGTATAAAGGACCAAAGGACAAAGACAATGGGAGGGGGTGGGATTGAATATGGGAGGTGGAGGTGGGTAGGGAAGTGGAGAGTAATGGGGGGAATGGGGACAACTGTAATTGAACCACAATTTAAATATTATTGAAAACATTAAAAAATAGAAAAAAATTGTTAACCACATATAAATAATTATGTAATGAGAAAGACAAAATAAACAAATGAAAAAAGAATCTTGAATAGAGTCAGCAACTGTAGGAATCAGCTACCATATGCATATTTTGCTGTATGCTTGGGGAAAAAAAGGAAGTATGGGTATTTTTCTATTTATTCATTTAGAGGAAGGGACCCATGTACTTCTGAGAAGGGTTGCTGCTTGTTGGTTCCGATGTCTCTGAGCTCAGAGGAGGGCACTGGATATCTGAAGCCATGTCTTAGGATAGTACAATGAGGTTCTGAAAGGTTTGGAAAGACTATGAACTTTAGTGATATCTAAAATGCAACCGAGATTCATTAGTACCATGGATAAAATAACCAGAAACTGGCTGAGGGTAACAAAGGGGGCTCCAATGAAGACTCACATGTCTGATGATGTGGGAGCTGAGATGTGACCATGAGAAAAACAAGTGACAAGGAGAACCCAAGATGAAGGGGTAGCAGAAGGAATCACTTGTACCTGCACCTGTTGTGAGAAGCACATGAGCCTGTTCTTGGAGTGGACTGAAGGGAAATGTATTTGGAGGATGGTGAGAAGCAAATTGGCTAGAAGAAGAGGTTTTCCACTGCTGGATCATGTAGGTCCCTTCAGAGACTGATGTGAAATCTGTTGAAAGATGTGGTGGTATATGGAGAGGAGAAGTAGACACACTAGTTTGAAAGGTAATATACTAGAGCAAGAAAAAAATTGGTATGGTCTTGAGCTGGTGTGGTCTCCATGAAAATGTATCTGATGAGCTTCTGACTTGGCCCAATCAGTTAAGGTCCTTGAGCCTTACAGTTTTTCTCTGTAAAAAATACGGAAGTAGCTGTGAAATCTATAAAATTACTTCCAGACCAAAGACTGAATTCAGGGGACCATATGCAAGTGTCCACAAGCCTGCTCCAAGGACTTCTGAGGTTGGATCAAAATGTTTTAAAATGTTGCTGCTATTGCTAAGGATTTTTATTCTCAAATGTGTCCTGGAATATCTAATGAGAGTAAATGGAAAAGGTAGCTTTAAGGAGAACTATCCTATTATTATGTAATCTTATTACTAACTTCTTCGGTGATTTCTTCAAATCATTAAAAAAATAGAATATCATTTTATCTCATTGCTAGAGAAGTATTGCTTTTGTTTTGCAGACTGGATGGGTCTTGTTATGCCTTACAAAAAGGCAGGAAAACATCAAATGTAGCATGAGAACCAAAGAGATCTGAGACCCTCATGAGGGTTCATTACCAAATCCTTTTATAAACATGACTAATTACTATTTCCAACTGCAGTGATGACTGTCAAGGTCAGGAATTATGCCAGGTTGTCTGAATATTTGGGTAAGACACCATTAGTTTTTATTTATTTTATTTTTATAATTGGATTGTATGATGGAGTCTTTAATTAGTTTTTTGCTATTTTAGAAAAAAATTATACTGGAGACAAAAAATCCTGACTTCATTGTCATATCACATACTAGCAGATGGTGGACAAGGTGTAGTGGGCAGTGAGCCATGCTTCTCCTCAAGGGCCCCCAATTGCTATGAGAAGTGCAACTAAGGAGGCCCCAACTAAATCCAAATCTGATTAGTTAAAACTTTTCAAAGTGCTTCTTTCTAGAAAAGACATTAATTTTAACATGTTGCTTCACATTTATGGGATTCCTTTTGGAGTTGTCATGTGTCATTGGTTCATGAACCCAGAGTAGCTAAATGAGAGGAGAAAGGAGAATAATTAAGAAACAGCAACCAGAAATCTAGAGACAAATGATGTAAATGGCAGTCTGATGAGGGTTCTGGGAACAGGGCTCAAAATTGGACAAGGTTTATGTTCCTTTTTAGTTAATCATAAATGTTTCTGATAGAGTATGTTGTAGAAAGGTTTAATGTATCAGGGAGATAACCTCTAAGGCACTATTTTCTATAATATTTTCAGTTCCTATTTGACATACATGCTAATTATTTTATTTTTGAAGCGTTTGTACTCATTTTCTACATACATTTGAAATACTCAAGCTCTCATTTTACTTCAACCCTTCCTTGCTTTAATTGGATAGGTTTACAGCTCTCCAGAACAGTGTTTACTGCCAAAGGTCCTAATTGGTTGTCAAACAAAAAAAATTCATGGGAGGAAGTCACCATCTCAAAATGTAATTTAGCATCTCTCTTTTCCAAATGTTTGCACTACCTTTCCAACAATTTATTTCCCTCTCCTCATATTCAGTTTATAGAAAAGACATCTGTTGAAACAAATAAAAATGTTATAAAAATGAAATGTCATCTAATTTTTTTACTAGTTTTGGTCACATATTGACCTATTAATTTTTGTTACACTTGAGTTTCAATAATTGCATTATCAATAACATTAGTTTGAACAATGAAGTTTCAAGCACTCAGTGAAGGGAACTGATCATCATTGCATACTAACTTTATGCCTGGAGATTTACTAACACTATCTTAACACCTCACAGCAACAAGATGAACATATCTGCCTAAAACAAGGCTCAGAGACTGTCATGAATTCAAGTGACACAATTATATGAAGCAGAGCTAGGATTTGAACACAAACCCATAGTACTACCACCTAGTATCCTCCATCTTTGAAACTTAAAATGTGGTCCGAGGCTGGCAATATCAGCATCACTCAGGAGCTTGTTAGAGATGCAGAATCTTGAGTGCCAAACTACTCTAGAATCTTTATTTTAAAAAAATTCCTTGATAAGTCACATTAAAAACTGAGAAGTTCTGATTATTCAACATGCCTCTGAAGAAAGGTGTTTCCCACCCCTCTTTTTCCTGTTTATTTCTTCCTTTCTATGATTATAAAGAAAGACACATGGCATACTTTAAACAAATTTATGCTTTATTTCCCCACTAACTACATCTAATTCTTGTAGGAAGATCCTGGAATCCCATAGTACTATTGAAATCCTTTTTCTCTGCACTTGAATAAGCTCTTCTCTCAGACAATTTCTTTACTCCTTCATCCCCTAACATCTATTACCATTTTCTCCAGCAATTGATTCCTTTTATTATAAAATAGTGAAGTGGAAACTGGCCATCAGTGTCTGCGTCATTATGGATGAATTAAAACATACACACAGACTACCGAGTCTGGTGGAGGAATACGGATGACAGCGTGGCTTTTCTCTCAAGAGGAGCAAAAGCCGCAGCCTCTGCCTTGACAGGCCTTTATTCTAATAATATCTCCTTACATTCCAAAATGGATCTCTTCACTATCCCGGTTACAGCAAAGGAGCCAATGTCCTTCATTACATCACAGAAGAAGAATACTAGCAAATGAATAGGCAGCCCTACACTGGTCCCTGTAAAGCTCAGCATGGATTTTAGAAAGTTACAGTAAGCATTTTCAGGGTGAGAGAATTTTTAGCAAAGAGCAAACCTCAAAACAGCTTAGGTATATTGCAAATCTGACTACCCACAAGGGAAAACCCATCTGTGGGCGTGGGTCCTGTGCATCTCTGAGTGGGAGCTGGGCCCATGCCACACAGAAGGGTCTGTCACAAGATAGAAATGTAGCTAGTTTTCCCTATTTGTGTTATGAAGATAGAACTGTTTTTTTAGTTAATTCATAGATTCTGTACAGATTTTCAATTCATTTTCTATGTAACTTGATTAATTGCTCTTATTCACACCCTTTGAACATGATTATTTGTGAATATGTAGTAATTTTATTTTAGTGGTTTTTACCTTGCAAAACACACTTTGTATTTATGCTGGGTGCCACAAACTTAAATCTGAATGATATAAGACTACATACATTTATACATATGTCCCAGGAAATAAATATTTGAATTGATTTAAATATAATAAAATAATTGGCTCATTCCATTTTGTTATTATGAATTGCTTATTATTTTTGGTGGCCAACATGACATTACATAATTAAATATATATTTATTTGTTGTTTTTGTTTTTGTTTCAATTACATGATACCTTAGGATGATATAGATGCATGTATTCTTCACAGATGATTATATATATGGTTTTATTTTTTAGGTAGTCTTAGAATAAGAAGGTATTTACAATTAAACTACATTTTATTTATAGAAAGACTTTTTATTAGTTTTACTACAGTAAAACTTTTACCTACTCATGATTCATAAAATTACACATGCCTCATATTTTTAAATCCAACCCAGAATTTAGAAACCTCTCTCAAAATTATGACTTCATTTATTCAATAGATATTTATTGATTGTTTATTTTTATGTGTTTCTGGTCTTGTGATACAATGAATTAATAATGACCTAGTCCCTGCCCTTATGCAGTTGACAGCACCATAGTGCACAATAAATTACTCCATGGGAAGTCAGTACTACAGTAATGCCTGCTTCACAATATAGATATTATTTGGCTTGAGACTTCAGAGATTATAGCAGATAAATGGGCATGGTACTGAAGGAAGAAATATGACAAATAATGGCATGTCCCTGGAGGAGTAATGGAAAGAGACAATGGTGGCAGATGCAGCTGGACAGGCTGGCGGAGGCTGGTTCAAGATAGCACACATGTTGTGCAAAGGAGGGGACAAGTCAAGGGAAGCCATCAAAGAACATTCCCCGATACTATTCACTATTTATTAAGTACTTGCCATGTGCAAAATCTTGTGCTAGTGATTATACTTGTTCTTTCTAATCCCTCTATTTCAATTTTGTACATGAGGAGGAAAAAATGGTGAATTTTACAGTGCATTACAAGAAGTTAGACCATCTAAGATTTTAAGTACATATTTGCTGTTTCTCACACTCCTTTCCCTTATTTTTATACTATTAAATGTATCACCTCTTCAAAGAATGCAATTTATGTATATGTAAAATATAACAAAAAGCAATATTGTTTTCCCACCTACCCAGTTTAATACAGAACATTAGTAACACTATTGAGGTCTCCTTTGTGCTCCTCTGGATACTAATTTCTTTGTTAATTATGTGTATTGCCAATTATTCTCCCAATTTGTTGCTTATTTTATTGATTATTTTTGAGAAAGAGAAGTTCTTATTTGTACTGTAGAGTTGTCAGACTCTGTTCTTATTCTTTGTGTCTTATTTAAGAAAAGTAACACCAGTCTGAGGTCATGGATATGTTCAGCTCTATTTTCTTTGAAAATGCTTTTTTTTTCTTTTTGTTAAGTTTATTGGGGTGATATTAGTTAATAAGATCATGTAGGTTTCAAGTGTAAAATTCTATGATACATTATCTGTATATTGATTGCATTGTGTACTCATCACCCAAAGTCAAAAGTTTTAAAGATCTGCTTTTTAGGTTTAAGCATAGCATCCATTTGGAATGATTTTTGTGAATGAATGTATGAGGGATCTCCAATGCTGTATTCGAAGAAGTTCCCACAGAGATGTGGCATGGATTAATTTTTGCTTGAGAAATAGGCTTGATTAATATTGACTGGAAACAAAGAGACCATTAAAGGAGCTACTGCAAAGATACCAGCAAGATACTGAAGGTCTGAGACAGGAAAAACAATGGTAGTAAGGTAGACAAGGGAGAAATAAAAGACATTTTGGACCTTCTAACAATGGAACTAGGTGTCTATTTCAATAGGCATATAATAACATTTTGGTCCTTTGTTTCTATGAATTTTTCAAAATAAAGTATTCTACCATTCTACTATGCAGTAGTATACCTCTGCTTGTAATGCCCTTCCTACAGACATTTCCAGGTCTCCTTTCCTCACTTTCTTCAAGTGTTTGCTGAAATTCACTTTTTAATTAAGGGATCTTTTGAGTACCCTTTATAAAATAGCAACATGTTTTTCCTGAACCCAGGCACACACAAATACCTGGCAGTCTCTAGCTTCTTATGATTTATAATCATCTCTGCATGATTATTTTTACAGTATCTCTTTATTTTCACTAGATTGTAATCTCTAAGAAGGAAGAAGCTTTATCTGTTAGTTCACTATGACATCCCAGGGCTTAGGCCAGTTAGCTATTAAATGTTCACTGAATAAACAAGTGGGCAGAAAGTAATTGTATGTAAAATTGTAAAATGTATTCTCTTTTTAAAGAGGGGAAGCTTGTATTGGCCTAATGTGTTTGGAATTTTAAACAGTTTTTACTTTTCTACAATAATGAAAATCTGGGGAAATGGCAGAATGAACCATTGGGCTTAGAACCATATTTCTATCAGATCTTATTGTAATACTTATAAAGCAATTTAAAAATAAAAATGACGAGCAGAAGGAACCATTGTGAATACCCCAATCTGGTTTGCACAAAACTGGGTAAACCCAACCATCATCCATATTCCACATTGACAGTAAAAGCAATGACCTCTAAATTAATTGAACCTGTAGAGATAACAAAACTGTGAACATTAATTGGCCTGTATCTCAACACCTGCCTGGATTGAAGTAAGCCCTTCCGATGCAATCCTCTCCCTCTCTGCTACAGAGCTGCATTCCGCAACAGTCCTCCAGAGGGCAGGCCTTGAAGTGTTCAGAGATTACCTTGTCTGTTGTAGTCCATGCCTTAGGAAGAAATCATGATAGATGATTAAATAAACATGTAAAGCAACATGTGAGCTGATTGCACACAGACTGACTTTGGTCACAGTAGAGTCTTACAAGCACGTTTTCCCCAGTCCACATTCCAGAGACAGAAACTTTTAACTGTCACAGCCTGGCTTAGGTGTTGCATCTACACTGTTATCACAGCTAATTCAGATGAATCCTAACAACCAAGAACATAGGCCATGTGTATGAGGATTCTTTTTTTCAAAGGTTAATGTGTATATGTTTCCTGGAGCTCTTGTTAAAATATAGATTTATTCAGTCAGTCTGAGTAGGAGTCTAAGATTATGCATTCCTTGCAGGCTCCCAGTTGATGTACCACATCTTGAAAATAAAGAGGAGTTCTTTAAAATAAATTACTGGAACAAATAACAATAAAGATGTTTGGGTTCACAATAAAATCTACTTTGAAATATATGTATATTTATATGAAAGAAAATAAAATATTAGGATAAAAGATATTTTAAAATACTAGATTAGGTTAAAAATATTTGATAGTACTTAACACTATAGTAAAATGAAGGTGAAATAAACATAAGATCTTTATTGTACATGGAATAAAGCAGAATCAACATTACTAAAAATCAATCAAAAGATGAATTCTAAAAACGTATTCAGGTTGCAAAAGAGATGTCTCAGAAGGTAAATTTAATGTAAGAATCTGTAATGACACAAAAATTCAGGACACAGAAATACTGTGAAAGCTGACCCAGGAGGATGTGAAGGAATTAGAATCAATAGATAATTATGTAAAAGAAGGAAATCTTCCAGAACTATAAAGATTCTTGAAGGCAAAAAAAAATTACTAAGTGGAAACTAACATATTGAGATTCCCTAGTAAGTTTTTAAACCTCAAAGCAAAAATAAGGAGCTTCTTGCAGCCAAGTACAAAAAAATAGTCATTAAAAGAAAAAAAAACATACTAAATTTGAATTTATCCTCCTTAGCAGTCCAAAACAGAAAGCAAGCATAAACATCTATAAAACTGTTAGATCTACCAAATGCGAACTAAGATTTTGCATGCTGTCTTTATATGTAATGGCAGCAGAAAGACATTTTCAGTCCTGCAAAATCAAGAAATTAATCAGCAAGCACCAGTCCCTGGGACCAGTGAGCATGTCGCCAAAGGCAGAACACAGAATGAACTAAATCTGAAATGTGTAATTTGTTAATTAAATGTGTTGTCTGTTGTGCCATAATTTCATTTAAATCCATTCACTGGCCTCTTAGATCTGATCATGTTGAGAACTTTTGTTGAAGGAATCATAGAAATCACTAACCAATCCAATTAAGAGATGCTATGATGCTTGATGTTTTCCAAACCAAATTTTAATCTTTAAAGCCAGTTTGGATGGTTGAGGCATAAAACTGTGTCTGAAGTATGACTTAAAATGTACATCCAGAGAGGTTGTGATGTAAGAACAGAGCTAGAGAGGGAGATAGGAAATGGCAGCTGGCCTGGTGGGTGACTCCCCAATCCCAGACGCATGGAGCGGCACGGCAGCTACTTAGGAGAAGGAACTGGTATTCTGTGCAGGTGTCTAGGTCCCCTTTTAAGAATGTTTTTTTTTTCATCACAAGTCATTGCTCACCATCACCTGTACAGGCTTATCAGGATCTCCTTTGATGTAACTTGTAGTGTGATTGAACTGTAGCAGAGGAAAGTTTTACCTCCCATGTACTCATAATCTGGTGGCCCTCACTTATACCAATACATAGCTTTGCAAATAGGTCGTTTTATTGGCCACTACTTGTATACATCATTCAGTTAACTGTGACAAAAAATACTAATTCACAGGCTATTATGAATTATAATTACATTAAAATACAGAATAAACAAAGTGATCATTAATTAGTATATTTAATGATAGAACTAGAAGAACATTTAAGAGATTTGTCTGGGATTAATTTTATAAAAAACTATTAATTACTATCATTTTTAGTAAATAGGTACATGCTAAAACATAGAGGCTACATGGAGCTTCTCTAAGAATACTCATCATGGAGAGGGCTGAGGAGCTAGGTGGAAAATTACTTGATCCTTTTGCTAAATATTGAAGTGCTCATTTGCGCAGGATTACTCTAATGGAGATGGCCCTAGGGCTGCTTCTGACCCATTCAGAAACACCTCACCTTATAAAAAGCCTAAGACAAAATTATTTTCTAAATTTTAGGACCAAACATTTAGGACTTTCATTTTTTTTAGTTAAAAATGTTTATTTTATAACCGATAATAGCAAAAATATATTTCCTTACACTTAACAAAGCAGTTTATATATGTCATCTTGTTACAGAACACAGAGGCCACAGGGGCCAAGGTTTGTTATGCCCACCACCTTATGGAAAGGTATCTCTCAAAGCCAGAGATTTGTGAAAAGGAAAGGAAATGTTTATTTAATGCTATACAGACTTAAAGTAGCGACCTAACATCTTCATTAAAATATCAAAGTCCTTTAGGATACCCACAGATACCCACAGTGCTTCCTTCTCCCTCTGCCCTAATTCAGGGTACTGTAATTGCAAGGAAGAGAAGCACACATCTGGGATCCAGGCTCCTGACACTGTCAGCTGTGTCGTCATCCAGGCAAGATCTCTGATTAGTCCAAAGCCACGTGGCACCTTCTCATGGCCTACTGGCAAGAGTCCTTTCACCCTTCTTCCAGGGAAAATCTCTATTGCTTCCCAGACCATGCAGCCAAAGGGAGCACCCCAAGGCCATGTGGTCGTCTTCTACCAGAATTGCAGGGAAGGGGTCCCCACTCTAGCAAAACATCGTGGCTCTCTCTCTCCACAAAAGCTGGAGGGGTCTGCACTCTGGTGAAACAGTGTAGCTTTCTCTGGCAAAGGTGCAAGGGGGTCTCCACTCTGCCAAAGCCATGTGGCTCCCCCTTCACCTAAGTTGCAGGGAGGGGGTTGCCACTTGGGCAAAGCTGAGTGGCAATTCTCTGCTAAAGCCACATGGTGATTCTCCTTCACAAGGCTGTGGGGGTCCTGACTCTGGTGAAACTGCATGGATCTCTCTCAATGGCTGCTGCGTCTTAGTTTAAATCCCCCTGACAATCCTCCTCTGTACTCCCACTTCCAACTCCTCCTACAATCAATTATACCTGCCAGCATTTCCATATTATTCCAAGTTTACTGGGCTGCCATCGTGAGTCTGGGCAGGTGTGTCCCCATGTTCTGGAGCCGATCTTCTCCAAGCTCCCACGCAGGCGCCGTTACTTGGGGTTCTTCCCCCAGTCTCATCTTGGGGGGAGTCCTTTCCATCCCCCTGGCTCAGAGCATGGCCACAGCTATTTAACACCTCTAAGCCACCAGCCAAAGGCTATAGATATGTTAAATGACCGTGCCATGAATTAGCTGCAAAGCTGTGGCTGTACAAAACAGCTCTGCATGTCCTGCTCCATGTGTCCCTTCCCCCAACTCATGCCTGTGGAGGAAGGGATGAGGACATCTTATATGTCCCTGTAATATTTCCTGGACACTCTGAGTTCTGGGACCCATTCCAAATCCCTATTTTTGCCCCCCCTCCCCTGGCTGCACCCCATATCAGTCTCACTTCATTCTTAGCAATAAACATATTTAGATCACAATGAGGACTTATGAAGTCTACCATTCTTGGTGGTCTGCTAAATGCTTTGCATGGCCTCCTTGAATCCCTGCAGTTCTGTGGTGTGGGGTCTATGCCTCTTATTTATTTTACAAATAGGCACAGAACTGTTACATAAGCCTTGAAAATTACACAGGTAATGAGTGCTGAAGTAAAAGTCCAAATCCACTATATTGACTTGTTTCTAGGGGAGTATTTTTACTATCACAGCTTTAAGATTGCACATATGGTTATTCCTATCCTCCTTTAAGAGCACTGCAAAACCCAAATAAATGAGTTCTTGGCTTTGGTCATACTGTCTTTTGCAATATATGTGTATCTTTAAATGCTATGATACCCTAAAGAACTTCATTGCGTCTTACCCCTAGTGTCAATAAAATACTTAGGTGCTTCTGGTTTTATTTCTTAACCTAGTTGAACACAGGACTTGCCCTGCATCTTCCCTGGAGGACTGCTCCCTTACTCTTTGGCCCAGATGGGGAGCCTGGTCTTTCACTGATTTCCTCACCATTTGCCAAAGGAATAGCAAAGGTTTGGGGAAATAATGAAGGTATTTACATAACAGTTTAATGTAATAAAAACTTATGAAAGAGTCGACACTTTTTTTCTTAATTTCATTGTGTGTGTGTTTATATACCATGTAACCTTCAACCAAAGTGTTCCCTCCTCCTGAGCCTTCTCTTGGGCTCTCCATATGCCTCTATGTGGTTAGAGTCCCCTTCTTTATGATGCCTTGAGCATCTGAGCTCCATTCCCTTTACCCTAGAAATCTCAATATGCTTCTTACTGAATCATGTAGATAAATGTAATCTCTTTGGCGCAGTCTTTATTCTCCCAGAACAGTCCTGAGATGTTCCATTTTGTAGGGCAGAATGTCTAGGTATTTTCATCAATGAGGAATCTTCTACTAGAAAGTAATAAAGTGTTTTCCTGAGTCAAATGCACTTCTCTGTGGAATTGAAGGAATTGTTTCAGTTCTGGTTTTAAACACCAAATTTTTTCCCTTTTTTATACTGATGAAAAGGTTGCCTCAGGCTTGAGTTTTGTACTGTGCTTTTGTCTCTTTCTCTTTAATTCATCATTTCTACTAATAGCTTTCCAACTCATAGCCCCTCCTGCATCTCAGGAGTCTTTGGCCCTTTTTGCTTCCCAAACTTCCAAAATTACCATTTAGTATCTGATATAACTGAATCCCAACACCATTAAATAATTCGCTGAAGTTCAATTAGTGCCTAAACTTCAACTAAAATCCCAAGTCTAGGGATTTTGGCTAGGACTAAAACTTCAATTGTAATAAAGTACAGAGCATAGGTTCCCTGATAATAGGAGAACCACCACTATCCTGTCTTTAGGTGGGATTGGTTGGGGGCAGGGAACAATAGAAAACACTGGCATTTAAGACACATTGTATAACAAAGGCAAATTGATAGCCTTGTGTTTCTGAAGGGAAGAGGGTGCAGCCCAGAATGGAATTGTGTATTGACTATAAGAACCTGCAGTGACTCAAGGACACTGCCTTGGGGCAGGGGTTGGGGGTGGGGGTAGGGAATGCCCTCCGCAGACGCCTGTGTGTCATTGGGAACTCTTGCCTCAACTAAAGATGGCAACTGGAAGAGGGTTAAAGAAACAAGAGCTGACAAAAATGGCTGAAAGTAATGCATCATAGGAAGGGCCAGTTATGATGTCACAAAGGAAATTCCAAGCTGTGCAGTTAAATTAGGGTGGGCTGAAAGTCAGTGAGGTAGCTGTGAGATCAGAGAAGGTCTGCCAAGGAGTCAGCCATTAGGTCTACCTGCCTAGAACTCTGCAGAAGACAGCAGCAGAGATGACAGATCCATCCAGTGATCCACCAGGCCAAGCACAGACATGTGAGAGGTGCTTAGAGCTGAACTGTGACCGGGAATGCTGAGTTGCAGACTCCTGCTTCTGTGAAGGACATACAGAAAAGTCACTCTTGGTATGTGGACTTTTGGTGCAGGATTTTAGAGCTTGGTGTAAGCTCTCTCACTCTGGGCTTTTGGCATATGGACTTTCTGGTCTTCTGGCCATGCTCCTCACACAGATGGGAGTGCTTGTGGGATCAGGAGAAGCATAACCCACCAGACAGTTAGACCCCACATTGTTGGGAGCCCACTCCTGGAGGCAGAGTCCCATACAGAATGTGCACCTCCCTGGGCTCCACCACAATCCAGTATAAAACGACACATGGTTTCCTGACCTGCTGCAAGGAGGCTGACAAATGTGCACCCCAGATCCTGAAGGAGAGAGCTGCTGAGAGAGGATGGAAACTCTGAAACTCACAAGTGCCTGTGGTGGACACTGGCCAGCTGTGTCCACGTCATTATGGAGGAATTAAAACATACACACAGACTACTGAGTCTGGTAGAGGAATAAGGATGACAGACTGGCTTTTATCTCAAGAGGAGCCAAAGCCAGCTGCAGCCTCTGCCCTGACAGGCATTTATTCTAAAAATATCTCCTTACATTCCAAGATGGTTCTTCCTCACTATCCCAGTTACAACAAAGGAGCCAATGCCCCTCATTACATCACAGAAGAAGGATATTAGCAAATGAATAGGCAGCTGGTTACACTGGTCTTTGTAAGTACTTGCAGGGTGAGGGGGTTTCAGCAAAGAGCAAGTCTCAAAACAGCTTAAGTATATTGCAAATCTGATTACCCATGAGGGAACCTATCTGTGGGCATGAGTCCTGTGCATCTCCAAGTGGGAGCTGGGCCCACGCCACGCAGAAGGGTCTGCCACAAGTGCACATTCCAGAGAAGATGGGGATCCATTTGTGTGACCAGCTGATGGACAGATAACGAAATGGGGAAGTTCTGGACATCATTTTGGCTTATAGCCCTTTGGGGAGCAAGCAAACTTTTAGGTCTTGTGTGAGAGGAGGGCTCTGAGCAGGAGTGCCCTCAGCCCCCAGAAGGTTGGGAGCCCGTAAATAAAAACCTGTTTCCTTCAACACTAATTGTTGAGTCATGTAGATTCAAGGCACCAAGGGGCTGAGTGCCAGCTTGCACAGTTACACAATGAGGTAGACTTTTCCTATATTTTAAACCCCCAATATATAAATATACATTCTATATAAATCTTTCTCAGAACTGTGACCTGTTTTCTGGAACTTGTCTTATTTATTTTATTGTTTCTATAGACTTTATTTTTCTTTCTATTACTTCTACTCCTGGCCTATTACGTTCATACTGGCCCAAGTTTGATTCAATTAAATCTGAACTCTTAACTTATCACCTGGAACAATGAAGATTTATGCCCCATAACACTGGGTGAAAATGAATTTAATTGGGATAATAGAGCCACACTTACTAAGGCGGAATGCCAGGATATTACACCAAAAGCTCACTGAATCACCCATCCAGAAGTGTATTTCATGGGAACTGCTAGTATGAACAGGCTCTTCCCCACTGAACAGCTTTTAGAACCTGTCCTTTGCTCCACTCTGTACAGCAGCATCCACAAGGTCATCTCCTGGCAACAGAATGTGGCTGGTGCTTGTGGAACCACGGCAGACCTGGCTTGCTCAGGTTAAAAGACAGAACAAGAAGGGTACTGGAGGAAGGAAACTCACTTCCAAGGAGAGATCAGTGTAGGAATGGAGTGCTGTGAAAGGAAAACCAGATGGGATGGCCCAGATTATCTTCCGTTAGACACATGGGTCACAACTCTTCACCAGTGCCTTCTCAAAAGAGATCTGGATGCTGAGACCAGACTTGATATGTTACAACTCAAGTTAAACCTTAAAAAAAAAAACATATTTATATGTATATTCTGTATTTTATAGGGGGTCTTTCATTTTCTTTCTCTGCAAAAGGTTTCAATTAATATCCTTTAGCCATTATTATGTATACATTCCTGTGATGGACAAATCCAAATGTTTCTGATTCTAATGAAGGGAGAACTCTACAGGAAGTCCCTCTCCTTAAACCTGCATCACTGCATCCTGCCTTGTCCCAACCTACTCACCCTTTAGAAAAGCAGGCTCCTCCCAGACCAACTCAGTGCTCTAAATATTAAATACACTGGATTGATGCAGGGAACTCACTTGGAGATGCAATATGGCTCTAGGAGCAGAGGTGTCTTGGAGATGTTGAACTCTCTGAGACTGTTGAATTCTCTGTAACCTCATCCATGGCTGACTACCCCAAAACCAGAATGCTGCCATATAGAATGTAGTAACCGCCTGATGTTATGTTTCAACTTTTGTTTTCACTTAACAATTTATTGTTCTCTCAGGAGGTCTACCTGCCAACTGGTTTTACTATTAACCCCTGCTATTAATCCTCTTTGAAAAGAAAGTGTCCTGGGAGGGGAATGGATTCTTCCCATCCGGCCAGCACTGGAAGCAGTTGCTTTGCTTGGGTGTGTAAGTTTCTCCTGTTAAAACTCTTACGAATTTGAATAAGGCTACATGTCAGTCTTCAGAATCCTGAATTTAGACTTTGGGGCTTTTCCCAGTAATTGTCCATATAATTATATTTGAAATACAATTTCTTCTTTGGACAGAATCCTACATGTTATTCATTTACTTTAAAGAAAGTGATTATATTTCAGGTTTGGTTCTGTTTTGCATAATTAAGACATCTTTTGTAATTGGGATCACTCAGACTGCCAAATTTTCAAGCTCAGCCTTGTTTGAAATCACCATTAATTTTTCTATCATCATTAATGGAGAATTTAGTCCTATTAAAATTAGACTAGCTATTGTATTCTCTGACTCAGCTAATGAGTTTGGTATGCACTGGAACTAATTGTGAAATGTTGCAAAGACAAAGTTATGTAAACTATACTGAAATTCAGCTTCATGAGAAAAACATAATTATGTACAGGCATGTGTTGTCAAGTAAGTCATTGTGGATGCTGTGGCAGAAAGGCTTGGAGTTAGAAGGCCTGATACAAATTGTAGCTTTTCCATTTAAACATTCATCAAACATATTGTGTATCAGCCCTACATGAGGCACCAAAGACAGATGCAATTTCCCAACAGTGAAACCTTGTTCTGATTATTATACCCTCTCTTATCCTGTTTAACTTTAAGAGTAACATAAAATAAATAATATTTTAATATAATAATTACATTAAACTCTATTAATATGTATCCAAAGTTTATATGAATATTTAATGAGATGATATATTAAAATAGATGAAACAACAGAAATAGGTGCATTTTATAAATCCTGAAGTAATTACTGTAATTAATTTGTTTGTGCTAATAATGAAATATATTTTACTCTGGGTCCTATACTGAGTTCAGTAGGAAGAGCAAAGTTATGTGAGACCTTGTTGCTAGCTTTTCATGCTTAGCATCCTCAGCAATGACAAGATTTAAAAAACAGAATGTAGCATGAAAAGTGAATTCCCAAGGCTGAGGCCAAACACTATAATCAGCAAATTAGGTCGTCAGTTAGAAAGGCCATCCATGGATGAGGAGGGGGCGTTTGGTGAAGGCAACGGTGCCCTGGAAATACATTTTGAAGGAGGGATATACAAAACTGAACCTTGAAACATAGAGAAAGGTGGAATAATTCCAGGAATATACACAAGACACTAGTCTGGTTAGAGGATGGTTTGGAGAGCAATAAGGTGAGTGATAATGCTAACAATTAAAATTGAGGAGAGTTGTGAACAACAGAGAGAATAGAATGGTTCTCTCTGAAAAGTTGTTATCATTTCACATGAGATGAGTAACTAGATCTTGATTTTTCAGTTATTGATTTTCAGTATGGACAGCTTACAAATTCTAAGGCTTAGTTGCCCATCTGTGTATCTCTCATCATTGCTTTGTTAGATGAGATCAAATGCACCACAGAATCTAGCATTATTAGATTCTTAATAAATGTTAACTTTTTCTATTTTCTCTTCTCATCATCATTGCAATAGGAACTTAGAACTTAAATTAGAGTATAAAACCTGAATAATGGTATCTCACATATTTTATAACTCACATAGCTCTTAAATATTTGTATTGTCTGCTTTCTACAAAATGAGACCTGAAATTAAATGAGACCTTGTTAGAGACCAGGACTTCTCTAACAAGATACACAGACAAGCTCTTATTTAGTTTAACTTCAGTCATTGGATTTTTCCTTATTCAATTGAAATTACTTCTTCATCCAAGTCAGAGTTCCTTAAACATCTGAATTATATCAATACCATCAAAGATGGAAGTTTTACTATCAGTGACGTGTCTTCCACTATCACCTATTGTCTACCTATCACAAGAAACAAGTTATTTCTAAGTGTTGATGGTTCCAGATTTGTGCTCATTTTGTTAAGTAGTTCAGTACATCAACAATCAGCATATATTTCTTTCTTCTCAGCAAAAAGCAACCTTCCTTTTAATCTATTTCTGTGCTTTTTCATTAGAGAATAGATCAAAATGATAAAATAAGAGAAGTCTTGCCTTGCTTCAATTTACATTTATGGTGTTATTTTGCTCCAGTTCTTTGCAGAACGGAAGCAATTTTTAAATACTTTTAATGACAGAAAATCTTTAAAATGGCTCCAATTCTACTATTTTATTCAAGAAAGGCATGTTTCCTATTCCTTTCCATTCTTTGTGTCATGACTTTATTTTATTTCAAACACCATCATAGTCCTCCTGGGCCCAGAACTTACCTAAACAAAGGAGACATGGACCAGCTTCCCTGTCTGTCCCCCATCATGTCATACACCTGCCCTCTAGCATCACCCCCTCCCCACTTTCCAGCCTGACTGGAGTGCATGACTTCATTAATTCTCAACTGCATTCTCTGAAGGGATGTCTTTACTACTGATTTTTGTGTCTCCAATTCATCCTGTACACTGCTTCCAATATCATCTTGCCTCTTCTCTCAAGATTTAGAGGTGATTCTTGAATTATGAATCCTTGTCACCAAGAAGGTAAGAGATAGCAGTCTAGTCTGTTTGAGTGAAGTATTGCTCATACTTAACCTGAAAAAAAAAAAAAATGAAGCACACAGATTCCTGAGCCCCCTCACCAACTTGCTGAATCAGTTTTGAGGAATAATCTTAAAACTCTATATACTTAGTAAGCATGGCAGGAAAGCTTACTAAGTAGGCCTGTTTAGAAATCCAGCCCTGCAGAGCGCATAAAATACAAATCTGAGAATCACAGGTTAGAATTGCAATACCACAGTTAATATCTGCAAAAAACTGGGAAAGTCATTTAACTTCCCTAACCATGTTTTTCCATTAAAAAGTGGAGACAGTGCTAACTTACTGTTACCATTTTTGTGAGACAACCACATAAAAATAAGATGAACACATAAAATATGGCACATAAAAATGCTGACATTAAAGGTATACTATATCATTCTACTTCCTGTTTTGATCTAATTGCTCTTCCAAACATTGGTGAAAAGATTGAATGCCACTTTTTTTTCTTTCTGCCAAATGGGTTTGTGAAAGGCAGACCTGCTGCATTTTGCAACCATAGGTACGATTCTAATTCCCTGCAGACTCACAGGACAAAATATAGTTTCTGGTCCCGCAAGAAGTAAGAGAACTGGTACCAACATCTCTACCTCATGGACACTCAGGAAGTGTAGACTTATAATGGAAAGCCACTAGGACATGCCCAGAGGTGGGTCAGGGGAGCGCCTGCCCCAGGAATGAAAGGGGACCATGCTGCAGCACCCAAATACCTGTATCTAGGATCCAATAGAAAAGTCTAAATCCAAATAGATCCAGAGCATAGAGCAGCTCCTGGAAGTTAAGCCCATCCAAAGTGGGGACTTCCTGAATTAGGATAGGGAAAGCTGCAACTGACAAGTGAACAAATCAGGCTCAGCTATCAGTAGCTCCTTGAGCAGCAGCATACCAGAGAGGGAGGCATGAAACCAGTGAGCCACTGTCCTAGATATGCCACGCAATCATAAATGTTTTCTGTTATTATGGTGAACTGACCTGTGCCCACCTTGATTCCTCAGAGGATCTGTTAAGCCAGAACTTGTCCTACACAATTGGTTAGTAGGATGGTTACAGGTGAGATTTGTGGAAGTGACCTGTGATAGCCTAAGGTGAACTGCAAGCTATTCAGCCTATAGGTGGGAGGTATTTGCATTTGTTATACGAGAAGTTTAACAGGGAATTCAGCCTGGGCTGTGGTGATGAGGTCAATGTTTTGCAGATCTCCCACCTTGCCCAGCCTGAATTTGTGCAGGTCAGATCCAGCTGTCCCCCAATCTGACCTGGGGTCTGGGTAACTAGTTAACAGAGGGAACCAAAATAACTGGAATTTGACACACAAGCTTTTTTTTTTTTTTTTTTTTTTTTTTTTTTTTATACCCATTTCCCTGCAAACCCCACTTTAGTCTCAGTGGCTACTTAGGCTTGTCTCTCTTTCTCTAAGCCTGTGGGGTTCATAATAGTTCTGGGCAGTTGAGCATGCCACTTAATCTGCTGATCCTCAGTCCTCTCAACTATATAATGGGTTTAAAAGGCTGATTGAGCAATTTAAATGCCTGGCAGACCTGTCACATACTACGAGCCTCAATTTACTAGTTCCCCTTTGAATTTTCCTCTTTTTGCCATCCAGATTTTCTGAATATTTGTTTTTGGGCTCACTCTTCTTGTACTTATAAAATAAACTAGTACTCCAATTTATCTCGATCCTGAGAACCATGAATAGCAAAACCTTCCTTAAGGTGGTACCAACTGCGGATAGAAGCGTAAGAGCAAATGGTGTTTCCCTGGTACCCGAAGAATTGGTAGGTTTGGGTATGGAAAGACATTGACTCAAAGTGTGAACATCCACAGAGTCTGGCTTCATTGTGAGTAAGCAGAGGTTCTTTTGGTTTAGATAAACTCTCAGAATATAGCAGGGGTATGTTTTGGGGATCAGACTTTGAGATCCTAAAGTGGAAACAAACCAAAGAAACATCATACACTCAATTAGCACAGCATCCAGCAAGACCTAGACACCAGAATATTATGATTGATATGTCAGTTTTTTTTTTTTGCTTAGAGAGCTGAGAGAACATCAAGGGATACTAATGATATGGAGACCACATGTTCACCATCATGTCCCCTCCTACATGAATAAGGCACTTATTCTCCCAGCTACTGGGAGGCTTGTCTGATGATGGCTGGAGCTGACTACCTCCTCAAGAACTGCCTTTGGCTGAGGAAAGCTGGCAAAGGGGTTAGCCAGCATCCTGCTGCTGATGGGTGTAGACGCCTAGCCTCTTCATCTTGTCTCAGAAGAATTTATCTTCAGAGCAACTTGAGGGCTTAGCTGAGATCTTGGTTACAACAGCATTATAGTTCAATCACTCCTTCTGCTTAGTTTTTTATTTGTTGACATATAATTCTTACATCATAAAACACACCCCTTACATATAAAATTCAATGTTTTCTAGTGTATTCACAAAGTTGTGCAACTATGACCATTGTCTAAGCTTTAAAACAACAACAACGACAAAAACTCATGGCTATTAGCATTTGTCCACTTTCAACATTACCCCCTCATCCCTGACAGCCACTAATCTAACTTTTGTATCTATAGATTTACCTAGTCACACAGTATGTGGCCTTTTATGTCTAGCTTCTTTTCCTAAGCATAATGTTTCCAAGGTTTAGCCACACTGTAGTGTGTATCACCATTTAATTCCTTTTATTGCCCAATAATATTTCCCTGTAAGGTTTTACAACATTTTTCTTATCTTTTTATGAATTGATGGAAATTTGGATTGTTTCCTATTTTGGGCTGCTATAAACTTTGGCAGGTTCAGAGGGCTTACATTCCTCCCAAGGGTAGGCTGGTCTGTAGAAGTTCCTCACTAGACTGGCAAGAGAGGAGTTCTCCATTCCCTACTCTCTTCATCCATCAGACTGCTATAACAAAAATTCTGTAGATTGTATGGCTTATAAAATTTGTTTCTCATGGATCTAGAGGCTGGAAGTCCAATATCAAGGCACAAGCAGATTTAATCTGGTGAGAGCCCACTTCCTGGTTTATAGATGCCCATCTTTTCTCTGTAACTTCACAGGGCAAAAGGAGCAATTTTTCTCTCTCATGTCTCTTTTATAAGAGATCCAATCGCATTAATAAGGGCTCTGCCCTCTGACCTACATAATCACCTCCCAAATATTCCACCTCCTAATTCCATTGCACTGGATGTTAAAATTTAACATAGAATTTTAGGGGATAGCAATATTCATTCTATAGCAACCGCTTTGCTCCAAAGAGTACATTACTTTATAGAAGTAATTTTTTAATCATAGAGATGAAAACATAAGCAAGTTAATATTCAAAACATGCCATAAGGTCAAGTTACATATCTGATTATTTATGTATGACAGCAGGAGGAAGAATATTCTGTAGCAATTGTTATCATGTAAATTCTAATTAAATGTTATAAAGGTGACCTTATTATATGAGAAATAAATGCAATTATGTTTGGTCCAGGGAACAAAAATGCTTACTTCTTATATATTATATGCTAATATGCAATATGATTAGATTTGTGCTTATTTATTTAGAAAGAAAATCCAATTAGTATATTTGGCATACATTATGTAGTCTAGATGTTTGCAGCTTGATTATCACCTTGGAGATGTTTTAGGATATTGTGTTGAATCATGGAGTAAGCTTTATGCTCAGAAATTCTGAAGGGAAAATAGTAAGAGGGCAGAATTTGTTCAACAGTTGACTGGAATTGAATATTTTTGAATTTATATATATAAATCACATTTTGATTAGCTATTCTAAGTTTTTCAAGTATTAAGAACTAATAATCACAGATAGTTGTATATGAAGGATACGGTAATCAGCTAGTCCATACTCTTACTTAACATAAAAGAAAACTGAGTCTCAGTGGAGGATGGAGATGATGATTGGTCCTAGGTTGTAGATGAATTAGAAATGAGATTTCTCCTAGGATCCAGATCTGACCACTTCCAGCCATGGGACTTAATTCATACAATAGGTACTTGAATGTTTTCCAATGTGGCCTCATGCTGTTAATTTAAGATATGTGTGAGCTTCTGTTAAGATATTTGTGATATACAGATAGACTGATAGACATATGAAAAGATGCTCAAAATCACTAATCATCAGAGCAATGCAAATTAAAACCACATGACATATGACCTCACACCTGTCAGAATGGCTATCATCAGTAAAACAACAAACAACAACAAAAAAACCCCAAAAACAACAACCAAAAAAGCAAAGATGTGAAGAAAGGGGGACACTTCTGCAGTGTTTGTGGGAATGCAGATAGGTGCAGCCACTGTGGGAGGCAGTAGGAAGATACCTCAAAAAGTTAAAAATGGAAGTACCTTATGATTCAGTTATTCCACTTCTGGGATTTATCCAAAGAAACCTGAAATACTAATTAGAAAGGATATAAGCACCCCTATGTTCACTGAAGCATTATTTACACTAGCCAAGTTCTGTGTGGGGAACCTCCCTGCCTGGTTTCAGAAGCTGTAACCCGCCCCCCCCACCAGCATAGCTAAGGTTGAGTGAGCGACCTTTGGACCATAAGCCACTAAAAAGACAAAACTTATCCCCCTGGCAAGGGTGCTGCCTCTGCCTCTTTTGCTTCACCCTGCCTGGCACCCAATGCATGATCTGTTAGCCAATGATGGGTAAGATTCCTCAAGGGAGGAATGGCCTAAGATGGGCACGATCATTGGGGGCCTGGGGAAGGACTTGGGGGCTATAGCAAAAGGGGGTGATGGACCCTTGCCCCTTAGCTTTGACGTAGCCTGAGTCCTCATTCTGTCTGCCAGAAGTCTCCTAATCTATTGGCTGTCTTACTTCCCCTGCCTGACTTAAGCCTGAAACAAAGACAGAGGGTGGTGCAGCCCTGTACCGGAAAGGGCGGGTTTCCTGGGTGATCAGGTTTAAGAAAGAATACATAAAATCCTGTGAAACCTGCTCTGCTAAGAATACTCTCAATTAAATGATAAGGTTATGAGCAGGAAATGAGTTTGTTTCCCAAAGTTTTGTAGCCCTTTAGCTAATAGACTCTGACTCTGAATAAGCCCTTGTGATTCTTCATATGCTATCTATTGTTTGATCCTTATTGCCTGACAATGATTAATGACCTTGTACCTGTATTCATGTGCAAAATGAACCCAATAAAAACCCACTGAGGAAAAGGCTCTTGGACCTTCTCCTTTGAGAGAATGGCTACCTTTCCTCCCCAAGCAGATCATGTCTTGGTAGACTTATTCTCATTCATGGCAAATGGGGAGGTTTACATGCAAAGCTCTCCCACAGTGTTGGAAGCAATCTAGGTGCCCATCAGTAAATGAAGGGATCAAAAAACTATGGTACATTTACACAATGGAATTCTATGCAGCAGAAAGAAAGAAGCAGTTCCTACCTTTTGAGACAGCATGGATGGAACTGGAGAGCATTATGCTAAGCAAAATAAGTCAGGCTGTGAAAGACAAATACCATATGATCTCACCTTTACCAGAACCTAAACAACAAAACAAACAAGCAAGCAAAATATAACCAGAGACAGTGAAATAGAGAACAGGCTGACAGTGACCAGAGGGGAGAAGGGAGGGAATTTCAGGGGAAAAGGGGAAGGGTTTACAGGAACAAGTATAAAAGACACATGGACAAAAACTAGGGGGTGGTGAAAATAGGAGAGAGTTGGGGAGGGCTGGGGTTTGGGCTGGGGTGGGAGTAAAAGGCAGAAAACTGTACTTGAACAACAATTAAAATAAAATAAAATAAAATAAAATAAAATAAAATAATAAAATAAAATATAGACGAAAACTGAGACAGACTCATAGATAGAGAGCAGGCTGATAGCTCTGGGAGGCAGTTCAGGGATGGAGGGGTCAAGCCAAAAAGGAAAAGGACTCATGGACATGGCCAACAACATGGTGATTTGGGGGGCAGGCACTAGGTGGAGGTGAAAGAGGGTATAAGGTGATACATGGTAATGGAAAAAATACATATATATGAATATATATGTGAATGAATGACATTTGTGAGTAGTAGCAGAACAAAGAAGGGCCTAAAGCTCTTTCTATCAAGTTGTGACAACATCTAGGTATTAGAAAGCTGCCCAGATGAATTCACCTCACCATTCACTCATTCATTTGCAGCCATAAAGCCCCGAGAGTCAGAAATAAGTCTTTCTCATACTGAGTGAGGGCCTGGTCAGGGTAACTCTTAAGAAGGCAGTTTTGCCACACTGCTTGGGCAGTGCGGGCTACCCTCACCCTTCAGTTCCATTTGGAGAAATAATCCATGAGTAAGATCAAATAAAAGTATGTTAGTGATTGCAGAAATGAATGGAAATCCTTGTACAGAAGCAGACTGTGGATTTTACATTTTAATGGTAACTAGTTGTCTGTATCTGTGATAATTCTGCTATTTTTGATGCTTAGAAATATTTAATAAACAAAATTTCAAAATAGCTTCAGAAATCAATTTGACTTTGCCCCCAAACCAAAACAATAGAATTCACTTGAAGCAGAGATATCTCCCAGTCAATTTAAACAAGATAAATAAAAAGTAAAGCAGTTTAATTTTATGGGAGCCCCTTGCTTTCATCAAATTTAAATACAACATTATAAACTTAATATAATCCCAATCATATCATCATTCAATGACACCTGCTATTAATATTTTCACATGTCTTCTTTGAGCATTTTATTCTTTGCATAAATTTTTAAAAGGTGTTTTAGATTCTGTCACAACAGAGGGAGGAACTTCTTTGCTCCCTGTTAAGAGTATTTGCAAAAAGGTTTCTTGAAACTCTGCATTCCCTTGATAAAAAGAAGACTATTTTCTGCATGTGCTGCCCCTAGACAACGAAAGTAGGCCAGGGTGATTGGTGTGGCATGAGAGCCCCTAGCCTAGCCAGGCCCATGGCCAAAGCAAGCATGACATTAAAGAAGGAAGGTTCTATGAAAGACATTTGATTGTGAAAATATCCTGCTTAGGCATATACAATATTCATTGCCCATCCAGAAGTCCAGACATAAGTTAGAGTTATATAGTCATTAGTATTTTCTGGTGTTGTTTGCTACTGTCCTTGCCTAAGAACAGGATGAAGGAAGAATGCAGTAGGAAGATTGTTAGGTGTCAGGTCCATTGTAAGTGCTTTTTAGGATTGGGAAATAGGCTAGAGAGATTAAGCCACGTGTCCTAAGTGCCATGGCTAGCAGAGTGGCCATACCTCACCTGCCTTCTTGGTGCTATTTTTTTTTTTCCTGTCTTTAGAGCAAGTGCATGGATGTTTCTTGTCTGACATCAAGATTTAAACATGATGTTACCTTAACTCTTGCTAATGTAAAAATGGGACTATTCTAATATGAGTGATAGGCTTGTTTGACTTTTCCATTTCTTAATTTTTTTATTCATGGATAAGATTATTTCACTTGACTGAAATACGAATTTTAAAACCATGAAAGCTTTTATAAGTTGCAAAAAAAGATTGTGAACAGTTATCTAAGGAAAAACACATAAAAATTTTAACTGGCAAAGGAATAAAATTAAATTAGATGCCAACATAACCCCAGGTTCATCCCTGTTCTTTGGGTGATAGACCTGTGGCTGTTATGCTGAGCATTTGATGGGAAGTAAAAGACTGCAGCACTCTGCAAAATGTAAAAAGGAATACATTTGATAAACAGCTGCCCCTGTAGATGAAAATTTACCCTGAAGGACAGTTCTACTGAGCAAATGAGATTTTTAAAAGTAAATTGTATGGTTCTTTTTTCTTCAGTTTGAGGGTATGTGCTATAGGGGTTTAGGTTTTAAGCATGTGTCATGATTTCCCTGAAAATAGGATTCCAGACTCGCTTTCTTTTCTTTTCTTTTTATGTTCAGTTCCTTGATGGGGTTAAAAAGTCTTGTATAGTTTTCACTGACTGCAACTCTAGTGACCTTAAAAGATGGACCTGATAGATGCACACACTGTGAACTGGGAAAGAGCAGGAGCTCTGCACTCCTGGATTTCTACCTTGCCTTTGCTGTATCAAGTCTCTGAACTTGAACAAATAACTGAACTGTTTTGAGTCACTGTTTTCTTATCTGCCAAAATGGAATAGTCAGAGATGTTTTTCTGTAAGAAGTGAATTTCCTTTGGGATTTGTAGGATCAGAGAGAAAACAATGGACCCTGGTTGGGGGAAGTACTTAACCGAACCTTGATGCAGACACCGGCCCCCAGTGTCCGCGGTGTTATGGATAAAATGAGACATTCACATGGACTACCGATCCAGTGGAGGAAAAAGAACAGCATGGCTTTTCTCTCAAGGGAAGCAAAAGCCTTGGCCCTTGCCATGACAGCCTTTATTGGATTTCTCGGCACATTACACTATGGTCCTCATTTACTATGCACACGTTTGCTTTAGGTGATTACCTTTTACAAACAACAAAGGAGATGATGCCACTAATCACATCACAGAAGGATATTTGCAAATGAAGAGGGAAAAGTGGTTGGACCGGTTACACTGGTCCTTGCAAGGTTTAGCATGGATTTTAGGGAGTTATGGTAAGCACTTGCTGTCTCAATTCAGGGCGAGGAAGGAGTTTTAGCAAGAGCAAGTTTCACAGCAGCCCAGGCACAGTGCAGGCCTGATTCTCCAGGAGAGAACCTATCTGTGGGCGTGGGTCCTGTGCATCTCCGCTGGGCCACGCCATGCACAATGGTCTCCTACAAAACCTTAAAGATACTTAGTTAGCAACAAGATGAGACTGACTTGTTAAATATTTTGAGGCATATAGAATATAAAGCTAAGCAGATAAGTATATTCAAATTAAGTTGAACCTTAAAGCTAAGTTGAAGTGCGCAGCGGTGTCTTGGTAAGGTATGGGGTACCATTATGAGGTATTTGAGCCATGGTTTCAGAAGTGGAGAAAGGGCTACTGGAAGACATGATGAAAGCAGATGGATAAAAGGAATTGGTTTGGATTATATTTTGGAGTCTGAGAAGTGACCTAGAGATTAATACATCTAGATCCCTTAAGTTTGTTTGTTTATTGACATTTTTTATTTGTGTGATTACACTTAACATCAACTGAATTAATAACTTTGTCACAACTACTTTTAAATTAGTAAATTATTCTAATCTCCAAGCTAATCAAAGCTTAATTTTAATTAGTTTGTCCACTAGGTTGTGCCAAGGTTGTAAGTAATGGGTGATCACTGTACCCAGCCAGTGAGAGATTTACTTCTGGGTGGACAAGTGAAGGCAAGTGACCATAAATTTAAAAAAAATACAGAAAAGTGTTTGCATTTTACATTAGAGAGCTGAGCTCCATATTATCTCATGGTGATCTTCTATCAAAGTAAAGGTGGCATTAATGTTAACACTGTATTTTCCAAATTTTATTCCATGACTTGTTTTTGAGTTGTAGATGAGACAGAAACTAGAAACTCATTTTTGGAAAAGTTATAAATTACACTAAAATGTTACAATCCCAGAATAGTCCTAATAGTAAGAAACTGTTTAACTTTGTATCAACATTCATATTTCCTAAACTTCTTTGGGTACGGACTATTTCTCCTGTAATTTCCATTAACATCTAATGGAACTAGAATTGTCCAAAAAATGTAGAAAACTACTAGGTCTGCAATATTGACTTCTTTTTTTCCCCCCAGAGCATTAAGATTATTACAAATTGGGAAGAACCAAATACTTTAATAAGAACCTCCACATACACAGGAGATAAGAAGAGCAGGGGAGGGAAAAAGGGCCCCATGAAGAAACAGTCCAGTATCTCAAGTTTTATTAATGTAATGTCTGAGGGGTAGGCCCCCAGTGAGGGCAGCCTTTTCTCTTGACCCCTGGGGGGCTCCAGGCCATCATCTAAGTTCAGCCGGCATTTTGGATAACGTTTTTCTGAAAGCCATGGAAGTGCTGGAAATCACCTGATGTAAATCCCATGCGGAGCATACTGTGGCAGTTTACACAGCTCTGCTGTCAGTTGGACCAAGTCCTCTCACCCAGGGGTCCTTGCACACACAGCGTGTATTTCTGGTACCACTCACCTGCAGCTGTTTGCATCCAGCCTCAGGCTCATCTTCCGCACCACATGGCTGGCCTCCCTGTAGCTCAGCACCTTCAAGTCTGGTATTTAAAATGCAGGGTGTGTGGCTTGACCTCCCCAGAGTATTTGACTGTGGCTCAGCCTTGCTTTCCACAATTTTTAAAATTGTATTGGCTTCACTCTTGTCCTTTAGAGATGTCACTTGTTAGTGGATAGCCTACGGCTCATGAGTCTTAATAGGAAACTGAAGACTCTTCTATCTTTCCCTGCCCAGCTCTGGCTGTGGCCAGAGGGAGAGACTGGGCTCCCACCATCAAGCTGCCCAGAACAGAAGGAGTTTCTCTTGTTAGTTCCCTCCGGAGATCCATTCCTGCTGCTGCTGCTGCTTCTGCTGCTGTGGCTGCTGCTTCGAGTGAAGGGAGATCCCCCAGGACTACTCTGGAGGGCTGGACTACTCTGGAGGGCTGCCACTGTGAGTGGCAGTCCTTGACTCCAGTCTGTCTTGGGGGCTGGCAACCTCTTTGGTCTTCTGTTTTGAAGCAGAAGGAGTTTGGTTGTTGGGGTCAGTGGAGGGTCAGGGCCTTTCCTTGGTTTTCATGGTACTTAGGATCAAGAGCTGCCCATCACTTTGTCATATTTTCTTTCTATTGCTCACTTCCAGATCTCGTCCTACTCAAATTCCAGGTTTTCCATTATCTTTGTTACCTGGTGGTCCATGTCCCCACAGGGAGGTTTACTGTAAGGCCTGAGTTCTTCCTGGCCTACTTTGAGTCATGGTTTTTTCACTATATCTTCCAGGTTTGTTCTGTTGGGGTTGAGAGTTACCAATTTTTGAAAAGTTTTTGACATTCGCTAGACATAAGTATGATACATGGAAGTGCCTGTTCAGTATCTGCTGCTTCAGTTTCCCAAAGTTCTCCTCACAAATAGTAGGGTCCCCATAACCATCCTGTGCAGAACTATTACCAGCCTTCATACATCAACCTTGGGCCATCATAGGTTTGGTGCCAGGAGAGCTCTGGGGTGGCATAGAGAGGGTACCACAGAACATGCTCAGTTTATGGCCAGTAAATTCACCACTGAAGCCCAAATCTGTGAGTTTGACATTCAACTCAACATCTGGCTTCAGGTCTGGTGGCCATACTGCATCATTGATACCAGCTGCGGGGACATGGTTCACACTTCACTCTCAGACTAGTTCCCTCTACTCGCATCCTCCATAAAGAAGAAGAATGTTTCCAAGGGAAGTCACCTCAAATAACTTTATGATATTTGGGTGATTCAAGCCCTTCACACAGTGGACTTTTTGAAAAAAATCTAAAGGAGCCCCACCAATTAATGATTTTAACAGCCATCTCTCTCCTGATTAGAATGTGCCAGGCCAAGCCTCACTCTGGCAAAATTTTCCTGGCCAGTGGTGGTCAGTAGCTCATAATGGCCTATATGGGGCTTCTTGTTAGCAGAGATGCCTACCAGGTCATTAGATGTGGTGATTTGCTAACTGCACCAACTGATATTATCAATGCTAAGTATTCTTACTAACTATTCTAACAAACAACACTAACTATATTAACTATGGTAACTAATACTAGCAATGCTAACTATGCTAATAAACAATGCTAACTATACCAATATTACCTATTCTAACTATGCTAATAAACAATATTAACAAACAATGCTTATGCTAACTATACCAATACTTACTATACTAACTATACTAACAATGTTTACAATACTAATGCTAACTATACCTATATAACAATGCTAAAAATTTCTAAATGAAAAATGAGAAAAAGAAATAAAGAAAATATGTTAAAATGAAAAGAGAACAAACAAGAGAAAATTGAGAAAAAAATAAGTGAGAAAAAAAGAAAAAAGAAAAATGAGAACCATAAAAAAATAAAAAGAAAAATGAGGAAAAAAGTAAAAATAATTAAAAAGAAAGAAAATAGGGAACAAAATAGAAGAAAATAAGCTAACTAGTCCAGTGGTCACCTCAGATTAGCTTCTTGGGCTATAACAGACAAAAACCTCAGCCCGGCTAGGGCCTTATACTGGAGTTGTTTGTAATTCCATTATAATTGTGCCTTGTGAGGTCAGAGGAAAAAATGAACCAGTCATGGCTGGGGATAAAGCACAATGGTTCTCTCACTTTTTGGTCTCAAGACCCTTTTACTCTGAAAAAAAAATAAGAAAAGACACACAAAGAGGTTTTTTGTTCATGTGAGATGTTAAAGATGGATATTGACTTTATTATAAATAAAAATCTGTAAGATGCAAAAAGAAATAGAAAATAAAAAAAGAAATATTTGGCTTATTTTCATGCCTCAGTCTCAGTTCAAATACCACCTGCTAGGAGAGGCTTCCCTGACGCATCCATTCCTACCCACCTCACCAGCTTATCACATTTTGTCATGTTCATAGCACTGACCACAGTGTGTCTAATATTTGTTTACTGGCTGTCCCTCCCATGAAGGGAGAAGCATGACTGTAGTGTTCCCTGTGACTAACATAGTGAGTGGCAACAAAAAAGTGTTTAGTAAATATTTTAACTGGATTGATAGATTTTTTAAGGAAAAAAGAAGATATGGCTATTTATCAAACAGTCATGTTCCACCCTCTCTCAGCTTTGGGGGCAGATCAGATAAGAAAGGAGGGCAGAAATCTGGTTTCCAGGCATGTGGGTGATGGGTGAGACTGAGGAAAGGCCAAGCAGTAGGAGCTTTGCTATAAAGACTAAAGATTTTTTATCCCTCCACTGGTACTTGCCAAAGGATGTAATGAATTTGGATTTGCAATAAGGCTGCAAGGCATTTTTAGAGTTCTAATATACATACTGTATATTTCTGGATTACACAAAGGACTTTTCAGGTGACCTTGAGTAGGCCAGTAAGGTAAATTTATGTGTTACTTAAATGAGCCATCTCTTTTAACATTGTAACTCAAGGATTAGTTGACAATATCTGGTACAGTCCGTTCCAGTGAGGCTGAAAGGAATCCTTGCAGAGATGTCTTTTTTTATGGACCACGTATCTAGGTTGTAGGGCATGGTACTCTGTGCCTTCATCTCCTGGGAGAGTGCTATGGAAAGACTGCACTAGGAGCCACGATTTTCAGGTGCCACCAGAGCATAACTTGAGCATAAGGGGCTCATGCAGGTGCCAGATGCCGGATGTGTTGGTTTCCAATTAGCATCAAGACATTGGGTTGTTGCTTCAGGGCCCCATCCTCATTGTCATGGAATGTTAACAGAAGGTCATTGGCTTTGATTAAACACCAACATAAATCCCCAATTTAGTTTTTGGTGAAGAAGGAAACTTTATTCAGTGCAAACAGCTCAACTGTGACCCAGCCCAGCTGTGAAAACAGCATTGTTATTAGGTGACCCTGTGACCAGATGGCCTTGGGATGAGATACCCTGAGGCCAGGCCATGCCTCCAGCTAGAGTGTCCTTGCTGGTCTGCTCTGTTCCATCCCATCCCAGCTTGGTTTTGTCTGCACTGAGCTGGTCTGCTCCCCTCTGCTCTGGTGAGACATCTTTAGTGTTTCATTTTCAGCATTTCAGTTCTAGTCAGGAAAACATAATCTTTAGTCTTACATGGAAAGACAAAGTGCACTGACTTTAATTGAATAATTAACAGATTATTCTTTTTCTTTCTAGGGCAGTGGGTAAATATTTAATTTCAGTGGAAACCACAGAAAAAATCCAAACATATTTGTGAACTATATTTCAAGAGGCATAGATAATTGACAGTATCATAGTTCAGAAAAAGTGGAAAATTTGAATTTAGAAGTTGTGAGTTAAAACCCTAGCTTGGCCATATGTTAGATAGATAACCTTTTTATTTATTCAATATAGTTTTCTCACCTACAAATATAATATTATCCACTATAACTGGTTATCAAACTTAAAAACAACAGTGTACATGAGGATCTTTTGCAATTTCAAAGCCACATTTGAAGATATATTCTGGTTTAAAATGTGCCTGCACCAACTTACTTGAATTGCCACAGAAAATAAAGTAAATCCTACCAGGGAAACAGAGTTGAAGGGACCCGTTTAGGCAAATTGGCATGTGAAGGTGAGGTTCAAATTATGGGACAGGAAGAGTGAGAACAAGACCACAGAATAAGGAATCTGCAGCTGCATTCGAATTTCTGATATGAGTTGCACATGGGTGGATCCTAGGCTTCCTCTGCTGATCTATTCTGTTTGACTGTCACGGTGTTTGTAAAACAGATAGCATTCAAATCCATGTACAGTAGCTGTAGAACCCTCTGCTTATTTTTTGCCTTACATATAACTCTAGACTTACATTTATATCTTTCCTACATACCTGGGAGCTTTGGAGTTTTCTAACTGATCTAATCCGTATGCTTTGTTAACCTTCTTGCTGAAATTAATTGGTTTTCACCAGGATCAGTGAAGGAGGCCATTATGACCCAAGCAGAATGTCTTAACTGACCTGGTCAGGTTCCTCAAAGCAGCCCTGAACCTGGGGATTCAACATTTTGGGTAAACGGGATGGCTACTTAACTGATAGAAGGGAGATCTGAACTTGAGACTGGTGACACATAGCTAATAACAATACCACCACCAAAAGGAATCCACTTCTTCCTGTGGTGAACTGTGTAGATAAGTGCAGACAATTATTTAATTACAAATAATTATGGAAGACATCTTACTATATATAGCATTTTATGGGAATACAGGGTTCTGTTTGTTTTGTTTTTAGCTTATCTTATGTAACCCTGTTAAGAGATTATTGTTATTAGAAGTCTGTGTCTCTGAGAGAAGAAATTCACCTAATGCCATGTAGCTGGAAGTGGGTAGAACCAGGACTGGATTCAGCATTGCTGTTCCAAAGCCTTATGCGCCCTCTACACTCTACAGCTCCCTGAATTAAAAGCACAATTTTCTTTAAGAGGGGATCTATTGAGTTGGCCAAAAAGTTTTTTTTTTTTTTTTTCTGTATGATGGCTCTAACAGCTCTTAGTTGCCTTTAACTTAATTCAAAACAATTTTGTTAGATTGTATTGTGACAGCTGTCATAGCAGTATGTATTTTTAAAAAAGCATATCAAAATTGGTGAAATTATATGTAGCCATTTTAATATTGAAGATGGAAGAAAATATGCAACATTTTCATCATATTTGTATTATGCTTTATTATTTAAAGAAAAGTAAAAATGCAACTGAAATACAAAAAATGATTTGGGCAGTGTATGGAGAAGGTGCTGTGGCTGATAGAATGTGTCAAATGTGGTTTGTGAGCTTTTGAGCCAGAGATTTTTTCCTGGATGATGCTCCATGGTTGGGTAGACCAGTAGAAGTTGATAGAGATCAAATTGAGACATTAATTGAGAGCAATCAATGTTATACCACTTGGGAGATAGCCAACATACTCAAAATATCAAAATCAGTAAAGTTATTGGTAAAAATGAAAGTGTGTCTTTTATTTTATGGAAAAAAACTAAATGGACTTTTTGGCCAACTCAATATTTGCACGTGTGGGTGTCCAAATTATTTTGTTTTTCATCTCGTGTACAGAAAGCGCTGCCTCCTCGATGTTGCCTGATAGCCCTTATTTTCTCCCTTTGCAATTCATTAGTAGAAGCAGGTGCTGGAGAGATTCTTAAAGAACATTGTGCCATAAAAGGGTAGATTTGAATTTCTGCCATTGGGAATGTAAAATATAATAACAATAAAAATAATTTCTGTTAAAATATGGCCCTTCCCAAGATACAGATGCTCTGACTCTTGTTCAGCCTCATCTAGGGGGGTCTAGTCTGTGGTGGTGGAGACTTCCTCAGTAATGCCTCAACTGCAATCTGTAGCCAAGGTCTCAGACTCATAACTAAAAAATCATTTCAATCTAAATTCCTCTGCATTATTTCTGACTAACCTAAGCACTCTGTTTCCCTTAAACCCTACTGAAAATTCATTTAGGTGCTCTTAGAGGTAGGAATATCAATTAGCATAACCTTTTAGGAAAGCAAATGGGCAATATATAGCAATTTTAATACATGGGGATATTAAAGGAGTCTATATTCATGATTCAGTAATTCCTCTGCTGGGAAATGGAAATGAGGTCATAGATTTATAGGCAAGGGTGTCATAACACTGCAGTTATTTACTACAGCACGTCTTATAAAAATGTGCCATGAGAAGGGATTTTTAAATGTAAGTAACTGTGTAAAACCTTATTATGTAATATTATCCTAACATGATAAAATTATGCATTTGAAAAATTATGTAATGATTATGTGAGACAGTTCTAAATACATATGTTAAGACAAGACAGAAATAAAAAATGTATGCAATTGTGTGTGTGTTGAACACAAGTCTCATTGCCTCTGCATACAAAGAGGTCACATGAAAGTCAAGGGTATGATGGCTTTACAACCCTATAACCTTTTCACAAAGCAAATAACAGTCTGTGCTCAGCACCAAATCCAGGGAAACCATTTCTCTCTCTCCCTGCCCTCCTTGTCAATCAAGTCTCTTTCCACTGCTGCTGCAAAAATGTATTTCATTACAACTCTCTGATAGCTGAATTACTTGGACCTCAGGGATACCATTCTATTAGACAGAAGATGCTCTTCATTCTAAAATTTCACTTGGCTTTTAATCTTTCATGTTAACGTTGAACTCAGGAAGCTGGCAAGCTAACAATGTAGCTAATGCCTAGTAATGTATAGACTTTTGTGAGGCCTTCCACCCAAGTTATCTATCAATTCTTAGTTTTCCTTACTCTCTCTTTTAAATGTGGAACTTCGCCAGACATCAAAAGAATTCTGACTGATCATTTTAGGCCTGGGGTGCTATTGTATTCCCACTGACCCTGCGAAGATAAGGAGTCTTGATTCTGACCCTGGCCCAGTACCTGAGTATACTGTTATCCATTTACAGATGCTGCTAACATGGCTTGCCTGCCTGGATTTCTGAATATTGCTATTTGTAGATGTATGCTATCTTCCCACCTATTTGGACCTCTCTAAAGCCACCTGCTTGCCTGGCCTCCTACCAGGTGCCTAATAACACCATACTTGCTGGAACCCATGTTCCACCTGCCCTCCTGGATAGCCTCCCAGCAGCAGCAACTGAAGTTGAACCTCCAACATGAATCTTACCACAGCACACAAGTCTAGTTCCAAGTTCAAAGATCTTCCAGCCTACTGATGCACCACAGCAGCAACAGTGCCATACCTGGGTGTAAAACTTGACAGTTCCTAAAATATCATGTGATATGGCATAGATACTGTAAAATTTTTCATCTTTTAGCTGTTTCAGTTTCTCCAGGTTATTTGCAAGGAGTGAGCAGCTGAAATTTGGGTATATTTTTTGAAGATCAAGAATTGATAAGAGAAAAATATATGGCTGATTTAATACTCTTGTCTTTCAATCTGCTTCACACTGCAGAAAGGAGGTAATGGCAGGTTGTTAAAAATAATAAAGCCAATTACTTTGTCTCTTCCTTGGTGTGATATAGTGCACCTTAAAAAAAAGCATAGGTCAGCAAGTATAAATGGTAGTTCTGTCACTCTGGGTATCCCATGCTCAGGTCATCAATTATTATTACAGCTCCATATATTTCCTCTTACAGAAAGTGAGAGCCATGGTATCCTAAAAGAGAGTCCTTAGCTCTCAGATTATGCCTTCTTTGCTGGTCTCAGCTCTTTTCTGTTCCTAAAAACTGAACCCACTGATTTTTTCCATCTATCCTTAGCCATGGAACAGTTTAGGCTTATAGCAAAAAGAACTTTACTGCTGAAACTAGTATTAAGCCTCTTCTTACCATGGACCTTTTTCTTTCTATGGCTTTAGTCCTAAGGGTATTTCCTTAGAGAAAACTATTGTACTATCCCCTAGGTCACCACTGTTGGCCTGTATCATAGGTAGAATAACTGTAAATTACAAATAAAAACAGCTAAGAATCATTTGGCATTGGAGGAAAAACCCAAGCATAAAATAGGGTCACTGAATGAAAAAAAGTGAAAGTTAAGAAGCAGAAGAAACACCTCAAATAGCCAGCCTAGTCTTCTCAGTACGGTGGTCTTCTCTCCTCCTGAATGTCATCAACCACCCCAAGTGCTGTCATGTTCCTCCAATCAAGTGCCCATTCTCATTTCTCCTACCTGACAAGAAACTCACTTGTTGCTTAATACCAATGTCCAGGGGTGGGCAGGGGGTGCAGCAGATTCTGAACTTTCAGTCCCCATAGCAGCCCCTCCTGCAGGACTCATTATTGATGGGGTCCTTCCTGTGTCAGGCAGCTCATGTTGCAAGTACACTGTGAGCCATTGTCATGTTTTGAAGTTCTCTGGCTGTTTAGATCTATGATTCCCATCTTCAGTCTGATCCTCCTTTGTGTCCAGAGGTGTTAAGAATTTTTTAAAAATATGTTACAAAGAAAGAATTGCAGCATGATAGAGAGGTTGTCATTTTTTCTAAGGAAGCATCTTGTTCTCTCATCAGCTGTGTTCTTTTCTCATCTGATTTCCTGGGTGCTACATTTGGTAGTCACAGTTAAAAACAACATTTCGCACGATCTCCCATATATATCAGAGCATTATGTGATCTCAGTGTCAGATTGGGAGAAGATACTCAGCAAACTGCTCTCAGCCCCTGTTGAGATTGGTGCACCCCATGCTTTTCTAATGGCCACACTCCCAGGAAGCCAGAAACAGGAAATTTTATCTGAATTGTCTCTGAACATAATCAGCGCGTTCCAACATAATATTCTCCATGTTCATATTTGGTGCCCTCCCTTTCCATTATGCAGATTAAAATATTTTTCTTTGAATTGCATATAGAAGAGCATTAAGTATTAAATGGTATCAAAGGAAACAATGTAGATTTTTTTTAAAACGGATGAAATGGATGCTGACCTGGAATCTGAATCCCTGGGTTGTGATAGCTCTACATGATTGAGCATTTTGCCCAACAGCACAGAGCCCCATAAACCTTATAGTGTTCCTCCCTCATTTCACTCCTCACAAAATGAGAGGGTGGCTGAGGCTGTCTAGATTTCTTATTTATAAGAATGTTAGAATAAATTATGTAGCTGGTAACTCTGTGTTTCCTCAGGGAAGTTCTATAGAGACAAAAAGAGGACATTTTGCAGGCTTCATGATGACATTCAAAGAGGGCACATTAAAACATCTTATTGTGTGTGATCATAAATGCTCATCTCTTAATAGTGAAGTGAGAGTTAGGGAACTCAGGTTTATTTCATGATGGCCAATTCATGCTCAACGCAATTTAAAGAAGTTGGTGCAAGGTGGAAAATTGAGTTGAGATGTAAAATACATCACATCTCACTTTTATCATTAATTTTTTCATTAAAATTTTAAAAAGTACCACAGTGTATGAAATAAAATAATTATGGATATTTACTTCATCAACACCCTAGAGCCAGATGCATTTAATCTCGGTGTTAGCAAAAATAGTATTTCCTTTTATAGTCTACATGTTCTGCCCAATAGCTGAAATCCATACAAAGTGAAAGTTATATCAGAATTTGCACTAACAAATATTTTAAAGTTGATTTTTAATTAGTCAAATCTATACTATGATCTCTGAGAAAATGATCTTTCTCTTAGAACAGGAATAATAACATATTTTAATAATCAGCTAATAACAAATACTTGGGTACAGAGGATAAAATTTTTAAATAAACTCTCAGTTTATCATAATTTAGAAGCTTGATACAATATGTTAAACTTCCACTGCTATTAGACAACAAAATAAATGCAGATTGAAGTTTTTAAATAGCATTCTCTGCTTATAATCTTTACCTGTGCTTATTGTGTAAAATTTGGAAAATAAAGAGAAGTGTTAAAAGCTTGTCTACAATCCCATCACCAAGAAATGGATAATAAATGAGCACTTTACCTCTCAGTCTTTTTCCTACTGTATGTGTGCATAAAAATGTAGGTATTATTGAATAATATGATTGCTTGTTTTTCTTTTCCCAAACTCTCTTATAAGTCATGTTCCCATTTTAAGTTATTAACAGTGTTTAAATATTTAAAGGTTTTTATTATTTTTATATAATATGATATGGTTATTATGAAATTTAATCACATATATGTATATGAAAATATATGCATAGATATGTAAAACAATAAATATCTCTCCAAATCGTATAACTCAGTAATAAATATTTTTTAATTTAGTGAGCATACTTCTAAATAATACTCTAACTTATTTATATCTACCTATATTTATATATTAGAAAGCTTGAGTTTATACTTATTTCTCAATTCTAATTCAACATCACGGGATTCATTATATCCTTCCTCCTTTCTTCATTCAGAACTTCTTTCTCTAACAATGAAAACCACAGATTTCATTACTTCAGTATATTTACTTATTTGTTTGTTGTTATTTTAAATATTTTATTTCTTTATTTTATTAGGGAGAGGGGAAGGAAGGGAGTAAGAGAGGGAGAGAAACATCAATGTGTGGTTGCCTCTTACATGGCCCCCACTGGGGACTTGGCCTGCAACCAAGGCTTGTGCCTTGACTGGGAATCGAACCTCTACCCTTTGGTTCACAGGTCACGCTCAATCCACTGAGCCACACCAACCAGGGCTGTTTGTTTGTTTTTAAATATATTTTATTGATTATGCCATTACAGTTGTCCCATTTCCCCCCCTTTATTTCCCTCTGCCCTGCACACCCCCTCCCACTCACATTTCCTCCCTTTAGTTCATGTCCATGGGTCGTACATATAAGTTCTTTGGCTTCTACATTTCCTATGCTATTCTTAACCTCCCCCATCTATTTTCTACCTACCATTTACACTATTTATTCTCTGTGCCTTTTCCCCCTCTATTCCCCTCCCACTCCCCCACTGATAACCTTCCAGGTGATCTCCATTTCTATGATTCTGTTCCTGTTCTATTGTTTGCTTAGTTTGTTTTTGTTTTTATTTTTAGGTTAAGTTTTAATAGCTGTGATTTTATTGTCATTTTACTGTTCATATTTTTAATCTTCTTTTTCTTAGATAAGTCCCTTTAGCATTTCATATAATAAAGGCTGGATGCTGATGAACTCCTTTAACTTGACCTTATCTGAGAAGCACTTTATCTGCCCTTCTAATATAAATGATAGCTTTGCTGGATAGAGCAATCTTGGATGTAGGTCCTTGCCTTCATGACTTTGAATACTTCTTTCAAGCCTCTTCTTGCCTGTAAGGTTTCTTTGGAGAAATCAGCTGATAGTCTTACGGGAACTCCTTTGTAGGTAACTGTCTCCTTTTCTCTTGCTGCTTTTAAGATTTTCTCCTTATCTTTAATCTTGGATAATGTAATTACAATGTGCCCTTGGTGTGTGATTCCTTGGGTCAAACTTCTTTGGGAGTCGCTGAGCTTCCTGGACTTCCTGAAGGTCTATTTCCTTTGCCAGATTGGGGAAGTTCTCCTTCATTATTTTTTCAAATAAGTTTTTAGTTTCTTGGTCTTCCTTTTCTCCTTTTGGTACCCCTATGATTCAGATGGTGGAATGTTTAAAGATATCCTAGAGGTTCCTAAGACTCTCCTCATTTTTTAAAAATTCTTTTTTCTTTATTCTGTTCCAGTTGACTATGTATTTCTTCCTCCTGCTCCAAACCATTTTTTGAGTCCTGGTTTCATTCCCATCACTATTGTTTCCCTGTACATTTTCCTTTATTTCACTTTTCATAGCTTTCATTTTATCCTCTAATTTGCAACCATATTTAACCAATTCTGTGAGCATCCTGATTACCAGTATTTTGAACTGTGCATCTGATATATTAGTTATCTCTTCATCACTTACTTGTATTTTTTCTGGAGCTTTGATCTGTTCTTTCATTCGGGCCATTTTTTTTTTTTTTTTTCATCTTTGTGAGCCTATTATGTTGTAAGGGGCAGAACCTTAGGTGTTCACCAGGGCAGATCAATCCACTTTGCTGCATTGTGATGCTGTATATGGGGGAGGAGTCCAAGAGGGAACAGTGCCTCCTTCTCTGCTCTCTGCTGGTTTTCAGTCACTTGCCCTGCTACCCACAATCAAATTGGGCCCTTCTGGTGCTGATTACTGGATGGGTGGGTTTATGTATGTTCTAGGACCCTGTGGGTCTCTCCAATGAACTCTCCTATGAGGCTGGGAGTTTCTCCCATTGTCACCTCCACCCCCACAGGTGTTTCCAGTTAGAGGCTTTGAGGGTTTATTTCCCCATACTACAGCCCTGGGTTGGGTGGTCTATCTCACTCCCCAATTATTCCTCCCAGTTTACCTGCACCCAGCTGTGTGACTACCTGATCTGCCAGCCACCTCCTCGTAGGGTGCTCCAGCTGCTGCCTTGCCTGTCCCAGTCCTCTAGCCGCTGCCTTGCCTCGAGTCCTCTCTACCTGGCTGCCCATCTCCACCATCCCTACTGGTCAGGATGAATGTTTTTTTCTTTAACTCCTTGGTTGTTGAACTTCCATACTTCCATACAGTTCAATTTTCTGTCACTTCTAGCTGTTTTTTGTTTTTAAATTTAGTGTTGTTCTTCTTCTGGTTGTACAAGGAGACACAATGTGTCTACCTATGACTCCATTTTGGCTGTAAGTTTATTTATTCATTTAAAAATGCTAATATGCACATAAAGAATTTCATAATTGTTAACACATGCTGATATAAATCACAAATTTGCTAAATATAGTACACTATCTGTGCACAGTGGAACTGACAAATTTTCTGTAAAGGGACAGATAGTAACTGTAGGAAACTGAAAAATACAAGTCAGTTTCCCTTAGACATTTACATTGTTATCTCTTTCACTTCCTTCAAGTCATGTTCATATGGCTGTATTTTCACCCTGATGGCTTTTAAGATTATAATCCTCCTTCTGCACCCCATTTCCACCACTCTGATCCCTCTTTTCCTGCTTTGTTTCCAGTTGCACTTATCACATTATAACAAGCACATTTTCACCCACCCTAACGCACATGTTTACACATACTTGTGTTTTGAAATACACACTTTAACATCTCTAAATGTGAATATTACCTACAATCTATACGAGATCATTCAATGTGGGGTTCAAATTATGTCAACATTTGCAATATAATCAATAGTGTTTTAGATTTAATATAACCTGGTATATAATTTATTTATTTATTTTGCTTACTTTTTATCTTGCCCTTGTAGAATGTGAAAGGCACAAAGCCAGAGCTATTAAAGAAGATATTCTAACTTCTGTAAAAAAAAAAAAAAAAAACCTAATCTCAGTGGACTAACAGAACAAGGTTTTTTTTTCTCTTTTGTGTCATTAAGGTTCTTCTGCTTCATACAGGGCTTGAACAGCCAGGATCCTCCAGCCAGTTTAAAATGATGAGGGGTGAAGATCACTTTAGTGTATAGGAGCAAGCCTGAAATTAGTGTTTATCAATTCTGACTGGTATCTAGTTCTGTATGAATCAGAGTGTGCTTCTTGCTACCTTACCATGAGTTTAACTGTGCCCCCTCCCCCCCCAAAAAAAAACATGTTGAAGACTTGGAAACTCTGAATGTAACCTTAGCTAGATATAGTCTTTTGTAGATGTAATCAAGTTAGGATGAGGTTATAAAAGAATAAAATGTCCCCTAAGTCCTGGGGCTGGTAACCTTATAAGGACAGAGAGATTATTAGACCTAAGGGAGGCACAGGGGAAGAAGTCCATATGATACTAGAGGCCAAGCGTGAAGTCATGCTGCCATGAGCCAGGAAATACCAAGGATTGCTGGCAACAACCAAGAACTAAAAGAGGCAAGGAAGGACTCCTTCCTAGAGCCTCTACAGAAGGCATGACCCTGTTTACACCTAGATTTTGGACTTCTAGCATTTATTTATTTACTTACTTATTTATTTATGAGAGGGGAAGGGAGGGAGAAAGAGAGGGGAAGAAACATCAATATTAGAGAGAAGCGTGGATTAGTTGTGTGAACTCACCCCAACTGGGGACCAAATTCTCAACCCACACATGTGCCCTGACTGAGAATCAAACCAGTGACCTTTCAGTTTGAAGGACAATACCCAACCAACCAAGCCACACAGGTTAGGGTTGAACTTCTAATCTTTAGAACTTTGACAGAATAATTGTTTTAAATCATCCTATTTAAAATGATGTGTTATAGCTTCCCTAAGAAACTAATACCCCACTCTTGCTACCAAAATCTGTATCAGTCAGGGTTCTGCAGAGAAAGAAATATTACTGATAGGATATGCACATACATACACATATACATCCATACACACATGTACATACATAACTATATCCCATACAGGGACTTAGCATCACCTATTACATCCTTTATCTCCAGTCAACTGAAAAAGTGAAGATTGAAGATCACTTAACTATTTTGAAATAATTATACACACACACACACACACACACACACACACACAACACAGATCCTCAATTAACACTATTTTATTCAATTTTATTTCATTGTAACATTGATGAGATGCCATAGGAACTCATTGGTTTTATTTGTTTCTTTTGTTTTTATACAATTGTACACATATGTAATAATATTTAATTAGTGATGATTAATCAATAATAGTTGAATGTCTTGGATGCCATTTATTATAGGTTATAACTAATAATTATGATGCAATTATTATTTATTAATCATTAATCAGCATTAATTATGTGTACATATAAGAGATTTATTTTAGGGAAATGGCTCATGTAATTGTGGAGGCTGGTATGTCTGTAGGGCAGGTAACAGATTAGAAATTCATGCAGGAGTTGAAATTCAGCTGTAGCCTTGAGGAAGAATATTTTCTTCTATGGAAATCTCAGTTTTTGCTTTTAAGACCTTCAACCTATTGTGAGATAAGACACATCTAGTTTATTGAAAATAATCTCCTTTACAAGAAGTCAACTGATTTTATTAGTGTTTGATTAAATAACTGGGTACTATAGCCACATTGACACATTAAAGTCTCATAGGTGGCAAACAGAATAAAAATTTATGCTGCTGGACATAAAAAAGATTTATTTCTCTCATTATGTTCAAATATTGTGTTTGTTGGTGGGAATGGAAAAGAGTGCTGGCCTACACACACACACACACACACACACACACACACACTTACAGTCACAGAGTAGATCCAGCACCCACTTAGGAAATCAGACTCCACCTATCAGTTCCACCCTTTAGAACAGTCAGAGAATTGTTTCAAACAGGCCAGAGACTATAATATGTGTCTTTTCTTACACTGGCCAGAACTCAGCAATATGGCGTTATCTAACTGCAAGAGAGTATGGGAAATGTGTGACCAAAAAGGAAAATGGCATGGTTTTGATGAATACAAAGTGGTTGTTTTGCCTTCTAAGGATTTTCCCTGTTGTTTTTACTGATATATCCCCAAACATCTAGAGGATTGGACTTGGAAACATCGTTGTGGAAGTACTGGTGAAAGAAGAAAATATCAAAAAGAATGTTTATAATAAATATATTTATTTAGGATTTAGCTTTAACATATTAGTTATTAAATTAGAAAAAAATAATTTTCCCATTAAAGGGTAGTGACTAAGAAAACAAGAACAACCATGTGCTATTTAAAAGAAACACACTTTAATGATAACTGAAGGAATAAAATAAAGGGATAGCAAAGAGATACTAGTCAAATACATTTTAAACATAACAACAGAAAAGAAAAGCATAAAGTTAAAAAAGAGTCTCAGTGTTAATGAGGTGCGAGGTATGGTAAATGGTATGAATCAGGATAAAGAGGGACATTAGAGAATAAAAAAGCACAATTCATCAAGATGATAACTAGCCATTAACCAATATAAACCAATGTACCTAGAAACTAAATATAGGAGGTAAAATGCATTCGATTTTTTTAAAGTTTGGTACAGATGCAATTATATAATTATAATGGTAACCTCCAATATATTTTGTCCATAGCTGAAGAAATGTGTGTGTGTGTATGTGTGTGTGTGTAGATAGAGAGATTAGGACTATCAATATTATAAATGACTGAGAGTTTAGGTACATTTTCAACATATTAGTGAAGTAAAATACATCACAGACAATGGTGAAAATTATAAAAGTGAGTTAGCTAGGTAATATGTACTGTGCGCGATTCTTTTTATGTGCCTTGTTTGTTTGCTTCAAAAACATCTCCTTTAGCATCTCTTTCTAGTTAAGTCCTACTATGCACAACGATGGACTGTGCATTTAGGGCCTGTTGATGCAATATCGCTACAGGGTGTACTCACCCAAATATAAATAACTACTCGGGAGTTGGAGCCTTTGGCTGGGAAAAAGGCGCTCTATGGAGACTGTAGACTGGGTTTGAGTTCTGACCTGGCCATCATTAAATTAACTTAATCCCTCTAAGAGATGCAGTATATATCTGCAATCACAAACTTGAATTTAATATCACACTTATCAGTTATACAATATTAGGCCATTTATTTAACCCTGTTGAGGTTAGATGTTTTCATCTAGAAAATGGGGAAACAGTTTCCAAGAATGTAATTCTAACTTCAATCCCTTTCACATAATAGTACAAATAGTTCATCTTTTAGGATCCAAAAGGCCTCTGCAATCCCCATTTCAAATAAAAAGCTGTATATTAGAATAACTTAAAAAATTCAATTGAGACAATTTTGCAAAATAAAGAAACTGTTTTCCCAAAATAACACTGTGGGGATAGTTAAGGCAGTGTTAAATAACAGATTCTGTTGCTTCTGTTAATCAAATTTATAAAACATAGATTGGAACCTAGATCTTCAAGAGTCACAGGCTTGTTCTGAGTTTTATACACACAAGTGGTATACATAATACAGAACTTGGCTTAATGGGTGATCAATGCTTATTAACTATCTCCTTCCTTTAATACCTGAGAATAAAATTAAGTTGATGGCACTACATCATTGCTCTTGCTTCCACAAACTGACAACAATCCTCTGGGATTTTCTTACTCAATAAATGTCTTCCTGATGAGGCCTGAATGAACATAAGGAATTGCTGATTTACAAAATAAGTTCTCATACTGGAAAAAAACGTCAATATCTGCTTCTACACTTAGGCATGAGGGGAATTAAAACATGCCTGGACAAGCAAAAAAGGAGCATTGATGTTAAAAATTGTTATAAATATCTGATAGAAGAAGGATAGAAATAAAGGAAAATAGCTAAACTGGAAAGAAGAAAAAGCAAGAAAAGAGTAAGAAAGTGTAACATGTGTTTCAAGTATTTGCAATATGAAGAAGAAAAATTGACATCAAAGTGTGTAAATATTTTAGCAAAAGGAAAAAAGAAATGCTTAAAATGAGAAACATGCGACAGTTGTGTTTTATTCACCTTGAATGTTTGTGCGGAAGCCAACCAACCACAAAAAGTATCAGAAGAAATATTAACGCAGCCTAAGTTTTAAGCTACCATAGACACATGCACGCATCCATATACACACAGAGAACTTAGTAGATCAGAAATTTAAGATGCCTCAGAATAACCTTAGGAGTTTACTAAAAATACCACTCATAAAATCTGCATTCTTAGCATGCACTTTGGCTGATTCTAATACAGACTTTCTAGAGCTCACAGTCAAGAAACCCTCTCTAGTTGCTCTATATGTCACCAATATCACTAGGGAGAAGAATTCCCTCCTAAAAATTTTATCTTTCTTTCTGGGTGGGATTATAGATTCTAAACAACTTAGAAAATTGAATATCACTTTCTTAGTAATGTGGTAGAATCCACTATGATCTGAATGTGGACTCGGTATTGAGCAGATCATTGATAGGATTTTTTTTTTCTAGCCAAAGGATTGTGGTTTCAAGTGAAGAGATAGAAAGAAAGCTTGGTACAAAACTCAGAAAAAAAAAAGAGATGTGACACAGCTCCATAAGAGAAGGTAACATAGCCTATAATGCTAAGAAAATATCCAATTACAGCATTCTGAAATTTGGGGAAGCATAGCAGCAGATGCTGCTGCTTTCTTCCAAATATCTATTAGAAAGCATTTGTATGGCTCAAATAGAGTTCACTTTGAGGGATTATAGAAAGATGATAATTATTCAATATCAACTAGAATTAGAAGAGGAAGGATGTTTTATGTGAATTCATAAAGGACCGCTAAAAATTCAGAGGTAGAAGATTCTCTACTTGAAAAAGCAGACCACACAGCAGAAATTAAAGATTATGAGAATAATGTCAAGACAAAGTGTGTGTGTGTGTGTGTGTGTGTGTGTGTGTGTGTTTATAAGACCTGTCCAGAGGTATCCAGCCATGTAATATGAAAAATAGAGACATTTATTTAAGAATATACGAGATATAACAAACATTGTACATAACACAATGGCACCTCAGTCCCTTCAAAGTAAGTAACTTGGGAACTCACACAGTTCTTACAGTCACCATCAGTTGCCCCATTGTATTTTCCTGAATCTTAACAGCCTAAAATCTCTTCCCTTTCAAATGTGATTTTAGTTTGGGGAAAAGCTGGAAGTCTCAGGGCACCAAATCTGGGGAGTAGGGAGGCTGAATCAAGTGGATGATTTGATGTTTTACCAAAAAACTCTGCATGAGACTTGGTGCATGAGCAGGCTCATTGTCCTGATGAAACTGCCAATCCCCGGTTGCCCATAGCTGTGATCTTCTGAATCATCCAAATAGTTTTTGTGGAGCAATGTTTGAGCTTAATGCAAAGTCTGATGCAGATTCGTTGCTCTACATCAGGGGTGTCAAACTCATTTTCACCAGTGGCCACATCAGCCTTGCGGTTGCCTTCAGAGGGCTGAATGTAGTTTTAGGACTGTATACATGTAACTACTCCTTAACAGGTAATCTAGAGCTTAGCACTGCTGCTGGGTAGGAATAAGGTGCCAGGCCAGATAAAACAAGGTGGAGGGCTGGATTCAGCACATGGGCCTTGTGTTCGCCACCTGTGCTCTACACACTCAGTCATTTTGAATGTGATGGCCACAAAGTATGCATGTTCACTTAACAGTGTCTACAACCCCCAGTGGCCACTACAGTGAAGTCATCATTCTTCACACATGCACATTCCAGTCCATTCTCCTTAGCTTCCAGGTTACACCGATGTCACGCAAACTGTTCTCATTATATTAATAATGGCTGAACTTTTTCCCGACAGACTTCATATATATAAATATATATATTTTATTGGGTTTATAAGTACAGTGGTACCTCAGTATTCATCATTAATTCATTCCAAAACTTGTAATGAGTCCTGAAACAGGTGAGTACTGGATGAACCGTGAGCTTCCCTAGACTGATGCAATGACCTATGTTTCATCACAAGAGAGGGGCACCAAGTGCTGAAACATTTTTTCTTTTTGAAATGCAATGAGTACAAGGTTGGACAAGGTCTAAAGCCAATGAGTACCAAACTATGACTGTACTTAGTTTCTTAGAAAAACAAAGAAGTCTAGTCATAAACAATATAGTTATTATTAAATGAATTCTGCAGTAGTTTATTTTTTGGGTTAGTAGTTCAGATACAACCAAAGAGAACATAACAAATGCATGCCTACTATGTTGAGAGATTCTGCTTGCGGTACCAACTGAGATTATGTTCAGTTGCAAGTAACAGAACACCCAATTAAACAATAAAATTGGTAAATTGCAGGTTTTATTTGTCTGAAGTGATGATAAGTGCAGAGGTGTAGGGAGTCTGGGGCTGGCACAGCTCGACAAATTGTCATCAGTGATTCAGATCCTTCAGTTATTCTTATCAACCATTTGAGCATGTGGTTTCCATCTTCATTCAAGCTGCTTTGTAATTGCAGGATGGCTATACTATCCACCCTCCAGTTGGAAAGAGAAGGAGGTTACCTAGCAAATGGCTATTTCTTTATCAAAAGATAAATGAATTCTGCTCCCTTACAAAGAATGCTGTTGAGAGTCCAACCTAGAAATCATTCCAATGCTATAACACAGGACTGAGTGATATGGTTGTCCTAAATGGTATAAGGAACACTGAAAAATGGAGTAATTTTGTTGGGTACACTAATCTCTTGAAAAGGCTGTGGTAGGCTAGGGAATGGATAATAAGTAGGCAAATAGCAAGAACTACAAAATTAGATATACTTTTATTTTTTCATTTAATTATTTCATAAATCATATGCATTTTATTTCTTAAATAGATGACAACATTGAGACATAGAATGGTTAAGTAACTTACCTAAGGTTGTGCATAGTTATTGAAAGACAAAGTCAAAATTAAAGTTCATATACTCAAATGCTAATATCTTTTTTGTACCATACCACATTTGTGTAGGTACCACTAAGCAATATGTTCCTTATAAAGTCAATTTCAGAAAATGTGTCTTTCAGTAATGTGGTTCAATACCTTTCAATGATAGAGATTGCATTTCTTCATCCTAGACTGAAAACTTTTTTAGGGCACAGGCCTTCAACATTTTTGTGCCTCCAGTCCTTATTCCAAGGGTTCAATTGGTAGAAACCTGGGGCTTCTGGGTAACTCTGGATTTAGAGACTATACTTTGAGCTCATAGAATTTGGGAGAGAGTTTTTAAACTTACTACATTACCTGTGGGCTTCATAAAACATTATAGAATATGGATTAAGTAAATATTTGCTATAGGTTGAAATAAATAATTAAAATGAGATTTTATAAGGATAAAAGACTTGTATAAAGATTAAGAAAAATAGCAGTAAAAAGAATAGTGATTGAGTTATGATTTCATTTGATAAAAAGATTACACAAAGCTGAAAAAATATTAATGTATGAATTAGCTCTAGATCTGGATTTTACAGTGGTGAATATCATTCATTCACTCAAAAAAGTATTTGTTGAGCACTTACTTTGTCCCAGCTATTCTTTAAATGTCATACAAACAATGAAAAATAAATTGTTATGGGTTGAATTGTATCTCCAAAAATGGGTTGAAAGAAAGTACAGCCTCCAATTTTGACTCCCTCAGATTGTGACTCTATTTGGAGATGAAGTCTTTACAGAGATAATCAAGTTAAAATGAGGTCATTATTGTGGATCCTAATGAAATATTACTAATGTTCTTATGAAACAAGGGAAATTGGGACATAAACATGCACACAGAATACCGTGAAAAGATGAAGGCAGAGATTGGGGTGTTGCTTTCACAAGCCAAGGATTGCCAAAGATTGCCAGCAAATGACCAGAAGCTAGCAGGCAGGCAGGGGGCAGATTGTCCCTCACAGCCCTCAGAAGGAACCAACCCCTCTGGCACCTTGATCTCTGACTTCTGGTCTCCAGAACTGTGAGAAAATACATGCTTGTTGTTTAAGCCTCCTGTTTGTAGAACTTCCTTATGGCAGCTGGAGCAAGTAAACGCACAAGCGCTTCCCTCATGAAAACTTGCATTCTAGTGTGGAGCAGGAAGGGAAAATTACCAAAGATATATGATAATAATACTTCCTATAGTAATAAATTCTAAGAAGTAAAAAAAATGGAATGTGAGGGAGATTAGAAATGCTGTTTTATGTAATATGATATCTGATAAAATGCCATTAGAAGTGGTAGCTGGAGAAGGATCATTAAGGGCAGAAAGAGCAGCCAGTCCGTGGCTCCAAGGAAGTGGAATGTTTTGGGGTTAGTAGAGTCACCAGGATGTCAGGGTGGTTGAACTGGGTAAGGGAGAGGGAGAATGTTAGTAGTAGCATGGTCAGAGAGTTAATGGAGAAACAAATTGAGCCCTTTTTTTAAATTTTGATGTTGGCTTTTTCTTCTATTTTGAGTAACATAGCCACAGGAGAGGTTTTTAAGCAAAGGGATAGTGTAACCTGACTTAAATTTTAACAGGATCTCTCTGGCTCTGCATGGGAAGACTGTAGGTGGGAAGGAAGTTGAAAGCAGAGAAATCAGGGAGCTGGCTACTGTGGTAAAAAGTTTCAAATGATAAATGCAGCTGGCTTCAGCCAGAATGATGGTAGAGGACTTGAGAGGGAACCGAAGTAAAGGCAAAGCATTACAAATGCAAGAGAAAGCTTGACAGAGAAATGGAAGTGTTCTGTGAAGGATGCTGCAAGAGGTTTCCACTGAGAAACAGTTAAGCAGGGGGCACCGAGTGTCAGTGTTGGAAGAAATAGATGAAGTTGGTGTAGAGGAGCATTTGGCTTGCTGCCGACATGCTGACTTCCAGAGCAATGGAGTCATCACACAATTAATTTCTCTTACTCATATCTTTGAGTGATATTTCTGGACCCTGGTGAGTTGTTGTCACTGCAATAAGCAAATGAATTTTATTTCCTCCGGAAAAGGTTCAATTTAAACAAGGGGAAAATGTCATTATTTAAATCTCCTACAGCTTTGAACCTTTTATCTAGGATTTACCATTCATCTATTAACCTGAAGAGAAAGAAAATTGCTTAAAACAAAAACTGCAGCTGATCTGACACTGGCCAACTAAAATTGTTTGGTTTAAAAATACCAAATGTTTATAGCAACAGCAATTAGATAGTAAGTGTTTAACAGCTTGAAATCCCACAAAATTTGTTGAAATTTCTTTGCACCTGGTTACTTAAATATTTTGTTTAGAAATCATACGAATTACCCTATTTTATATTCCTTTTTTTTTTCAGGAGCAAAAAAAGTCAAACTAAAAAAAGATTTTTTTTAAATTAAGTAAAAATTAAGGATAACATGGCAATATTGAGTCCAATATAATTGTATCTAATTTTGTAATGTAAATTAATCAGCTTCTTGTGTAGCAGTAGCAAATCTTAGTCCACAATGTATGGAATGGATACCTATAAAAAACCATTTGCGTAGTGGATTCCAGGAGCGGGTAATTTATACCTATCATCTGCATTTAAATCCCACCAGTTTTAGCAGCAAGATGAGGAAAACTATTAACCTCTGTGTGACTTATTTCATTTCTCATGTGGGAATGAAAATAGTACCTACTTTATAAAATTGCTGTAGGTTTTGGAGAATTAAGATAAGCAAAATGTGTAGAGGAGAGACTGTTTATATTAAACCCTCAAAAATGTGAACTATAGTATTATCTTTATTATTTGAATTTCCTTATTTTCTTGTTCAAGTTTCATTTCACTGGTTTAGTGAAACGTATGATCACAGGTAGTTCATCATTGACTCCTGTCTCCTGAGATTTGCCTCAAAGTTCAGGGAAAAGGCATGGCTTATGCATGTCCCAGGCATTGGTGCCATTACCTATCTGTACTGGCAACTGCTGAAGTGTCCTAATCACTATCATGTTTTCTTTTAGGCCACAGGGTTCATTGCTGCATGTTACGGTCTTCTCAATCTAATAGCTCATTTATGCCGGGCTCTGTGACTGCATGTATCAGGTGCACAGGGAATGAATTGATCTGTACAGCTGCTTCCTGCCCTGGCACATCTGAAGGCCATCACTCTGCATTCTCCAGGCATTCCATAATTCAGTGTAAAGCTGAGGCTGGGAGGATGGTGGATATAAGGTACTCTGTGGTCTCACTGCCTGCAGGAGCTGTATTTAGAAAGTTCAAGGCCACCGTTTGAGAACTTGTTTTTCACTTTCACTAATTGGAGCAGTGGGCATCGAGCAAAACTACAAAAACAAGGGGAACATATAGCTATTTAGTTTTTCTTTATACACTCTTTATGAAATGTTCTCTCTTTACTAGGAACTGTCCAGGCATCTATAATATAAAGACAAACTAGGCATGTTATTTTTCTAAGTTGTGTATAGTCACTTGGGGGAAAATTGGTGAGTAAACAAATAACTACAATGGTTAGAGTGCAGTCAAAGTTAGAGTACCTGCATATAAAAAGCTTTGCGATGAGTATTTCTGTTGGAGACATGTAGTAAGAAGATATGCATTATTAATGAATAAAGTTCATCAGGCTGTACATGAGCAAGGCGAGTCTTTGGAAGTGAAGAGTGAAGGCGAAGGTGGGTCTGGGTCAGCAGGCTGGGGCTGAATCATTAATGTGTGATTTGCATAGTATGCTAGGCAAGGCGTTAAATTTTCTGAGGTTGATAGAGGTATAATTTAATGAAATGAGATTCTTCCCATCTTGGGCAAATTAGTCCACCTTTCTGAATCTCAGTTTCCTAATCTGTAAAATGCTACCACTAGGAAGGATGCTATGACGACAAGTAAGGAGGGTGTCATAAAAAGCCTCCAGTACATCATTTGCAGATGGTAGTTTCAAGGAATTATATTGTAGACTCTATTAACTTGCCTTTCTAATAATGTCTAAGTGATGTAAAATTAGAATTTAAAAAAATTATCCATACTCAGCTTCTGACATCTGCACACCATTTTGAAAAGGTTATCTCACTAATAGGATGCCCAATAGAGTGATTATTTCCATTCAAATATCTAGAAAATATATATAGAAAGTTATTAAGACTATAGAAAAAGGTAGTGAGAGGATAAAGGTAAGAACTTCAAAGTACCTGGATTCAACTAAATTCCCAATTAATTATAGGTAAAATTAGATAATGCTTTCTTCCATTATTTCACTAAAGAAGCTTCCCTTGATTTTTCTACACTACTAAGAATAATCCAGCTACTCTGGGGAAAGTCATTATGGGAGAAGGCTCTGCCAGTTTAATTTCCATTTCTTTATTTCTATTAAATAAAAGAAGCTTACACTAGTCCTTATGTTATTAACTGCTTAATGGTTTTAGGAAGCAGGTAGAAAAAGAATTGTTCTTTGCATTTAAATGAGACAAATAACACTCTCAGCTGATTATGCATTTAGGGAAAAAGTTTCATCCTATTGCTACATTTTAAGTCCAGAAAGTAATAAATTAATCCATTAGTTAGCTCAAATGTGTCCTCTGTTGTGCTCATTATCAAGTATTCCCAGGTGTTCAGGGATTTATAAGTATAAATTGATGTGACTTTTAAGCTTGATACTAGAAATATCCAGCACAAGGATCATAAGCTGTGAAACTATTCCCATACTAGCATTTTTTATTAAAAAAAAACTTATAGCATTAAATATTAAATTGAGATTTCCCTGAATATTGGAATGTTTTATCTTTTTTTCTTTTGGCCAGGGTCATTTATTTATTTATTTTTACAAAGAGGGGAAGGGAGGGAGAAAGAGAGGGAAAGAAGCATCAATGTGTGGTTGCCTCTCGTGTGTCCCCAACTGGGGACCCAGCCCACAACCCAGGCATGTGCCCTGACTGAGAATTGAACCAGTGACCCCTTGGTTCACAGGCCAATACTTAATTCACTGAGCCACACAAGTCAGGGCTACTATTAATATTTATATAACCAAAAAGCATTATATTTTTGAATGAGGAATTATTTTATATAATGGGAATTTTTATTTAATTCTTTAATGAAAAATTGTGAACATGGAATCAGAGATAATTCTAATACTCCAAGTTGTTTTCACTGGAAAATTCTACAAGCTATTTAGGTAAGATGTATCTTTGAAGAGCAGCCTGAACAATGTTCACTCACAAACCTCAGTTGTGACCATGTTTTGATACTTCACTTTACAGAGCAAAATGCCTATCCTGAGTTTGCAGTGAATAAACATGTGACACCATCCCCAAGGCTGCCTGCTTCTCTTTTGATGCAAATATATATTCTAGTTTAGAGGATGAGAAAAGAATATAAAACCGAGGTGTGTCTGTTCAACAGAAATCAGTAACCGAGCTTTTGAGAAGAGAAATGAATAGGCCAGGTTTCCTAAGAAAGTCCTATGTACTTTTCTGGAAAAGTGGTTTTGCTTCTCCATGATTGATGACCTGCTGGGTATGAGGCTGGCCACAGTAATAATGCAGGGCTTCCTCTCAGCAGTAGAAACAACAGTCAGATCTGCTATGATGGAGGAGAGAGGGGGATTGGGATTATAGAAGTGAAATGGCCACAGACAGTCCTCTGATTTAGGCACATAGTGGAAGTTCATTTTGTGTAAAATTGACTTTAAATTTATTTTATACATACAGAGAGAATACAGAAAAAAAAAAAACTAGAACAAAAAGTAACAAAGATTACATTTAAGAAGTAATAAGAAAGCTATCAATTTTTCACATTCCAAATTTTATTCATGAACATGTATAAATTTTTAAATCAAATGTATATGTGCTGATAAAAAGAAAATTATAGCCCTGGCTGGTGGAGCTCAGTGGATGGAGCTCAGGCTGCAAGCCAAAGGGTCACCGGCTCAATTCCCAGTCAGGGCACATGCCTAGGCTGCAGGCCAGGTTCCTAGTAGGGGCCACATGAGGGGCAACCACATATTGATATTTCTCTCCCTCCTTTCCCCCCTCTCTCTCTAAAAATAAATAAAATCTTTTAAAAAAGAAAATAAATAAAATAAAATAATATATTTAATGAGGCAACATATCCTAGCAGAGGGGGGCATGAAGTTTAGAATCTAAACTGCATTCATATCCTAACTTTTGCACTAAGTAGCTGGAAAAATATCCCTGATAATGTTTCTCTCCTTGTAGGATAGCATTATAGAACTAAATGCCTAGAAAAAGATTTATCTGCCTCGCCCTCCACAAGCATGCTCACTCTCTTGCCAGTTCTCCTTCCCTCCCTGTGGTAGGCCTAACAGCCTAAGAGATTCAGGTCTGGCTGCTACTCAGTTCCCAGTCACCACATTCTCTCCCCACTAATGATACAGTTATATGTTCTAGTAGCTGGTGCTAAACCCTAGTCCCCCATTCTTTGACCCTTTAATCTTTTTGAAAGGTACATATTCTGTGGATCTGTTTCTTTCTTTCAGACTGAAGCTTCCCTCAACAAACACAACCAGGCCTACCCTCAGGCCTTGTTCTTTTTCTAATCAGAATCCTTAGAGTCTGTCCAAGCCTTTCCTAGTTTACCCGGTTTGTTATAATAAATTGGGACATTCATGACAATTTCTAACATATGAATCTCATCACTGGGTCCCTGATCTTATCTGGGAACAAGCAGAATACACAGACCCACTGTTGAAGCATGAGATGATTACATCTACTGTCAGTGACTCTAGAAACAACTACAGAACAATAAACTCAGGTGTTGGGGGTCAGCAAACATTCAAGAACCAACTTACCACCTTCATAAATCCAAGTTAGTCTTCTCAGTTGAGATGGACTACCTCTTCCTAAATATCATCATTGAAAATCATTTGACAAGGATCTGTGAGTATAATCTAGAGAGGGGCAGATTTCAGCTTAGTTATAAACAAAGACAAACCATTTATAGCTGACACGTTTATAATTGAGTGGCTGGTTCCTCCACCCTTATATGGCATGTGTTTCCCAGAGAAACTATTGTAGATCACTAGCTCCACAAGGGGCTCCATGAGAAGGTGGTTGTTTACATCAGTTTGGGAAACATTACCTGCTGAACCACCTCCTGGACAATCTTGGCACACATATGAAGGCCTTTGGGAATTCTTGCAGTGGAGAAGCCTGTTGAACTTTAAGCCAGTATTTAATGAACAGAACAATATTTTCATCTAACATGTTCTTCTACATCCCATGGAACATGGGTTTAAATCATTTCATTTCATGATAGAAAAGGTTTGTCCACTTTTAATACAAGAATGACACTGAAACTCACATTTATGTAGCATTGTCCCAGGCCTCATTGTAGTGAGTTCTACATTATAGGTGCAATGACTAACTGTCTCTTCTCTCCCTGAGATTGGATTCAACAAGAAGTGTGTTCACTTGCTCCTCTTCACCCTTCCCACATTCGCAGAACCTGTTGGAAACCCCTGATGGTCTGTCTCACCTACAAACAAGAGGCTTTGAATTACTCACATACAAAGAGTCATAGACACTTTGGAAACATGCAAGCCTTGAATTTCCAGGAGTTTTTGAGTTTATAGAATATTAAATATAGAACATAAAATTGAGGTCACCTTCCCAGACCACAAATGTTAAGAATGTTTCAGGGCCACAGCAGAGTTGCTGGAATTTGTTAAAAATTGCATTTCCAATATTGAGATTATTTGCTTCAAAGTATGGCAAATGTACAGACACAACTCTGTATATATCCTGCTATATGTGCAAGCAAATAACTTCAATTAGACAAATCTTGGCATGAAGAAATAACCCTACTAATAATGAAAAAAATTAATGATTTGCCAGTTTGTTTCCTTGGAAAGAGGGAACCCTCCTCTGTCTATCATATATTTGATACTTGATCAGTAAACTAGAGGTGAGCAAGTAAATAGCAGTGTTTCTACAGGCCCTGAGGATACTTGAAAACAATTTGTTCTCAAGTGGATTAAATAACTCCTCCCTGAACATCTTATTACCTGATGATTTTGTAAAACATAGTTTTTCTTCCTAAGGAGGTCATATGTATACCCTGAGTATAAAAAATGGCTAAAATTCAAGCTTCTTAGGCTCAGTTGTGTTTCCACCACTTACTGGCAACGTATGTGGTTTCTGCCACATTTCTCATATTTGGGGAAAGTTTTCAACTTTTTCTACTTCTGTTCCTCATTTGTAAAATGAGAATAATGAAAATCTTATTCTCATAAATTTCTGCAAGATAATACTTACAGCAGTTCTGGGCATATAGTAGGTTCTCAGAAAACGGTAGTTATTATATAATCATTATTATAATAATGGTTATAATATATAAGCATTATTATATAATCAAAAAGGTGAATATTCAAAACAACTATAATTTTTACATATAAAAGTTAACCAAACTGTTAAAAAGATTGAAATTATATATTCTAATATGTACCACAAGGAAAATCAAATGTTTTTGCTTAAGTTCTGTGCCTTCTCTTCCACTTCAGTATCTGTGCAGTTCTTGGCACATGGTTTGTTGAGGAATAAAAAAAATGAATGATTAATTGATTAATTCTTACCACATACCTCTTAATTTTCTTCAGGCATGCTTGAATAACTACAAGAGAACTGTTTGCTTTAAGAAATATGGTGCTTAATGATTATGAGAACTATTGTAGTTTAAGATCTGTGTAACTCAATTGACAAAATTAATTGCTTTTCTGTTATGCTCTTCATGGATTTTTATTGATCCTTTTACATAGAACAAAGCCTATTGGTATCTTTAAGCTAGCGATAAAGATTACAGTGTTTAGTATTTTAATAAAGAGTGGAAATGTATGTTTATGTGTGCACACGAGACAGAGAGAGATTTTAAATAAGATCTAATTTTTATTTGTATGTTTCAGTGGTATCAGTTTTCATGAACACCTTTTTAAAAATTAATAATTTTCCTGTAAAATCTAAGGATATAAATGCCATCTTGCTTGACAGTATTTCTGAGAATTACAACTCTAATAATTAGATACAACTTTTCTGCTATGTTAAGAGAAGGCAGATTTCCTTTACCTTAAGAAGAAGGGAAAATGGAGACAATTTTACTTGAATAACAATAAAAAAAGAAAAAAAGAATTCTATGTATGCCTTTCGTTGTCTGAATAATTTTCAAATTCTCTATTCTTTCCCTTCTAATGGTCATGAATTCATTGCGGTTTAAAGTATTGAGATTGCCCTTAAATTTATCCATATCTCCTATCATTCATAGAGGTGGACCAGCCGAGGTTGTAGAAAGAATGGAAAGTCACCGGATACAAAATCAATGTACATAAATCTGTTGCACTTCTATATACAATTAATGAAATATCAGAAAAATAAATGGAAAGAAAAAATTTATTTTGCAATTGCTACAAAAAGAATAAAATACCTAGTAGAAATATTTAAAGTATGTGAAGGACCTATACACTGTAAACTACAAAGCATTTAACAGAGATTTAAAAAGATATATAGAAACAAAAAAAAATCATATTTATGAATTGGAAGAATCAACATTGTTAAAATGTCCATACTACCCAAAGCAATATACAGGTTTAGTGCAACCTCCATCAAAATACCAATGGCACTTTTTTAAAGAAATAGAATTAAAAAATCTTCAGACTTGTACAGAATCACAAAAGGCCCAGAATAGCCAAAACAGTCCTGAGAAAAAAATCAAAGCCAAAGGTACCACAATACCAGACTTCAAATTATACTACAAAATGACAATAATGAAAACAGCAGGGTATTGGCAGAAAAATAGATGCACAGACAATTGAACAGAATTGAGGGCCCAGAAATAAACCCACATATATGTGGTAATTTTTGACAAATGAGCCAAAAACATACAATGGAGAAAAGAAAGTGTCTTCAATAAACGATGCTGGGAAAATTGGAAAGCTACATGCAGAAAAATGAAACCAGACTACTGTTGGTCTCCATATACAACAATTGTAATATAAGAGCAGTAACAATAAATTACATAGAATAAAATACAGCTACTAAACTATGGACCTTAGTCTTAGAGAAGGTTTTGTGAATTTGACCCAAAAGTAAGAAAAGTAAAGGCAAAAATAAATGAATGGGACTATATGGAGCTAAAAAGCTTTTGCACAGCAAAAGAAACTGCCGATGGAACAAAAAGACAACAAACCAAATGGGAGAGGATATTTACAAACAACAGCTCCAGCAAGCGGTTAGTACCCAAAATATATAAAGACCTCATACAACTCAACACCAAACAAACTAACAATCCAATCAAAAAAAAAAAAAGACAGCTGAACAGAGACTTTTCCCAAGAAGGCATACAATTGGCCAACAGATATATATGAAAGATAATGAACTTTATGCACCATTAGGTAAATGCAAATCAAAACTGCAATAGGATACCATCTCACAATAGTTAGAATGGTTATTATCAAAAAGACAAATAATGACAAGCATTGGAAAGGTTGTGGAGGAAAAGGAACCCGCATTCATGCTGATGGGAATATAAACTGGTACACTTACTATGGAAAACAATATGGAGTTTCCTCAAAATTTTAAGAATGATAATTTTTATTCATATAGGAACCCAAACGTAGTTTGGCCAACTTTTCCGCAATCTCCATTCTTTCACAAAGCACATTAGCTTTCTTCTAGAAGGAAGTGTATGGATCCTTGGCCTCTCCATCCAATATATATTTTCTGGTTTTCCATTACAGCATTATTATTAAGAATTACCAGAGCCTTTTCTCTGCCAGCTTCCACTGAATTTTTAATTACCTGAGAACAAAAATCTTTTCTTTTTATGAAAGTCTGCTTAATATCTATCAGTATATATTAAGCAGTCAACAACAACAAAAGCCATGTAAACAGAGGAATGTCTTTACCTTTTAAAAATTTTGTTACATCTTTCTTTACATGAGATATGCTCAATTAATCTAAGTCCTGATCACTGAAAAATGAACTATATACAGGCAAATTTATAGACAAAAAATAGGTTAAAAGATGAAGGGAGGGTAAAATATTAAAATATTGCTTCATGGGTACAGTTTCTATTTGGGGTTAAGGAAAATTTTTGGAAATATAGTGGTGATGGTTGTCCACATTATGAACACAATTAATGTCACTTGAACTGTACATTTAAAATGGTTAAAATGACAACTTCTTGTTTTATACATTTTATCACAGTGAAATTAAAAAGTAATTCACCAATAGGAAAAGCACTGAAATATTCAACATAACAAATACATATTTTGTAAACAGGAAAGTTTCTTTGCTAAATAAAGAGTTCATAAAAGGAAGCTCAGCAATCAGTTCTGGAAACAAATACAATTGAAGAAATAATTTTTTTCATTTATTTTTATTTAAGAAACATAGTGCTGCAACAGAAACCACCATTAAATAATGAAATGAATTTAAAAAGTGAGTACTTGAATGATAAAAATAAAGCAGCATTTAAATGAATAGACTTCTAAAGGCAAATGCCCGGGAACAGCCGGGCCCAGTTTACCACTCTGCTGCTCACAGACACACATTAGTGGGTGGAAAGCGTGGGCTGTCCACATCTGCATGGCCACGTCATCATTCATTGTTGCTAGGAAGTGCTGTCAAGTTTAACAGTCATAGAACTTTGGGGTCAGGTTGAATGGATTTGTGCCCTAGATCTGCCTCATCTTTTGGGGACAAGGTAAGATTTTTAATCTCTATAGAAGTGCACTTTTCTCACCTAACAAGTAAAAGGGGAAAAAAATCCAACATTATTGCTCTCTTAATGCAGGTGATGAGCACCTTGTAAAGGCTGATCATGCAGATGTTTTCACTTCATCATAGCACAGCTGTCCAAAAAGTTTGTTAAATAAGTTTGTTTTATTCTATATAAAATATCATGAGTTCTAAAAATAAGTTTAGTACCAGATATTATTTTGTGTGAACATTTCTTTCTTTCTTTTGGGGGCCTAACCTTATGATTCTTATGCTTGTAATAGGTTCAATATTATCCCACCCAAAGTTCCAGGCTTTTGGGAAATACCAACCATGTTCAGAGCAGCCCATAATTGTTGACAATTTGTAAATTATCTTTCCCAATCAAACATGCAGTTAAAGTTGAGACTCATTCTTTTCCTTCAAAAAGCAGTCTTATCAGCATTGATTTCCATGTGGAATTTTTTCTAATCATTTTCTCTTTTTCTGTTTTCCTTCCTGACGTGCTGACTTCGGTGCAGCAGACCACTTGGGGATTGAATTCATGGGTAAGACTAAACAATTTGCTTCTTAAGTATACTCAAAAAGCTAAGTTTGAAAATGTTTATAGTGTTCTCCTTCCTCATCTGATTATACTTGAAATGTTTTGTTATTAGATGCTATTAGTAGTAAAAATGTTTTTGTCAATTTTTCACTAAGTAATGGCTCAAAATGAAAGACTTAACTACTTATCAGGAAGTCAATTTAATGTTAAGTGGCACTCTGGAATCATACAGAAGTTGGATTTGGCTCCTAGCTTTAATTGTTTCCCTAATTCTTAACTTTCTTTTCTGTAAAATAGGGATAATAATTGTTCCTATTTTACTGCAAGGATAAATTTCTTAGCACAATATTTACAAACTCAAACACTCAATAAATTATAGAAAATAATTGTGAAGCTTTTAAAATGTCACTTTTCTTATTTTCTGCTCTAATTCCTTTTCCTTTTGCAAGATGATTACTTGGATAAATTTGGTATTAATCATAATTTGGAGTATAAACTATATAAACTTTTCATTTTACAAAACTAAAATATTTCTTTTGAAAATACTTCCAACGAATGGCATGTTTTTAAAAGCATTAATATGCCTTCCACGGGAATTATTCTTTTATATTTATAGTTAATTATATAAAATGGGTCACACTTTTATGAGTCTATATTTTAGGAACAATGAAAGAAAAAAAAACATCCCATGGGGTTGGTATGCATCATGGTATTAAAATGAAAATAACCTTAAGAGTTAAAGTTTGTGAAATGGAAAAGACCTACATTTTATAATTTTCTGCTTAATTGACTTTTGTTAAACTTTGGATTTTTCTCTTATATGATAAGAATATGAATACTTCCTTCATACATGGTACACTTATGATAACACTTATAAATTCAGTTGTATTTACTCATCCATTCACACATTCATTCATCAAATATTCCTTAATTGCTCACTGTAAGCAAAGAAAAAAGTGCAAAATGCTAGAGATAAAAATAGCGAGTGAAAATGAGCAAAAAAACTAACTTAATGGAGCTTATAGTCTAGTAAACTTAGAGATGATAATCAGGTAATATTACTAATAAATATAAAATTGCAAGTTTTTGACACCTTTGCCAGGCAAGATATAGGAAAAAATTGTTATATATTTAAAACATGATAACAAATATTTGAGAGGAATTGATGTTGATGTTTCCAAAGGGAAGATTCTTAGAATGACTGCAGAGTTTATTGTTTTCATATTTAGATAAAAATGGACCCATCTGAAACATAATAATGGGAAAGGAACAAATTTATAAAAGGTGTTTATTAGATTACCTTTGGAAATGTTGAGTAGAAGTCAAATTGGTAACTGTATTACTGCAATTTTTGAGGGTTAATTAGACATTAGTGATTGCATATTTATATTGGAATTGAACCTTCCTGTTGTGTGATATTATTTGCTACTGCTCTATTGTCTTGATATTATAATTTAGAAAAAGCAGACAGCTCAATTTCTACAGATTTGAGACTTTTCTGGATAGATGTGATTAAAACTCTTAAGGGCAATAAAATTCAGACTGATATTCAAATGTAGTATTCTGGAATGTAAGGTAAGATGGAAGGAAGTGAAGAAGGGATGGCTATTTCAATGGACTCAATGAGTAGTCATCATGGGAGTACTCAAACAAGTTGTTGGCATGGGAAGGAGGTTGTAGTCACATGGACTAGGAAGTACAGAAAATTATGGTTGTGGTCATGCAGTTAAGTATAAATCATATGTTGAAAAGGACATGTGGTTTGAACTTTCCTCATTTACTGATGAAGGTGAGGATTAGCAGCATGGAGTCCTGAGAATCAACAATCATTTTGAGGGAAATGGGTACTAGGCATAGTGGATACAGCAATTTGCCCTACAGGACTGGGATGGTTGTAGGTTATGTAGCAAAAAGCTGCAGATACCTCATGAGTTATGGATAGGGATAGGGTAGCTTCAGATCCCACAAGAGGTGTGGCCAAGGTTATAATAAACAGAAATTCCTACATCAATTTTAATTATCACTGTTAAAAGTAATTGCCACCAATCACCATCCTACTGGGCCCTCCATGACACTGGCACCTTATAGTATAACAATTTGCTAAGGAACCAAAATATGTATTAAGAGGTATATTAAAACATTTAAAAATTTAATTACTGGTAGGTGAAAAATAAAAAGTTATTATGTGACCATCTACATGAAACTTAAGGCTAAGAACATATTGAATCTTGCAAAAGTTGGAATAATACCATATCTATAAAGCCTTATAAACAATGAATTCTTACTTTGTGAATGTTTGACTACAGAAGTAGAGACTGCTTTGGAGGGAAGGGGTTGTGCAACAAGTCAGAATTAAAGGGGGTATGTATGCATATAGATAATGGCAACTAATGAAGAATTGTCCGTAATGTTAAATAGATTAGTAAATGAACTGTTTTCACTGATCTCACTGATTCTAGACACTATTTATTCCCACAGGTTACTCCATTACATATATAATTTTTTGTTATTATGGAAACAAATCTTTTCATATTTAACTTGTGATTTTGAGAATTCCTATAAGCAACTTTTTTTTTCATTGCAGTTGAATGCATCCCAGCAATAAGGCATCTCTAGATATAAATTCTGCTGGGAAACAGTAATGTAAGCATAATCTCTATACAATTAATCATGTTGCTATATTGCTTTGCCAAAAATAATCAGTGCCAGTTCTGTTTTAATGAGTTCTAGAATACCTTTATTCTCAGTGCTCATCATTCTTGCTTTGGACAATGTTGGTTTCATCTTTCCTTGAGTTGAAATATGAGTCACGAGGTGACAATCTGAAACTCCTATTCCTTTCCCCCAAGTCTTTGTATTCTCAAAAGCCACATCTATGTACTGATGTGCATAGATCAGACTCAAAACCTGAGTACTCCATACACATTCATATTTGTAGCAGGGAACTGCAAGTCATATGCTTCAAGAATCTTATTATTATTTAATCAACATACACTTATTATACTATGTCTCAGATATATAATATATTGAAGATGTACATATAAAATCTACATTCCTTTATGTTGAAGGGCTCTGACATAAAAAAAAAACGAGAAAGCTACACATAATTGAGGTAATATAAGAGATGCTATAAATAAAAATGGCATAGGCAAAATATAAGAAGGAAGGGAGGAAAGAAGGAAAGAAGGATGGATGGAAAAGGAAGGGAGGGCAGAAGAGAGAAAAAAGAAAAAAACAAACAAACAACTAAATGGCTTGGGAAATTCTGAGACAACTTCCCAGGGCAAGAGGTATATAAGCTGATTATCAGCTAAAATTGTGCCCAGTGATGCCATGAGCCAAGGGTATACTAGCTCAATATTGCTTTCACTTTAGGGTAAACCTTTCTATTTTGGCCCATCTGGGTTTATGAGGTCTCTAGAGTTCCAACTTTAGCACTAGAGAAAGAATATAAACTTCATTAAAAACACTTCACCAAAAACTTTTCTGAGCTGATTTATTAATTGTAAACAATAGTTATTCTATTGAATAAGCCATGCCAAACTTAATGCCTACAAAACTATCAGCATTCAAAATAACTTTTTTTAACTACATTCATAATTTTTTCTTAAGGGTACTTCTTGGATCGCTCCAATAGAAATTTCAACAACAAATAATACTGTTCTGGAATACAGTAGTAGTTTAAAAAATTTAGTTAACTAATGTATTGAAAGGTGCATGAAAATCCAAAATTGTGAAATGTTTGTGAAAAAAATTTAGTCCATATTAAACCAATAATCAAAAATACTTCTTGAATTTATAACAACCTATTCATTCATGTGTTCATGAGGGAAAACTGGTATTTTTAGGGTCGGATGTTTGAACTTTCACAGTGTGAACAGATCAGTAGATGGAATAGACAAATACTCATGAGTTGCATGAGAAATCCAGTCAATAATCCAGATGAGACAGATCGCCAAAGGTCCCATCAGATTGGCAACATTTCCAAGTGACATCGATCATGAAGAGGTATTATCTCATCTGAAAAATATGTGGTGACTGTACCTGGTGCTCAGTCACGGAGCAGGTCTCATTACATCCATTTGAGCTATTTGTCATGCAGCTATTTGCCTGATACATTTGATACTCTAGTCATCAAGGATATTTGTATAAAAGCAGGTGCAATGCCATTTTCAAACATGTTAGCAAACCACAGGGAAAGCTGTAGATCATGTGGGAAATATTTCATGCAAATGTATTTCATTCCTTTTTTTTTCTTTTCTTCTTCTTCTTTTTTTTAAACTTCAATTGGCTGCCTCTTGCATGCCCCTAACAGGGGACCTGGCCTGCAACCCAAGCATATGCCCCACCTGGGGATTGAACCGGTGATCCCTAAGTTCCTGGGCTAGCTCTCAACCCACTGACCCACACCAGCCAATGTGTGTTTCATTCTTATATGGAAAAATAAAATGAACACTGTCAGTTAAATGTCTTGGTTATGATTTGACATTGTTTTTTTAGAATAGAGTAATATATTTATGCAAAGTTTGGTTGAGTAAACTCTAGTATTTTTTAGATCAAAATATTTATAAAATGGGAAACATCAAATTTTTAACTAAAATCTTTATAAAGTAATTTCTATATTTTGAAGTGTAAGAAGAAAGAAATGCTGAGTTTCTCTAATGAGAGGCTTAGAAATGTATACTGTTTAAGTATGTATATAGAATCAGAATTTACAAGGTTATTGCTTAAACTTTACCATATGTTGAGTACCAAATATCCATCCCTTCATATAAAAATAAAAAGGTTTCAGGATGTTTCACTAAGCACTGAAGATAATATTCTGAGATGCGGCCAGTTTCTAACTCTGCTTGGATGATACAAAATGGGGTTAGTTTCCTTAATGCTACCCTCTTATTATGGAGGAGTTGGAATGTGTTTTCCTTTAAATCTAGCAGGCTCACATGTCAGTCAGATAAATTCATGTCATACCCTAATTTTTTAATTTCATTAGAGATATAGAAGTGAGGATCCTTTTTTTCCAGATTGAAATTTCTGACTTAGACTTATATGGAACAATGATGTTTCATTCATTAGAATATATCATATTTTCTGATAAAACAAAATAGAAATTTATGTATAAATATATTTGTATGTATGTTTATAGAGGGGGTATGATAAAAAGTATTTACTTAGTTTTTCTTATATTAAATTTCATGAGAAATCAGATGTGTCAGGGTAATGTAAGTTACCATTATTTAATGCTTGACATGTGTCACAAAATTTACATTCTCTCATTGAACCCCTGAAAAGATACATAAGGTAGAAACTATTTATATCCTTATCTTATAAATGATAAAACTGAGGTATATTTAAGTATAATACCTAATTTATAGAGCAAGGAAATTTCAAATACAGGATGCAAACCTAAGTCTATCTTCCCCCAGATCTCTTGAATTCTACTGGTGACAAATTACTGGGCATGTAACACAATAATGGCTTCATGATAACTCAAAGAGGTTGTCCTCTGACAATGTTTCAAGTGGCAATGCAATTCTTTATCTAGTCCTAAGGTTTGAAGATAATGTTTTTCAAATACCATGAGGTCATAAGAATCTTGGTAAGTAACTCACATTATCCAAACTGTGAGAAAATAAAAAGTGAACCAGATGCTAGTTTATAGCTTTACATTCAGAATTATAACTACCAAGTATACAAAAAGGCTCCCATTTGCTGCTTATTGCAGTCTCTAGTTTATGATAATCAACACATGTTGTATTGTATCTGTAGTTTTCTTTGTGACTATAGACTATGTTGAGTGACATTAGTTGGGTGGCCCCACTGTTGAATGCTGTTGTGTATAAAGGTCCATCTCCCCTGACAGAAGGCATTTGCCAAATGAACCATCTCTCCAATGACTCACCAAGATTCTGCTGAAGAATCATTCTTATGATCTTGTAAATTTCACTTTTTCTCTTTAGCAATATGACCACTGCCTCTCTCTTTACACTATGTTTTTTTAAAACATTGTCAGTATAGGAAATGTCCAAACCTGTAGAATATTTTTGTAAGAGCTTACTTCAGCCAAACTGAAGACCTAAGATGGTGAGCAAGATCTCAAATGCTTAGCAAAATAACAGTTTTGCAGCTTTTTAAATGTATTTGAGATTAAAGAGGGAAAGTAAGGAGGATTATATAAAAGTGGGAAAAAGCAAGGTGGAGATTGGATTACAGCGTAGTTAACAAAATTTTGTTTTTTCTTAAAGATGGTTGTCTTTTTTAATCTTCATCCAAAGTTGATTTTTATTTTTTAATTATACGTTATTGATTATGCTATTACAGTTGTCCTGATTTTTCTCCTGTTGCCCCTCTCCACCCAGCACCCCCACTCTCAGGCAGTCCTCCCATCATTGTTCATGTCCATGAATCACACTGGCTACTCCATTTCCTACACTATAGTTTACATCTCCAGGGCTATTCTGTTACTACCTATTTGTACTTGAAGACAGTTGTCTCATTTCAAAAGTGTATTAGCCAAGATGCTCAGAAACAATGGACAGGGCTTACTTAAAGCAAAGATAAGCCTTTTACTAAAGAAATTATATGCCTGCGACATGACTACCCATCAGACCCGCCCACTTAGGAATTTCTGATAGGATCACCCTGTGAGGTTACTTTCCATGGATCTCAGCACAACTGTTAATAATTCAGGTCTCTGGAGCATAAGTCCCTCAAATTATTTTTTTTTGAGGGGAGGGGAAGACATATCTTGATTTGATTTGGTTGTTTCCAAGACTCCTTCCTAAGAATAATATTTTAGCTCAATTATATATTCAATTAATCTTAGTCATTAGCACATACCGGTATAACCAGTGGTTAGAAGTAAAAGTCTCAACAAATTATGGCCACTTTGCCAGATAAATTAAATTCTTACAAAATTTACAGGTGAGATTATTAACCATTTCTAGAATCTAGTTTCAAATGTTTTTATACAATGTCCATTTTCTCCTTTTTAGAAATTATATTTAAAATATCTGCATATTTTCCAGTGTAATTTTTCGCTGTAACCTTTCCTCAAAGATCACTAAAAGTTTTTAATCTCACATAGACACTGAGTAAATAGGTGTTGTGGGACATTTGAAAGGGCAGTGCTGTTCACTGAAAACTTGCATAGCTGACCACTACACGTTTTCTAAAGTAATATATTTTATAAGGCTAATTAATGACCAGATGAGTTTCTAATGACTAGGGAGTTTCTATATAGGTAGTGAATATATAGACTTCAATAAAACCTTGGATAAAACCTCATAAGCTTTTACAAAATGGTAGAGTATGAATTTATATCAAATTAGTGATAGGTAGATTTGGGGCAGTAAAATGGTGTATAAAGAATCAAGAACAGCCATGAGTATAGCTTCTAGGGCAACATTTTAATTAATGGCATTAGACATAGCTTAAATGCTTATAAAATTATCAAACTTAAAGGATGATTACTACTTTGTTAGATTGAAATAAGGTCTAACAGAAAGGATTATATTTTTGTGTTGTCAAATTAGACTCAAAAACAATTTGTGATTGAGAAGAATTTCAAATTGATTGCATACATGTGTTAATTATCTAAAATGTATGCACGTGGATAGTAGGTTTGAAAGATCTTCTGAAATGTGCTAGAAAAGAGGAAAATGAGCAACAAAGATATTCAAAGTGTCATTGCAGAGTAATTCCCAGTGAGGTTAAAAAAATAATAAATGGACTTTTATATGCAGTTTTCCCTGATGATTGCTTCAGGAGTGTGTTGCAGCTGGTCAAGGCCTGACCGGTTCATGGGATTCCGGCAGACGGAAGAAAATCTGCAGAGCTGTAGGGATGCTTGACATGCCTTTATTTACAGGTGGGCGACGCACTCATGCTGCAAGATGCGTGTCCCCCTGCATGTCTCTGCGTGGCACACTATATGTCACCTGTCCCCTTGTGTGGTGCATGTCATGGCACCTAGCAGGGACTCCCTACCTTCTTAAGTACTAGAGACAAACAAAGCCAGGAAAAAGCCAAAAAATTATATGACATAACGTAACTTTAAACATCTTAGCCCATTTCATGTTACGCACACCATTAATTAGACCCAGTCTTAAGGTTATGAGAACACTATTTATCAGGCCCCTCCAAGGTTATGGGAAAATTGCTTCCCTTAGTTACCCAGATACCTGGGTCAGGAAGCCAGACTGCCTCTGTTTACCCTACCTGCCAGGAGCCAGGATGAATCTGTGGAATAAGAGAGAGAAACAAATGGATTAGATGGAATATCTGAAAATACAGCAAAGTGAAGATAATAGAGGTTTTTCTCAATAAGCAGAGTCTGCTTTGTGGACCCACAGTGGTTCAGCCAATCAAAATGTGTGGAACCCTCTTGGGAGGTCAGACCCTATGCCAGGAAAGAGTGACACAAAGAGAAGTAAGACAGACTCTCAAGTACTTTCCCATTCAGTGTGCAGCATGCACTTCTAAGCCAATTACTGCAATTCAGTGCAAAAGGGAATATAATTGAAGTTTTGGTGTTTTTTTTTTCTGGTGATTTTGTTAACTTAAAATGAGTAACTGCCTGGAGCCTGAAAGTGGACAGAAGAAACAGGTTTGGATCTTAGTGCCACAGTTTACTACCTGTAGAAGCTTGGGCATCACTTCCGACTAAGATAGAGGCATAAGTAGACACACTGTGCCTCCTCTCACAACCAAGATTAAAAACAACAAAAGTATAGAACCAAAAAAAAAACAACAACCAGAACAGATAGAGGACTGAATTGTATGGAAATCTGACAATGATTCACCCAGACTGGTAAGAGGGGCAGAGTCGGCAGCCAGTGGACAGTGATCGTGTCAGGAAAAAGCAGTTGCTAGTGGGCCCAGGTGCACAGGTGGCGGTTGGTGCACCCCAGGCACACAGGCAGTGGTTACCAAGCGCGGGGAGGTGGACAAGGCAGCTGACTGCGGTCACACATTCGAACGCATATAAACTAGGTGAAAACAGGAAGCAAGACAGACTGCTCAATGCAGGCCCCAGTGCCAAGAAATAAAGCCAAAAAGCACTGATTGAAAACACTGGTGGGTGTTGAGGTGCTGGGAGACACTCCCAGCCTCACAGGAGAGTTTGTTAGAGAGACCCACAGGGTCCTAGAACTTACACAAGCCCACCCACATGGAAATCAGCACCAGAAGGGCCCAATTTGCTTGGGGAAAGCTGCAGAAGGGACTGGAATCCGAGAGAGAGAGGAGCAAGCACCATTGTTCCCTCTTGGACCCCGCCCCCACATCCAGCATTACAACCCAGCGACTGTGACCAGACCAAAAAAAAAAAAAAGGCTCAAATGGGAGAACAGATCAAATCCCCAGAGCTCATTCATCTAAGCGACCAAGAGATAGCCAACCTATCAGATGCACAGCTCAAAACACTGATAGCTAACCTATCAAGATGCATAGTTCAAAGCACTGGTGATTAGGAAGCTCATGGAATTGGTTGATTTTGGTCGCAAATTAGATGAACAAATGAAGGCTATAATAAGTGAAATGAAGAAAAATGCACAGGGAACCAATAATGATAGGAGGAAAACTGGGACTCAAATGAATGGAGTGGACCAGAAAGAAGAAGCAAACAACCAAACAGAAAAGAATGAAGAAAAAAGAATTCAAAAAAAAAATGAGAAGAAGCTTAGGAACCTCCAGGATATCTTTCAACATCCCAACATCTGAATTATAGGGGTTCCAGAAGGGGAAGAGGAAGAGCAACAAGTGGAAAACTTATTTGAACAAATAATAAAGGACAACTTCCCCAATCTGGCAAAGGAAATAGACTTACAGGAAGTCCAGGAAGTTCAAAGAGTCCCAAAGAAGTTGGACCCAAGGAGGAACACACCAAGGCACATCATAATTACATTAACCAAATTAAAATGAAGGAGAGAATTCTAGAAGCAGCAAGGGATAAGGGTACAGTCATCTACAAAGGAGTTCCCATCAGACTGTCAGCTGATTTCTCCAAAGAGACCTTGCAGGCAAAAAGGGGCTGGAAAGAAGTATTCCAAGTCATGAAAGTCAAGGACCTACATCCAAGATTACTCTATCCAGCAAAGCTGTCATTTAGAATGGAAGGGAAGATAAAGTGCTTCTCAGATAAGGTCAAGTTAAAGGAGTTCATCATCACCAAGCCCTTATTATATGAAATGTTAAAGGGACTTATCTAAGAAAAAGAAGATAAA